>CM062618.1:33092045-33314545 GCA_025617555.3 Puccinia polysora
AAACTCAGTTAAAACTGCAAAAGGAAATCTGAAAAATTTAAGCCAGTGCAACTGGGAAACACAAAGCACCCCAAAGATCTACTTCTGCACCAACTTCAAAATGGAGGGGCACTCATTTTCAAGATGTCCTGAATTCCTTGACGCCATGGAATACTTTAAGAAAAAAAAACCTCAGAAGAATTGGTCATTGAGTTTGAGACAAACCAAAGCCAACCTGGCAAAAGCAGAAGAAAAATTGGAAGAGATTGACAATGATGAAAATTTCTCTGACTCCAAAGTTGTGATCCATTCAGGATATGCCTCTTGAAACCTGACAAAATTGGATCCTATCTATTGTTGTGACTTCAAATTTGACTTGGGATGCTTGCTGTTGATGACCCCCTTTGACTGGCAAGTGAACAACAAGACATCTAACTCCCCCTCCATCTGACTCTCAGACCAATCAAAAATAGCTTCAAGAAAAGAAGGTTTCCTCTCTTTTCCACTTGGACTTATCCAATCCTTAGTAGTTCTGAATCTGCACAAACCCTTACTCTCCATTTCAAGCCTGTGTGACGCAGGTTTCCTAGTCACATTCTCCTCCAATACCTGTGAAATCATCAAAAACTCAACCTCAAACATAACCACTTTGCCTGTTGCCTGTGGGTACAGAAAAGGAAACCTCTACTACCTCCCTCAAGAAAAAGTAAGCTGCAAGGAGTCAGTTTTCTCTGCCATCTTGCAAACATCTGATAATAGTCTTTTTGGGTATCACCACAGATTATCTCATCTGAACCTGAAGTTGCTCCAAAAGTTGCTGAAGGCAAAAGACATCCATCCTCAGACCAACAATGATTCTGAAGTTCAACAATTCCCCACTTGTATCAAATAAAAAACAACAAGAACACCTTTCCACTCCCAACTGAGTTACAGATCAACAAATCAGGGGGATAATATCCACTCATACCTGTGCAGTTATGACACCACATCCAGACAAGGTTTCAACTACTTCATCACTTTCATTGACAATTGCTCAAAAGCCTTATTTGCATACCCTTTATGTCAAAAATTGTATGCATTTGAATTTTCAGCCTCCTGGATGCCAAGACCCTTGCTATCCTTTAGCTACCAGAGGTGATAGAATAAATAATAAATATATTATTTGATAAATGCAGCAAAAATTGGTAAAATATTTGGATTAAGCTTGTTGCAAGGTTAAGTGGTTTGGTTATGGTTTATTGTTTTAAATCAATATGAATAAATTGATTATTAAATATTTTTATAGAGGGGCCACAATTATATTGGGGATCTTTAACACCTCTCTTCAGGGATTTCAGTATGAAAACACGTAGTCCTGGTTAATTTGGGCTCTTTATTTCAAAGGATATTTTACCCAAAGATAACATGTATATAAAATACACAGTGGAGTGGCAGGGCCTTGTAGCCAAGCTGTCACAACAGAGAAAGGATAATAAAACTCACTGGTATATTATTAAATCCTTTGGGTATCTGTTTGAGAAGTGCACTGATGGGTTAAACCTGTATACTGGGGTTATAAGGTTGTTCAGCAGTTTTAATTGATTAAAAAAAGAGGTTGAGGACGGATATTATTGATCAGACTTAGCCATAAATCACTTACTTATCTCTTATAAGTACTTGATTACCTTGGCACGGTGTCTGGATATAAATATAACTGGGTCTCTGCCCATCAATATCCTCAAAAGAGCTCTTCATTTATAGCTTTTGGAGTCCCAACATTGTCCTTCTGAGGGGTACAGGGGCTCAAAGGGACAGACACTAAGGCTAGCAGGGTAACCAGGGGTAGCCTGTCAAGTTTTCTTGGTGCTATAGCACAGTTAGCATCTAATTCCTCAGGGTATGGGAATTATTCTACTTCATAATAGATATTAGGACATGTGAATAACACTAATCTGTCCCATTTATGTATTATTTAATTAATTATACTGAGTAAATGTTCCCAGTAATTTAATAATTATATGAATAGACATTTCTACGGAAATCCTGAAGTCAGGTGAGTTCTCATTATGTATTATAGAACTGGAGTAAAAGTCATGATATTGATTTTACTCCTTATTTTTGGGTTCCAGTTGATTTACTAAGATAATTACTTAAAAGTATAATTCATGGGAATTCATGTGATATTTCTACATCATTAGGTTTCTTAGTATGTCACAAAGATATTGATGTCTAGAAATTCTCATAAAAGTATATTAACATATTTTAATATATTTTTAAAAGTTGTCATTGTCTTATTTTCGAAATTTTTGGTACTTTGAATTATATTTCATAAAAAATACGTATAAGGGTTATTTAAGTATTTTTATATAATATTATGTACTTTTAGACTATCTACTATCCACGGGAACATTTATTACATATTTAGAATGTTCCCGTGTGGGTTGTAGCATGTTTACGCGGTACCTGAGCCTCTCAGGCCGCCTGTCACTCTGTCAACCCGTAGTCCCGCGGCTGTGTACTTGTCAGAGGCCCTTGGCTGCGTACACAACCTTGACGGAGTGACAGGGCTGTATCTCAGCCGCGTGTGGGTGCATTGGCTGCCGCGTCTGTGTGCGGGAATTGTGACAAAACACATTTCCGTCCGTAACTCCTAAAATATACACAACACCTCAATTCTGACTGAATTCTAGGTGTGAAACCTATACGTGAAAATGTGTGTTAAATATTTAATTGACCAAAAGCTCACTAGTGGAGCCGTA
This sequence comes from Puccinia polysora, assembly GCA_025617555.3. Classification (NCBI taxonomy): domain Eukaryota; kingdom Fungi; phylum Basidiomycota; class Pucciniomycetes; order Pucciniales; family Pucciniaceae; genus Puccinia; species Puccinia polysora. The sequence continues at coordinate 33,094,763 of CM062618.1, forward strand.
GTATTTTGGTCTTTCTTCCCTTAATTATTTAAAAATATAAGGAGTTGAATTTCAAGGGTAGGGTCAGTGAGTGACCCTACCTAATTTTGGGTGGAAAATCCATTTCTGTAATAATATTCATGGTTTTCTTACTCCTTCTTAGGTTAACTGTATTATTATTATTTTTTTTATGTTATTTTTGTTACTTTTGCAGCTTGCTCTGCAATAGTAGCAAGCTGACATGAATCAACCAATCTATTCTTCTCCTTTTTTGAAAATCAGTTCCACCACCCCATCAAATCTTGCAGAACAGAAAACAGAGGAGAATACGTTAGTGAGCAAATGACTTCCTTTCTCGCCCAAAAGGGGGTTCAGCATGAACCTAGACCTCCCCACTCTCCCCAGCTAAATGGCTTTGCAAACGCTCAAACAGGACAATCCTCAATCTAATTTGGTGTTCCCTTTCTGCCTCCAGTATCCCAAAGTCATTCTGGGCTGATTCCCTCTGGCATTTGCTTTTTTCTTTTAATTCCTACCCCTGTAAAACCCCTTGGGGCTTTACCTCTCCAAACTCCATCCTTGAAGTGGATGATGTCCCACTCTCTTATCTCCATCCATTTGGCTGTCTGACCTGGTACAAAATTCCTGAGGCCAACAGAAGCAAGCTTTCCCCAAGAGGTTGGGTGGCTCTTCTTCTGTCCTATCTTTCTCAAGGAAATGGCTACCAACTTCTCAACCTCTGCAGCAAGAAAATCATAAAGTTCAGGGACTGCATCTTTGACAAAACTGTTTTCCCATATGGTTGCCCTCTCCAAGAAGCAAGTATTGACTCATCCCCCATCTCTTTAACCCTTCCATGGCTGCATTCCCGTTGCTCTCACCATCTTGTTCTTCCCCTCCTTTGGCTCCCTTTCCTCTTCCTCCCTCTTCTTCTGCCTCTCCTTCCTCTCCTCTGCCTTCCCCTCTCCCCCCTACTAACCACTGTCCTGTTCCTAGTTCTCCCCCTTCTTCCTCTCCTGATATAAGATTCATTGATCCTATGGTTTCCTCCCCCCTCCTCCTGTCTTCCAACCCCACTGTCAATGGCGCTCAACCAGTCCTGTTGTGTCCAATGACTCAGATATCCTGCGGCCAATCTCTTTTTCCCCATGTCCTCCTAGCCCAACTTCCTCCCCTCCCGCTCCATCCATGCGCTCTCCCACCCCAGCTATTCTTTCCATCCCATCCCCCCCTGCTCTGCGCCGCTCAACAAGGCTGAGGTGCCCGCCAACCGGCTTTGGTACCTACTCTTGCTCCACCTACATCAAGGATGACATCCACGGGCGCAAGACATGGAAGCAGCTCACAAAGTGGCCTCACCAAAACTGTTTGATTACCTTAGCACATGAAGAGCTATCCTCCCTGCAAGGAATGAAGACCTGGACGCTTGTTCCTCCTCCAAAGGGGCAGAAAATCATCCATTCCAAATGGGTTTTCAAAGTGAAGCGCTTCCCTGACGGCTCCATCCTCAAGCTCAAGGCACGCTTGGTAGCCATGAGTTTCACCCAAGTTCATGGTCTATACTTCTCCAAGGTGTTTTCCCCCACCTTACTCCTGGAAACTCTCCACCTCCTTTTTTGTCTACTGGGTACAAAGGGCTGGGTTGGCTGACAACTTGACTTCAAGACCGCTTTCCTAAACAGCCACTTGGATGAACCAGTGTTCATGTCCCAACTGCTGGATTTTGAGGACCCACTACACCCAGACTGGGTCTGCAAGGTCTCCAGGGCAATCTACGGGCTGAAGCAATCCCCTTGCCAGTGGAACTTTGAGCTGAATGCCACTCTCATCTGGTTAGGTCTCTCTTGCTCCTCCTATGACCCATCCCTGTACTTTAAATTTTCCAATGGAAATCTGGTAGGTGCCCTCACTGCACATGTGGATGACCTAGCAATTGTTGGCACCACCAATTTTGTCTCCTCCTTCATCTCTGCAATTGGCCAACATTTTAAAATAGGCTCCGACAAAGACCTAAACCTTTTTCTGTCAATCTCAATCCGTTGCAACCTGGAAAATAAAACTGCCTCCCTGAACCAATCTCACTACATCTCCTCTGTTGCCTCCACTTTCCTTCCCCCAAATTTCTCTCCTATCTGCTCCCCCACAAGCATGAAGTTCAAAGCCCTGCGCAAGCAGGCTCCATCTGAACCCTCCTCTCCTCCACAGTGCAATCAGCTAAATGGATTTCTCCTCTGGGTTTCCCAATGCACAAGACCCAATTTCTCCTTTGTGGTTAACAAAATCTCACAATTCCTTCAAGAACAATCTATTAACCACTGGGAAAGCGCCCTCTGCATTCTTTGCTATCTTGATTCAACCAAAAATCACCTCCTAACTCTGGGAGGCCCCTCACTGTCACTTTCTGGATACTCCAGCTTTAACTGGGCTGAAGACAGAGACAACCATTGCTCCATTTCTGACTACACTTTTTGGCTGGGTCTGGGGTCCATTTGCTGGAGATTGAAAAAACAGCCCATGGTATTGCTATCAAGTTCTAGAGCCAAATACAAGGCACTCTCCAACTCATGCAAGGAGGGCTTTTGGCTCCGGAACGTCCTGTGTGAGCTTTGTCTTTGTAATTCCTCCCAAGTCCCCATCTATGTGGATAACAAGGGAGCGTAATCTCTGGCAAAGAATCCTGAGCACCACTCCCAGACAAAGCACATCAAGGCCCGCCATCACTTCATCAGGGAGTGCATTACTGGTGGTGCTTTTACATTTCACCATGCGGGAACTAATGACATGCTTGCTGATATGCTAACCAAACTGCTGAACCGTGTTCTCCTACAATCCCATCAGCGGCTGTTTGGTCTCATTGGCAATAGTTAGCAAGGGGGGGTGTTGGAGTATCACTACCTCCACATACCTCATCTGTTTTCTTCTCTCACTATTTCCTTTCCTTCCTTCTCATTCCTCTCCTTTTATCCCATTCACCCAACTGTTCCTTTATCTGATTGTCCCTACTTTCTTTCTGTTCCTCATCTGTCTATTTCCACATCATACTCTCAATTTGTCTGCAAAAAACCCCCTCTCAGTCATCCAACAGCGCGTCCTCTCATCTTTTCTATCAAATATTCAATATGATCTTGTCATGTCACCCCACATGTGAAACTCATACTCTTGCTGTATACCTGAGGACAGATCCCGCGCCAAGTAGAAGGATTTCCTTTCCTAATCCTTCCACTTTCCGTTCCACTCTGTTATAACTCAGGTAAAAATTATTCCCTTTATGTTTATTTCTCCTTTGACATCTTTTCTCATTGCTCATGAAATATAATCCTTCTACTGTCTGTTCCACTCTGTCATACCTCAGCCCAACAGAATCATCATCCCCTGAAAAAATTAAACCCACTAAAATTATGATTGAAATATTTTTATTCATTTTTTTAACCCCCTAAACAATAAAACTGCCTGGAAGAAAGTATCACTTGGATTTATAGAATTGATTTGTGCAAGCCTGCCCTTAAACTTACAATATAAACCTCAATACACCTATCTTTTTGCACTTGTTCTTACTCCCAAGAAATGGGATATTATCACCATCAGCAAAGGGCTGAAGCCAATTTTGGAAAATCTATATAAAGTTTACACTGGAAAATGGATTGAAAAAATCCTTTTCCTATTTTTTTTGGGTGCTACTGGGTTAAATGGTAGCCAATCACAAGTCTTCCTGATTCTCTTCTTATTTTTGAGTTTAAACCTGCTAACATGATGTATCACCACAGTATGTAGGCTGTGCAGTTGAACCCAGACAAGTAATACCAAAAAACCCTGGAAGCCACTAGCATCTGTAGCCTAGTTGGTGAAGGCAGCACTCTAGTATGTGTCTCAGTCTATCTGAGGTTGTGGGTTTGACTCCCACCAGAAACATCTTCATTTTCACAGTCTCAACACTTATGCCTTCAGTTTTTTGTGCTCATATTTGAATTCCCACACACCTAAAACTTTTATAATCAAAATTGGTGAATTGAGGAACCATGGAAAAACTTTCATCCTAGCTTTTCAGTGACTCAATTCCCCAACTTCAAGAGCAAGAGCAAAATTGGTCAAATTTATGTACAGGAGTCAGCTTTTCCAGACTCAAACAACCAACATATTGAGACCCTTTCAAGAGTGATGCTTTTGGGGTGATTCACATCTGCTAAAAAGGTGTGATTTAGCACCATGGTTGGTATTTTTGGTAAATCAACTCCAAAAATGATTATTCAGGGAATGAGAGCAGTAAAATCACCAAAACTCAAGATCTTCAACTGCTTCAAATTTTCTTGGACTTCTAGCACCCACTGGGGTGACAAAAATTCCTGGTGAACTTGATAGCTCAAATAATTCAAATTTGAACGTAATTTCATGGTATTTTCTCTTTTCCATTCACATGATTTTTTTTATTTGATGCTGTCATCAATGAAAGGAAGATTGAGAAAGAAAATTCACTAATCAAGACTTTGTTTAAAGCTTCTCTGAATTGATCAGGTTTCATTATATTTCTTGGAAGAGTTCAACCCCAGGAGATTATAGTGTTCATTTTTACAATTCCTATATTAAATGTGCAATAAAATTTGCAAAACTCTTCATTACCTACAAATTATTAACCTAAGACCATTTTTCTTATAATTTTCCCAAGAAAATCAGGTTGTGATCACCCTGATTAACTTATTTTGATTTCCTGGGAAACACCTTATTGTATTACTTCACAATATCAATTAAAACAGAAATCCAAGTGAGTTCCCTCAATTAATCTCATCATGCCAAATATTGACATTTTACTTATACTCAAATTATATATCAATTTGAATGAAGAATTAAGAAAAATTTTGGGGCTGGCTAAATTTATTTCATCAAATTACTAACCACACACCCCTCCTGTGGCATGTGCACCCCACATGACAATAATTTTTGTGTGCAGAGTTCCACATTCCACCATATTTGGTGTTCACAGTCCCACAAAACAATTTTATTGTTTTTTAAATTACCAAAAGCCATAAGATTTTGTATTATTTGGAATGTGGGACTCTTCATGGATAAAATGGTGGCATCTGGACCCCTGCATGCCAAAAATTTGTCTCAATAAAAAAATACATCATTGAAATATTTCAAAAAATTTTTAAAATCATTATAATCATGTTAAAATATATATTAGATAGGGGGGAAAACCTATAAATGAAATATAAAATAATTTGATTACCAAGATATAATAAAAGTAAGGAAGTTTTACTATTAGGGTGTATCAGAGTTTGCAAACCCGCCATTAGAAACCCACCATTTTTTTTGATTAAACCTGCCATTTTTAATGGCGGGTTTCTGAAATACACATACCCCCTAACTGGTTTATTTCAAAATGTCAGATTTCAAAAATCAAACCCGCCATTAAACCCATCATTATGAATCATCATCCATCCACCATCCATCACATCCAAAGCACCCATCCACGTCAGCAAATCCATACCAATCCCATCTCCATCACATCACACACATCTCATCTCCATTGCTTTACATCTTTATTGCTTCACATCTCCATCTTCACACAAATCCCATCATCATCTCATCACCCCACATCAAATCACCATCTTTCTCAACATGTCAAATCAAACTTCCTGGAAGCAAGTTGAAAACACAAAAAAGCTGACTGAACTCTTAACCACTGGTCCACTCCTTCCTTCTCCTCACCAAACACCCATCACCTCCACCTCACCCACCACCTCCCCTCCTCCTTTGGTTGGAACTCCTGGTAAGCCCCTCCCCCTCCTCCTCATCCTCCTCCTCTTCCTGCCCCTCATTGGTTGCTGATCCTTTGATCATTCAACCTTTAGGTCCCCCCCCCCCCACCTGCTTGCTCAATCTTCCAGGTAATTTCCTGAATTCCAGAAAGCAAGTAACTTTTCCTAGATGTTAATGGGAAACCAGTCACTGAACCTGAGTTGCCCTCTCATTATCCTCCCACCTTCAAGCCAAACCACCATCCATGGCTATCTAATACCTTGGTTCTCAAGCATCTCAAATTTCCTTATAGGGAAACCTCAGTGGTTCAATCTTGCATTCCAATCCCCAGTCAATCAAGAAGTACATCCAAACCATGATCCAAAAAGATTTGGTTGGCTTCCTCCTCCTGCTTGTGCTCTTCTGCCACCAGAAATTGATTGATTGATTTCTGGCGGCCTCCTCCAGCTACTCCTCCGCCGGCAATGAATCAATCAATCATGGGCGGAGGCCTCCTTTTCCTCCTCCTCTGCTGCCACCAGCAATTTATTGATTGCTATTGTGGCCTTCTCCTCCTGCTCCTCTGCCTCCGCCAGCAATTGATTGATTGATTTCCGGCGGCCTCTTCCAGCTCCTCCTCCTCTTCTGGCAATAAATCAAGCAATCACAAGCGGAAGCCTCCTTCTCCTCCTCCTCTGCCGCTGCCGGCAATTTATTTAGCAATCAATCAATCACGGGTGGCGGCAGAGGAGGAAGAGGAGGAAGCTTCTGCTGGAAATCAATTGATCACAATTGCTGCCTCCTCCTCCTGCTCCTCTCCCGCCGCCCGCAATCAATCAAGTGATTGATTTATTGCAGCCTCCTTGCCCTCTGCCACTGCCGGCTATTGATTGATTGATTTCTGGCGGCCTCCTCCAGCTCCTCCTCTTCCGGTGATTGGTTAATTGATCAGGGGCAGAGGCCTTGTTTTACTCCTCCTCTGCTTCTGCCAATCAATTGATTGAGCAATTGATCCATTGCAGGAGGTGGCAGAAGAGGAGGAGGAGGCCGCTGCTGGCAATTGATTGATTGCAATCGCCACCTCCTCCTCCTGCTCCTCTCCTGCCACCCGCGATTGATCAATTGCAGCCTCCTTGTCCTCTGCTACCTCCGCTGGCATCCTCCATCTTTTCCTCTGTTGCAGCCCGCAATTGATTGCAGGCGGCCCCCTCCTCCTCCTCCTCTGCTGCCACTGGCAGTCAATCTTGGGAGGCGGCATCCACCACCTTTTCCTCCTCTGCCCCCGCCGTCAATCCATGGATTGATTGCAGGCAGAGGCCTTTGATGTACAGATATGAGTGCTAGGGGGGAAAGGTACATTGGCCCATCTGGCAATGGCACACGTAGCTTGGTGGTTCAAGCATCACTCACCAATGTTGAGGTCATGGGTTCAAATCCCATTGTCTGCAACTAAGTTTTGGCTTGCCAAGCTGCCGCGGCCCTCACAATGTTGTGCAAACAAGAATCCCTTCTTGATCCTCACCCCCAGCAGAGACTTTGCCTGGGAGGAGATGATTTGAAAAACATACAGAGACGTGGAAAGAATAGGGCTTGCACCCCTCAAAATTTTATACAGAAAATTGAATCCCTCTTGATCCTCACCCCAAGCAGAGAACTTTCCTGGGAGGGAAAAAGATGGGAGGAGATGTTTTGACAAACATATAGAGAAGTGGAAAGAATAGGGCTTGCATCCCTCAAAATTTCATACAGAAAATTGAATCCCTCCTTGATCCTCACCCAAAGCAGAGAATTTTCCTGGGAGGAGAAAAGATTGGAGGAGATGATTTGACAAACATACAGAGAAGTGGAAAGAATAGGGCTTGCATCCCTCAAAATTTTATACAGAAAATTGAATCCCTTATTGATCCTCACCCCAATCAAAGTATATGGTTGGGAGGGAAAAAGATGGGAGGAGATGATTTGAAAAACATACAGAGATGTGGAAAGAATAGGGCTTTCAACCCTCAAAATGTTATACAATGAATTGAATCTCTTCTTGATCCTCAGCCAAAATTTAGTATGTGGATGGGAGGAGATTAATTGGGAAACATACAGTGATAGGGACAGAATGGGGCTTTTCAGAATTGGTTAAAGGGGAAATGTTTGGATTGATAGTTTTTGAATTGCTTCCTCATCTGTTTGGATGAAAGAGCCAGCCTACCTTGGTTTTATTTGTTAGTTCATTGGCCATCAGGAGATAACCATTAAAATTAGAGGATGGAGGTTGGAAAACTTGTGTTTCATTGTCCAATTCAAAGCAAGTGTCATATTTGGAGGGAATTTTGAGCCAATTTACAAGGATGATGTGATCAGCTCTCTTGAGCTGAATTGAGCCTTTGAAAGCCAATGAGGGGGATTTTTGGGTTTTGAGTTCCTGGCTGATGTTTTCTTTGGTTGAGTGGACTTGCAGGGGGAGTTTTGCTGAGGGGCCATTCAAAAAGAGTAAGAGGGATGAAGGGATGAAGCAATAAAGCGATTAAGTGATGTGATGAAAGGAGGGATGAAGCAATGAAGCAATGAGAGTTAGGATGTGATGGAAGGGGTTATGAAGGGATGAAGAAATAAAGCAATGAGAGGATGGATGTGATGAAAGCAATCAATTGATGACAGTGATGAAGAAAGGTGAGAGTGATGAAGTGATGCAGGGATGAGAGTGATGAAGCAGAAGAGATGAGAGCAATGAATCAAACTTCTGGATGAGGATGGAGGTAGAATTTTTTCCAATGAGGTTGGAGGATGAAACCAGGGGTGATGATTTGGAATGACACATGGTTGAGCTGGTCAAGGCCTTATATACTTTACTTGAAAAAACCCACTTATTTCATGTTAACTTTGACACGTCTGATCTGAAATAAGTGGTTTTTTTATTTTTAATGGCGGGTTTGAAATGGCAGATTTGGTTTGAAACCCGCCATTAAAATATGGCAGGTTTGCTTAACTCTGATACTCCCTATTATTATTTTTTTCCCTTAATAAAACATTGAATTTTTACAGTTATTAAGGGTAAAATCATAAAATTTATACCCTTCCTTTCATCATATTTTGATTATTAAATTATGGAATTATTTCTTTCACATTGCTAATTCTTGAAATCCTATGGTTTTGATGGTTCCTGGATGTAATCCACTCACACTACAACCCTTATGCATGCAGTTTGTAAATTTTTGAAAATATGCATATATGGAGCCACATTTGTGTAAAGAGAGTTCTCAAACTCCCAAAAAATATTTATTATAATTTTCAAGATTTATTAAGCCCATTCAATATTTTCTCAAAAATCAAAAAATAAAGAAATAATGGCTTCTTTCTCTTCATTTTGGAACCTTATGTTTAAGGTTTTTCATTAAATCCCTCTATATTTTTGAGTCAGAGCTTTTCCCCAATATATTAAAGAGCTTAAATAAATATTTTTGGAGAATTTAACCAGTTTTTCCTCTCAAAAAATTACCAAAATTCAAAGCATTCATAAAAAATCACATTTTTTTGTAACTTTATTTTTGACCCTTTTATGTTGTTCTTTTGTTTGTTTTTGAATTGAGGTCCTTTATAAAAAACTCAGAAAATCACAAAATATTATGCAGATTTGTTTGGGGAATTTAAATCCCTAAAACCCAAATCCAAACCCACAAAATGAAATCACAAAGGGCTGTTTGGGGACCTTTATCAACCATTTTTTAGACCCTTCTTACCTTAGTATTTTGAGTTTTCTGGGGGATTATGATAATAGATATTTTCATAATATATAAAAATATTTTTTATGAATCTTTGGAGAATTTTTGTGCCCTTGAAAATCTATCTTCAAGATCATCAATCAAACCCCTTTCTGGGTTTGGTCCCAATTTTTAACTTACTTTTCATGAATAATCTCATATTAAATATGATTCTGAGTGGTTTCCTTCTCTATCCTCACCTCTTAGAGGGCTCCAATACTCTCCTCAGCCACCACATCACCTGTAAACTCCACTCACCATCCTCAATTCAGTTTCAATACAAAGATTGGTTTCACCCAGAAACATCCTTTTGCCATATATCTCATTTTCAAGGTTTCTTAGGAAATGGAAAATGAGGATTCAGAGAAGCAGCCATCAGATTGGCACAGAAATATGAATATTTGAGCATAATAAGTCAAAATGATTAAAGAAACAGATTCCAACCCACTCTTCCACAACTCAAAATTCATGGAATTAGTCTGGTATGAACTTTTCAAAGAGGCTAGAAGGGGCCTCAACCACCAATCTGGACCAGATCCCAGATTTTTCTATACAAAATTTGCTTCCCATTTTTTTCTCCTTGCTGAAAATTTCAAACAAACAGTGGTTCCTTTATGTTCCTCAATGCCCTCTACTTATTTCACACTTGATTCCCCATCAAATGAAAATTCCCAAACTTCACCCTCATGTCTGATTCTTTGAGAATATTTCTAAAACATAGTTTCAGTCAATTTTTAATCTCATCCTTTTCCAGCTTCAAAATTAAATATGATTTGGAAGGAATTTTAAAACAAGGAATCCCAAAGGTGTAAATATATTTTGTAATTTTTAGAGCCCTCTCTACACAAATGCAGCATCATATATGTATATTTTCAAATATTTTTAAACTGTGTGCATTCAAGGGTTCTATCATGAGCCAATCACTTCTTTGTGAGTTTAATTATTATCTGTGTGAGAAAAATAATGCACTTGAATCATCACAGATCCCATCATAGTTTCACTTTGAATATTTATTTTTAATTTTAAGACAACTCTAAGTATTTTAATATTTTTTGAAAGGGTGATGTTAAATTCACGGCCCCAGCCATGTGGTAGTTGTGTGGGGCCCTACACGGCCCAAATGAGCCGTGGGGGCCCCAAGAAGACTAAAAAGGGCCGTTTGAAACATGTACAACCCCCAAGGGGTTGTGTAGGAGCCATTTAACCCCCAAACACGGCTCAGGTGCACAACCCCCTGGAAGTTGTGCCAGAATTTTGGGCACCCCCTGGACCACACTTGGGTTCTATCAACCCAAATTTGGGATTAATGCATACTTTGTTGTACTTTTGTTCCACACCTAGCAATCCCAAAGAGACATTTAAGTGAAACCCAAGTGAAATTAAAGTGAAAACTCAAATCATAAATCATATAAAAATCTGCAAAAAATTCTTTCTCAACTCAAAAGTGAGCAAACTTTTTTTGATCAATTGACAGTTGGATTGAATACTGAAGTATACCATTGCATTTTTTTGCGTGGGAAAAGTGGCAAGCCCTCCTTCTTTTTACATGTCTGCGTGGAAGGTCTACATTGATAGTGCCATCAACAAAGCTTTGGAAAAAGAAAAAAAGGATTTGGGTAATGAAACATTGGAAGCCCCAATTTCATCCTCATCAAGGGTGACAATTGAGGAACAAAATGATTCACAAATGGAAATGACCACTGGTGTTGAGTTACATTTTATGTTACTGTTCTTTGCCATATTTAATTTGATTGAAACTGATGGAGTGCATGCCATCAATATAACTATGTAACTATGGCAGATCCACTTGACCCACCTCCCTTGAGAGCTTTTCCTACCAGGGAAGAGGCACAAAACTATTGTCAAACATGGGCAATGAAGAATGGTTATGCTTTAACAGTTTTCAACTCAAAGCATGACCAATATGTGGATTTAGCCTGTGATAGACATGATTCCTATTCAGGAAGACTTCTTGCCAAACGGTCTAGACAAACTCACACAAGTAAGCTTGGGTGCAAGTTTTTAATCCATGCAAGTTTCACAAAGTCAGACCCCTTGTGGCGCCTCTCCTACAAAGAAACCCAACATAGCCATCAACCATCTGAACATCCCTCTGTGCATCCTCAACTGAGGAGAATCCCAGGGGTGGCCTCAGACAATCTAGTAGAAGGCATGAATGATGGCCTCAATACGTTACAACTTAAGAGAAAATTGAGAAATATTGATGGGGGGGATTATGTTGATGACCAAACAATCTATAACACTAAGCAGAAGGTCACACTTGCAGAACTAAAGGTAAAGAGTGTCATGGAGGTACTATATGAACAGCTTGAAGAAACAAGTTGGATTCACAGGTCAAAGTTCAGTGGAGAGGGTCACTTGGAGGCCCTGTACTTAGCACATATAGAGGAAGTAAATCTTTCAAAACAATTCCATCATATTGCTATGTTGGATTTTACTTATAAAAAAAATAAGTACAAAACCCCACTATTTCATGTTGTAGGAATGACAGCCAATCAAAAAACTTTCACAAAAGCTCTTGTTTTTATAACAAAATAAATTTTTGAGTTCTACAGTTAGTCTGTAAATGCATTAAAGGAGTTGGATTATGATCCTGAGAGACTTCCAAAAATATTTGTGATGGACCATGAAAAAGCTCTGATTTGTGCAATTGAAACTAGTTTCCCAGAGTCATTAAGACAATGTTGCACTTGGCACTTGTCTAAAAACATACAATCAAACTTTAAAGTGTGCTTTGCTAATGATGTTGAAGGATGGAAAAGCTTCATGAATCTGTGGAAAAATTATGGGGCCTCAAAGACCAAGGAGGTGGCAGAGCTCAACAATGCAGAACTCAGAGTAGGTCCAAATTACTGCTTCTTATTCTTCCTAGTTTTGGGTTCTGAAATTTTGACTTGTATAGTGTTTCTTGAAAGACTATGAGGATTTACTTGAGTATATGGAAAATCACATTTTCCCTATAAAATAGACGTTTCCAACAGCGTGGACTTGTATAAACCCAAATTTTGGAAACAAAATAACATCTTGGGTTGAAGGGGCCCATGCAACACTCAAACAATTCCTTTCAAAATCTTTGGGAAACCTGTTGGAGGTTTGGAAAAGTTTCAAAACAAATTAAATCAGTTCATGCATCACTTTATAGCTCTCAAATTAAGTTAGGGACAGTTCTTTCACCTGAACTGTTACCATTGGGTTCCAAATTTTCTTTAGAGGAAATCCATCTTGTTAGGGAACAATTCAAGAAGTTCAAAGGTGATCATGATGGCAAATTCTGCACCAACTCATATTTCAAGACTATGGGTTTGCCCTGTTCCCACCAAATAGGTGACCGTCTAGCATTCAGAGGATCTGTGGTATCCAAAGATTTTCATCCTCAGTGGAGGTTGGACTATGACCCTTGCAGTTCTTGTTCTGTAAGTTGGCTTAAGTTGGATTGTTCAAGTCACTATGTGATTAATGCTTTTTGATTAATGAATCCTAATTCACTAATGGTTGATCCTTTTGAATTTTTTCAATGCAATGTTGATGAAATGCTAAGCATTTCTCAGTTACATGAAAAAGTCAATGCAATGATCTTGGAATATCTAGATCATGAGCAAAGCGGACTATTGAAGTATATCATTCAGAAGATTGCAAAATATTGATTGAAGCCAAGACTTGAACCTAAAGTCTTATGATCAAGTAGGGGCCGGCCAAAATTGACAGATAAGCGGCAAGAACCATCTCAGTTTGAGCTTTTTGAAAAAAAACTCAAGGGGGAAAAAAGAACTAGAAGGGCTCCAAACAAGAAAAGACAAAAGATTGTAAGTCTTTTCTTTTGAGATATGTTCATTTTTTTGGTTTAATGAACTTAGTTACTAACTGATGATGTATTTTTAGTCAAAGTTGGCAGAATCTGAATCTGAATTTCATAGTTCAGAGGAAGAGACTGAAATTGAATTGGGATCACTTAATTTGGAATCAGAATCCTCTTCAGAGGAAGAGAACATGCAGCAAAGCTCAATTAGAAGCTCATCTTTGTTGAGTTTTCATTTCATTGATCTAATTAAATAAATGAATACTAAGTTAGTTTTAATGATAGGAACCAAACTTGAAATACCTCAATCAAATACCAAAGAAACTCCATAAGTTCTTGAGTGAGGTTTGGGATCCAATTGGGGATGGGATTTGCGGATTTAGAGTCATTTCTAAATCTCTTGGTTATGGAGAACATGGTTGTTTTAAAGTTAGGAAGGAAATGATTGAAACATTACAAGAACATAAAGCATGCAAAATTAAGATGCTTGGTAGTGAAAAGGAGGTTTAAAAGATTAAACAAAGACTTGATGTTGAAGACATCAATCAAAAGATTCCCTCCTCAAAATGGCTGGCTAAATTAGATATGGGTCACATCATAGCAGAAACATATTCCAGACCTATATGTTTCATATCATTGGAGTCATGTGATACTTATAATCCAATGAAAAATGGTTTTACTGATCAATCAGATCCAATTTTCATTTCCTTTTTAAACAGTAACCACTGGGTTCTATTAGTACTTGAAGGAGAAATGATTCCAATCCTGCCCATTGTAGAAAAACCATGTTCCTTGATTTCTAAAAAAGCCTCTCGTTGGGTTGATCATCTCAAAGATCAAATACACATGTATTCTAGATTGTAATAGACTTTGAATTCATTTCATCATTGGGTTTCATAGAAATTGTAATTCTAATGCAGCTAACAATTTCTATTAATATAGAGTTTTATCACATTTTGAACATCATTATGTTGAGTGTTTTGAGTTTACATTGTTATATTGAGTGTTTTGAATGAGAGTTTAATGGTAAGTCAGTTCAACTTATGTTGGGCTGATTCAATCACAAGCTTAACTTATGTTAAGCTTGGGATGGGATCAGCTTAGCACAAGTTGAACTTGTTTTTTTTGGTATTTTTACTTTAGGGCCTGTCAAAAGACTTAAATTTTTTTGGGCACTTTTACTTTAGAGCTGGTCAAAAGACTTCTTTAATTTTTGGGCCCTTTTACTTTAGGGCTAGTCAAGTTGAAATTACTTTAGGGCTTGTCAATTTGTCTTTTTTTTGGTGTTTTTACTTTAGGGCTTGTCAAGTTAATTGTCTTTTTTTTGGTGTTTTTAGCTTAGGGCTAGTCCAGTTACTTTTGTTTTTTTGGGTCTTTTTACTTTAGGGCTATTTGTTGAAGTATCACTCAGCTGTCTTGTGTGACGCCCAGTCCCCTCTCTCTCCCGCTATTGAACTTCAGATTATGTAATCCGCGGCACCCCCAACTCAAAGTCTGGGGGAATTCCTGGGAGGGAACAAGAGGGGGATCATCAACCTCCCCTTTCTGATTCTCTTCTTTTCCCTTCTCTTCTTCGACTGTTCTTCTTTCTTTTCCTGTTTCCTAAGCTCATCTTCTTTCAATGCACTTACTCATTATTTGCCTCAAGCTCCAGAGACCCCTCAACCTTGATCTTCATCAACTCGCCACAATCACAAACCACTCAACTTCAATCAACTTCAATCTTATAACCTCTTTCTAACTGGATCTCTCAGCCTCAACTCGTGACTGGTGAGAGTTACTCTTCCATCATCTCACAACCTCTTTCTAACTCATCCTTCAGTTCCTTGACTCCAAAATTCTCAGCCTCTCCTTGATCAACCCCCCAGACAAGCCAATGTTTTCCGACTCTTGAAACGCTGTTGTCATTCCGGTCGGTCCAAGCCAATGTTTGCCAACTCTTGAAACGCTGTTGTCATTCCCGTTGGTCTTCTTTCATTTCCTTCAATTGTCATCCTCCGGTCCTCCTATTGTATTTCCTCCTTCTCAACGTGTTTCTGACTCAATTCCTTCTGTCTGTTGGTCGCAATTTAAGTGTCATTCTTCAAACATTTCACAATTAAAAGCCAAACGACTCACCAAGACAACCAACGGAGGCTCACACGATGACAGAAACCTCCAACAACTTCTCCGGAGATGGATTCCGACAGGCAATGCTCAAAACTGCCCTGGAAACCATACCCCTACTCTCCAAAGACAACTACAGCATCTGGCGCAACAAGATGAACGGGCTCCTCAGACTCAGAGGAGTTCTAGCAACCCTTGAATCAAACTCTGATCAACTCTCCTTGCTGGATAACGACAAAATCCAACTTCTCCTCATCTCCAAAGTTGATTTGGTGACTCACAACAACATCATTACGTCCTCCAACGTCAATTCAGCTAGAGCCATCTGGCAGGCAATCAAGGAATGGTACTCCTTGTCCAAAGCTTCCAATCAAGCGCAAATCTTCAACGACTTCCTCCACATATCCTTTAAGGAGGAAGACATCACTCACTTTGTCACAAAGATTAAAACCTCAATCAAGAAAATGAACAACATCGGCATTGACCTTCCACAAGAAATCTTGGCTTATCTCATCCTCTTCAAGTTCCCTGTGACTCTCCATGACCTCAAGCGGCAACTAATGCATTCCGAAAAGACCATTGGCGTAGATTTTGTATGCAATCATCTAATCCAGTTCAATAACAAAGTCAAGGCAGAATCTTCTGACAAATTCATTTCTGTGCCTGAGACCGCCCTTGTGTCGAGCAAGAAATAATTCAAATCCAAATCAAATAACCAATGCGTAGAAGGTTACCATAACCCCAAACAGGACAAAAATCACCCAGAAAGCGAATGCTTCCATCTTCACCCGGAGAAAGCCCAGTAATGGTGGAGGGAAAACCAAGTCAAATGGAAAGAGAAACAAAAAGCAAAATCTGAATCCGCCCACTACCATGCCTTTGTCACTAAGTGGATCAAGTCAAGAGCAACTTCAAGTCAGAACATACTGATGGACAGCAGAGCATCAGCCCATCTCTTCAACGATGAGAAATTCTTCTCCAAGTTGGTCAGATCCAATGAAGGAGAACATATCTCAATGGGGAAAGATGGAGCCAACCTTCCCATCAAAGGCACGGGTACTGTCAAGTTGGTCTAGAAGCAACAAATCATTGTTCTCAGCAACTGTCTTTTTGTTCCCGACATAGTGGTCAACTTGATTAGCCTGGGAGAATTGATTGCCAAAGGCTGCTCACTGAAATCATCCAAAGGACGATTCCAACTCACTTGCAACAACCACTGTCTCATGGAAGGTAGAATCCTCAAGAATCTATTTGTTGTCAACAGTCCCAAGAGCATCAGACAAAATAACTGTTACCTATCCACTCCAAATCCCGTCAGATCCACTCGTGATCTCCACCTTGCTCTTGGTCACGCCTCAGTTGGCAGACTCAAAGAAATACCCAACCTCAAACTCAATGATGACAAGCTTTTCTGCAAAGACTGCGCTCTCTGCAAAATTACCAAATCACCGTTCAAGGTCCAGGCTACCCTTGCAGCAAAACCCTTTGAAAGGATACATCTCAACCTCATTGGACCAATCAAGCCCAAATCTCACCAACGCAAGAAGTACATCTTGACTATCATGGACAACTTTTTTGGCTACCTAAGTGGGATTCCTCTCTTCAGCAAGGAAGACACATCAAATACCCTCATAGAGGTTATCAACCAACAAAAATCCAAACTGGGATACTATCCCTGTGAAGTCTGCTCTGACGGCGGATCCGAATTTGTCAACAACAGACTCTCTACCTTCCTCAAAGAGATCTCATGTAAGCAACTCATCTCTGAACCTTATCATCCCGAACACAACGGTAGGGCCAAAAGAGCAAACAGGACAATCTTCAAAAGTGTGCGTACTTCCCTGAGCTCCTCCAACCTGCCCAAGAGGTACTGGTTGGAGATACTCAAAGCGTTTTGTCTTGCTCTGAATCAGATCCCCCGCAAGGGCAACCGCCAATTGCCTTGGGAAATCATGCACGGCAGTTCCCTTTCACTCTCTTACTTCAAACCTCTAGGAACCCCAGTCATCTACCTCAATCACCTCCAAACCAAAGGGAAGAAATTCCACCCGAAGGGCCTAGAAGGAAAGCTGATTGGATACAATCCAGAATTCCATTTGTACAGAATTCTCTGTCCCAACGGATCTATAGTTTCAAGCAAGCACGTCCAATTTGATGAATCCTCAACAACTGAAGATTCAAATCCAAATTTGGACTTTTCAATTGAAGGATTTGAAGCTAGCAGTGGCACAGATTCCCCAGACGGCCATCCACCAGCATCCAAAGGAGAATCTTCCACTCCGATGCCATCTCTTGACAGGAACTTCTCCCAGTACAGAGAGACCTCGGAAACTCATTATGAATCCTCTAACTCAAATTCTCCAGAAAGTAGTGACTCAGATGTATCAAACAATCCATCCCTGGAAGTTATCCCCTCACAATCAATCCCAGAACCTCCAATCCAATCTGCCCCTCGCCTCCTGCAAAATCGTGCCAACCTCAGACCTCCACAACGCTATGGTTTCCATCACTACTTCAAACCCAATACATACCTCAAGGCAATCACTTGTGAAGAAGCAGAGCAATGGAAACTGGCAATCAAAAAGGAATTGGATCAATGCAAGGATCTGGATGTGTGGGAAGAGTAAGATGGACCCAAACCAATCAACCCGCTTGAAACTACTTGGGTTTTCAAGATCAAAGATAACTGTCATGACAACGTCCTCATATTCAAGGCAAGAGTGTGCGTAAAAGGCTAAAATCAAATTTACGGACTCAACTTTGAAGAAACCTTTGCCCCTACAGGAAAGATCTCGTCTCTCAAAGCCATTCTCCAACTCGCCCTAAGAGACAACCTTGAAATCAAACAGTTCGACGTCAAAGCCGCCTTCCTTCATGCTCCCATCTACAAGGAAGTGATCATCAAAACTCCCAACGGCTCTGGTTGACAATGCAAATATCTAAGACTCAATAAGAGCCTCTACGGACTGAAACAGGCCCCAAATAATTGGTATCACACCCTCACAAACTGGATCAAATCAACGGGCTTTGTCAAATCCAACAGCAACCCTTGCCTCTATAAGTCAACGGACAGAAAGTCCTTCATATTCTTCCATGTCAACAACCTCATTCTTGTAGGCAAAGGTTTTGATTTTGAAGGGAAGTTCAACGACAAATTTAAAAACTCACAGTGTCACGCCCCGGACACCATCCTTGGGATGAAATTTGATCAAACCAGCAACTCTATCCTGCTCAGCCAACCAAAGCACATCTCCCATGGTCTAGAAGAACTAGGTCTGACAGACGCAAGAGGATTCCAAACTCCACTGACCCCTCATCTCCAACTCACAGAAGCCTTGGATGAAGATTTTGAAGACTTGAAGCGCCTCAACATCAACTACCAGTCGGGGGTGGGTCTGCTGAACTACATCGTGTCTCGGACCCGCCTGGACCTCAGCTTCTCAGTCTCAAGCCTTGCCAGTTTCCAGAACAAGACCAGCCTAACCCACTGGAAAGAGCTTAAGAGAACCTGGCAATATTTGAAAGCCACCAAAGAAGTCAAACTCACTTTGAGATACAACAACTCCGCCAAACCATTGACCTTCTACAGCGACTCATCCTGGGGCAAGGACCCGTCCTCAAGAAAATCCCAGTCCGGCTATCTGGGATTCTCTTTTGGATCCCTTATCTTTTGGGAAAGTTTCAAACAACGCAACATCACCTACTCCTCAACAGAAGCCAAAATCAACCCGCTCCTTGACTCCTTCCTGGAAGGAAGATGGCTCAAGCATCTCCTGGGGGAGTTGTTCAACGTCTCAATTCCCTTTACAACTCACTTCATCAACAACAAGGGCCTCAAGGACAAACTCAAGCGCTTTGGCTCCAATGCAAAAACCAGACATATGGATCTCAAGACCAAAGGCTTGCAAGAAGAACTTGCATTGGGCAACTTGAAAGTTCAACTCACAACCACTGACCGCATGCTGGCCAATCCGCTGACCAAAGCAGTAGCCAAACCAGCCATACAGACCTTCCTGCGGATCATTGACCCCAGATTCAAGACCAATGACTCACCCTGATCAAACTCTCTCCAGTCATGGGGAGTGTTGAAGTATCACTCAGCTGTCTCGTGTGACGCCCAGTCCCCTCTCTCTCCTGCTATCAAACTTCAGATTATGTAATCCGCGGCACCCCCAACTCAAATTCTGGGGGAATTCCTGGTAGGGAACAAGAGGGGGATCATCAACCTCCCCTTTCTGATTCTCTTCTTTTTCCTTCTCTTCTTTGACTGTTCTTCTTTCTTTTCCTGTTTCCTAAGCTCATCTTCTTTCAATGCACTTACTCATTATTTGCCTCAAGCTCCAGAGACCCCTCAACCTTGATCTTCATCAACTCGCCACAATCACAAACCACTCAAATTCAATCAACTTCAATCTTACAACCTCTTTCTAACTGGATCTCTCAACCTCAACTCATGACTGGTGAGAGTTACTCTTCCGTCATCTCACAACCTCTTTCTAACTCATCCTTCAGTTCCTCAACTCCAAAATTCTCAGCCTCTCCTTGATCAACCCGCCAGAAAAGCCAATGTTTGCCAACTCTTGAAACGCTGTTGTCATTCCTGTTGGTCTTCTTTCATTTCCTTCAATTGTCATCCTCTGGTCCTCCTATTGTATTTCCTCCTTCTCAACGTGTGTCTGACTCAATTCCTTCAGTCTGTTGGTCGCAATTTAAGTGTCATTCTTCAAAAGTTTCACTATTCCATTGGATAGTACCAGTTTTTTTTGTTATTTATTTTTTTGTTTTTCTTTAACCAAAAAATGAACATTCTTTGATTTTTTGGTTGATTTCTGTTTTTTTGGAAGGTTTATTTAGTTTAACGTTTGTGTTAGTACCCTTTCATTCATTTTCCTTTTTTTTTTTTGGCTCACTGCAGTCCAGTGCCATGTGGGATACCACACAACTACATTTGGGCCATGCACAACTCCACATGGCTTGAATGTAGTCGTGTGGAAGTCCACACAGCGGTGGGCTGCACAACTCTGTAAGCTGTGGGGGGTCATACAAGGCCCAAATTAGACTGTGTGGCATGCCACACAGCCTGATTTGAACCATGTGCACGGCTCAATGAGCCATGAATTTAATGTTACCCTTTTTGAAAAGTTCAAACAATTTCTTTTTTTTTTCAGTGAAACACCAATCTTTGGTTTGTTCACCCCACACGCCTATAAATTTGGCATGAAGTGGTCCACACAACACTTTCCTTATTTTGCAAAATTCCCTATAAAAAATTATACACCATCTTGTGGCCTGTGAGACTGTTCAGGCCAATAAAACTGGTGTGTGGGGCTCTTCATGCCAGATATGGTGGTGTTTGGTCCCCTGCACACCAATTTTATTGGCCTGTGTACCCCTAAATGCCAAATTCATTTTTTTATGGGGTGTAATTAATTTATTAATTGAGAGGAATCAAAATAACTTCCCCCCCAAAATTCTATCAGCTTCAATGATTTGAGGCAAAGGTTTTCCTTAAACCTGCTATTTCAGAAGTAAGTCACAAGTCATATTTTTACTTTAAGTTTCAAATTCAACCATGGATTTAGAGGGAACTGATTGAATTTTTCCCATCAATAAATCCCAAAATCATTTTCCTTTTATGAATACCCCCACCCAGATGGTTTGATAATCCTAAAAGCACATGCAATTTATTTTTCTGCCCTGGCCTGTAACAAGAAATTGATAATGTCACCCAAAAAGCCAAAAAAAATTGGGTTGAATACCTTTCAAAGGGAAAAGCTTGGTATGGAAGAATGGAAAGGATTATATTCTTTGAAGGAGATGTGAATAAATTATTGTTTCAGTTCTTTCAAGCAGAGTATGTGAAAATTTACAAAGACAGTTTTGATTTTGGGCTTAGGAGATGCAATTTGATGCAGTTCAGAGTCAGGTGACAAACCTATTTCCCATCTGATGAAATATTTATCACATTCTCCTATTTCCCACTTCTGGCCTGTTCACTTGGTATACCTCAGCCTAGCTATCTCATTTGTTTTCTGACCACTTTATCATTATCACCCACTCCCTTCTCTATCCTCAATCAAATTGAGATTTATGTGGAAGCTTGGATATCATAATTATGAAGCTACCATATCTTCAAAATCTGTTTTTTTTTCTTTTTCTGTTTGAATTTCTAACTGGCTAGGTTTTTTTTTTGTAATTTTTTGTTTTTTTGTAAGTTAGATTTTTTGACCACTTCAATTGAAGAATCAATTCTTTTTATAAAACAGATTTTTTTTTTTTTGAAATCTTTAACTTTGATTATGATTTGTGCCTTCCTTTTTATTTTTTTGAAAATTTTATTTTGTTTTTTTAATTGCTTCATATTCTCACCCTTAAATACATACACACATGCAAACTGAGTTGAAAGAAAAGGTATGCATGAGAAGTGAAAAAATTTATTTCTTTTTTTTCATTGTGGCTTGAAAAAGGAATTCAAAACTTTTATTTATTTACAAGCAAATATAAAAAAAAAAACTATAAAAAATTCCAGATGAACTTATTTTGCATAGAGGAACATCTCAATGGTTGGAATTCCAAACCTTGGGTTGCTTTGGAAAGCTTATAGCCAAAAATATCACCATGTCATACTTTGCACAACTTCAAACCAACTGAGAGGCAAGTCCTAACCAAAAGGCTATGAAAACAGCTGAAAGACCAGTTCATTTTGCAGTTTTTATGGTGTCACATACCACCATGTGACAGTACCTCTGGGTTGAAGGGCACTTTGTCCCAAATTCTGTGTGGCTGGTGGCACTAACCCATGTGTCCCAAACATGGAGCCATGTTCAGACACACTCCTGAATGCCATAAGGAGCCACCAAGACTTGGGAGTCTTGCTGTTGACAGGAAGAAAAACCAACACTTGGCACAGGAGCAAGCCTTTCCCAAAACTTATCCTGATTGTGAATTGAACCCACAACAGGGCCAGCTGGTTGAATGTCATACCTTGCACAACTGCAAACCAACTGAGAGGCAAGGCCTAAACAAAAGGCTATGAAACCAGCTGAAATACCAGCTCATTTTGCATTTGTTAAGGTGTCACATACCACCCTTTGACACACCAAAACCTTCAGCAAAATAGGCAAGTTTCATCTGGGATATAAAACTTGCTAGCTTCTATCTTCTCCCCATTATTTTCCACTAACTCCATTTCCTCATTGTTTTCATCATTTTTTCTATCTAATTATTATGATCCTCCTTCTCTTCTTCTCCATCAGAATATTTTAAATTACTTATCTGGACATCACATTTTGTGTGATTTTTTTCCTTTATCTTTGTCATTTTCTTCATTAAACATCTCATATAATAAATTATATGGTTTGGCTTGCCCACTCAAATTCTTCTTGGTGAAAATTTTTTTATTCAGGATATCATAACTTTCACCCTTTCTAGAGAATTAAATGAGTATATTTAGAAATAAAGCAAAATTCTGTTTATCAGAAAGTTTGAATTTCTGAGCAGGGAAATTTTTTTCAATCCAGTTGTTACTTGAAAAACCAATTCAAAGATGCTTGGTTTCCTGGTTAAAGAGAGTCTTGGGTGATTTCTTTTCCAGAAATATTCTTTTAGATTGAGTTTTTTTTTCCCTCAGATTTCTGAAAAGCCCACATCTCTTCATGAAAACTTCAAAAGAATTTTTATTCTTCCTCAGACTGGAAGGGCATTTTCTTGAAAAAATACACATTCCTATTGGGTTTTTATTGATCATTAATGTGGGATTTGGTATTTTTTGAAATATTTTTGTATAGTTTAGGAAGATTTTTCATGGCAACAAACCAATATTTTGTTTCAAAAATCTGAATCAAAAAGAAAAAATAGGAAGGCTATCATGAGTTTGTTGGGGCCAAACTTTCCTTGGCCTTTGACCAACATGTTGGATTACTTTTTTCTCCTCATTAAAATTATTCCTCCCATTTTCCTTCCTCTCCTTGAAAAACCTGAGAGCCATGCTATAATGTAAATATTCATTATAAGCCTTCCAAAGTAGTTTGAGAATTATAATGAATTTTTTCATTGAAATTCATGAAGGCATAAACTTTCTTAAAAAAAAAAATTCAAAGATATTGATCAATCCAGATATGCAACAGACCTTGTTTAACAAGGACTTTGGCTACTCATTGATTGCTGGGTACCCCACATGTAATTCATTTTTGGTAATTTTGAAATGAATTTAGCTGATCAAATAATCATTGAACTGGATTATACCCTTCCCAATATTCATATGTCCCACTTTAGCTTCTTTTAGACACTGGATTTCTTCCTTGAACAAAAGACTGGTTAATCTGGTACTGATGAATAATTTATGGATCTCCTTTAAACTTTTAAATCATTGGTTGAAATCTCTTAACCATTTGATGTTGGGAGTATCAGGAATTTCACTCTGGGTCATAATACCCCACATTTACTTGATTTTAAAATAAAATGCATCCTGAAAATATTCTTTTCATAGATTCCATGATGATTTCAAATCATTTCAGGAAAAATAGACAACTTTATTTTGTTTTCAGCAGGCTGATCCTTCAGCATCATCTTCATGGGATTATTATTTGATGCAGATCATGGGATGGGGCAGGGATACATCAGCAAGCATTTTTATTTGGTGGTTTGGTTCATTTTCAAGCTTTTAAATTTACTTTGGGGAGTTTGATTTTTGGTTTTTGGTAAATTTGTGTTAGAGCTTGCAATTGCATCTTTTCTTTTGTATTATAACTTCTTTCTCTTTCTCTTTCCCTTTCCAGAGGCAGAGATGGTTGCTTGGTCTTTGCAAGATTCTGCAGCAGCTCAAAGTTCATTTACTTTCTCAAACATTATCTTTAGAAGCCAGATGCTTCCATAATCTATGTTGTGATATTTTTTGCTAAAAGCTTTTAATTCCACTGCAAAAAAAAAATTAGGTATGAAAATTTGATTGATTATGAAATGGTATCTAAAAACTATTGGGATGTGGGAGGAAATGCAAGGCAATTATTTGGCTATTTCTATATCCTATGGTGGTTTTGGACTTCAGTTTCTTCAGCTCCTTGTGGGTTTTTGAGTGGCTTTAATTGGAGAATTACATAATTTTGGCATATTAAAAGCTACTGAAGTTTATCCCAATATCATAATTTTATTGTTTGAGATGATGTTGCCACATTCTGTTTCATGGTGGATGACCATTCATGCAAACAAAAAACAATGAAAGATTGGTTTCATTCATCAAGTTTGATGCTTATATATCTATGCAAATACCAGCTGAAATGGATCTGTGGTACCTTCCCCCCTCCCCCCCCCCCTGCATGGGGGGGGGGACAAAAGTCATCCCACTGTTTCAAAATGATCCCTAGTACCAACACTCCCAAATTTGGAGTATGGTCTAGGAAAATTTTGTCAGAACCCCACCTTGGTCTTTTTTTGATCTTGAGATTCAAGACCATTTTTGATTTGGTCTATCCAATCAGGTAAATTGCAATGTCCTCTCATTTCAAATTCTTCCTTTTTTTTTAAAAAAAAAAAAAAAAAAAAAAAAAAACTCTTGGTCATTCTTTTGTTTGATCCAAAAAAATGATCAATTTATCTTCCAATTTGAAATTAATCATAGATTTATTTCAAAAACAAATCCCCCCCCCCAAAAAAAAGGACTATTGGATGAATTCAAGTTTCAGATTTTAGGGATTTATAAGGGTGGAATGTTGGAAAATAAGTTCAGTGAAACAATAAAAGTCAATTTATAAACAATCTATAGCCTTCCAAAAAAGCTATAACTTTTAAGGGTCCATTTGAAACAAAAAACAATTGGTTCAGCCATCAAAACTGATGAATTGGGGTGTTTAAAAGCTTGGTTGTATCTTGAGAAGCAAAACAAGTTTCAACTTGAATTAGCTGGCCCATGTGATTTTGACCAAGTTCTCAAGCCAGAAAATCCACCAACATCCCCTTAAACTGGTTTATCACTGCCAAGTTTCTGAAAGAAAACTATTCTTGGATGACTGCCACAAGACTTGTAGACTTTCTTTTGCTTTGGAACATCTCCATTGGACAATTCATTATTGGATGAAGGCCACCTGGTGCAACAAATAACCCTTTGAAGTTGGTAAGAATACCCAGAAATTCAAAGTGTTGCAAATCCCCAATGAGAAGTTTGAATCAACCTGTCTTTCTCCCACATTAAAGAGTGGTTAAACCACAACAATGATCTGGGGTGCTCTGATGGTGTTCATGCCTCCAACAAGAAGGTTGGAAAAAGATTTGATTGGGATTGATTATTATGGTCCTTTAGGGCCATGGCTTTTGACCATCAACCATCAAGATCTATCCCTGATGGAAGATGGCTCTGTAGTCCACTAGGCCAAAATTTGACAAAAAAATCAGCAGAGGTGTTAAAGTTAGAGTAGGATGCTGTGGTTCTGACTAAGGTAAGGATGAGGAATGGGATCTTATAACTCTAAGAGGAGTGGATCTAGGGAGTCACAGAAGGGCACTCTGGTTCATTTTGAGTTAGAACAGATGATGAATTTCACTTTTGCAGGCAGCACTATAAATAGACTGAGTATATCAAGTCTAACAAGTGGTAAAAAGGAAGAGACAAAATTGGATAGAAATTATCCAATACCAAACCACTAGAGTCTGCGCAACTTGAAGGACCACTTCAGGCTTGATTGAGACAGAGAATAGCACCAAGGATCCAAGATAAAGAACCCACTAGAACTGTGACTACCTAGCACAATATATGAAGAGTTCACTAGACAAAATTTACTATTAGTTGTCAGAAACCTCTCCACATTTTTCATGGGTTTTGTCCTCTTGTTCAGAATTTTTGTCCTATGTTTTTTTTTTTTTTTTTTTTTGTCCTCTTTTTTCTTGTTTTTGTCCTCCTCCTCCTCCTCCTCCTTTTTTTTTTTTTTTTTTTTTTTTTTTTTTCTTTTCCTCAATTTAATTTTAAACCAGTCAGTCATTCAAAATGAACTTTCCAGCTTTTCCTCTTTCCTGTCCTATTTTTAACCATAATTTGTTCACGTTTTAATTTTTGGTAGACAACATTTTTTGAAGTAGAATTTAATGAAAAAAGTGGCCTTCAAAAATTTTATAACTCATTGAGATTTATAATCTAACCATCCTCCTTCAAGTATCGTGTGTATGATCAAGGCCCACCTTCCCACTCATCAAGGCTCGAGGATCAACGGTCATCAGTCCCCAGACACTCCCCCTCTGACCAACTTGGGTAGCAAACAATTGTCCACCAAAGCCTTCTCAGAGGGCTTGGGTGCTCCCTTGGATGATGACCATCACCGTAGCTTGGATGAAGCTCTTTGGAACCCATCAGGGTTGTCCAGGTTGGCTCTATCCTCTTGCTCATCCGCCAATCAACATCTCCACTTGAGTCTGATTGAAAAGGGGCCCCCAAACAACTCTGGCATCCAAGAAACTCAGCCTGCAAGCGTTGAAGATCACAACGGTCATCCTTGCCAGATGGGACCCAATCGGTTCGTCCAGGCGGAAGGCTGGACACCCACAAGCAAGCGGTCGGTCAATCTGTTGACAAGCGGAAGGAGCCCCTCTCAACTCCTTCAACAAACCTGATTTGCTCGTCAAATCCTGCCCTAACTCGTGTCTCCGTCCATTCAGATCATGCTGCCGACCGTCCGTTGAAGCTTAGTTTCTTGGCAAGTGAAACTTTCATCGATCTTACTTTGAGTTGATGGGTTGGTCGATCGAGTCCAGGCTAGGCAATGAGGGTGGGTTGATGTGGAGCCAAAGCAGTAGCCCGGCCTCCTGGCCGATTTGAGAAAAACCCGGACAGGAAGCCTGTTACAGGCAACCTGTCACAGGAAATCAATCTTGTGAAACGGATTTGAACCGCGCGCACGTCTGGTTTTTGCCCAGGGCTGTCCGCTTTTTTCAGCCGCTTGTCCAGCCGGACATGCGCGCTGAAAATTGCGGACAGTTTTCTGGCAACTGTCAGTACAATCATTCAATTCTTTCTCTCTCTTTTTTTTTTTTTTTTTTTTTTTTTTTTTTTGGGGGGGGGGGGGGGGGTCCATCTAACACAGAAAACCTTTGACCCAATTTTGGATTTTTTTTTTTTTTTTTTTTTTTTTTTTTGAAAAAATCACGTGTAAATAACATAAATGCTCCTCTTTTTTTTTTTTTTTTTTTTTTTTTGGGGGGGGGGGGGGGGGGTTGGAAAAGCAAAGAACCAAGAACCACTACAAGAGCAAAAAAAAAAACCCAACCAGTGGGATGGCTTTCATCCCCCCCCCCCCCCCCCCCCCCCCCCCCCTCTCGCCTCCTCCCCGGGTACCTAAATATTGACCCGAAAATTCAGATCCTCCAGCGAGTAAAAACAAAAGATCCATCACGGTTTTTTTTTTTTTTTCCTCTTGACATCGATTTGTTTTCATCCTGTTGAGAAGAGCAATAAAAAAAAAAAAAAAGAAGAAGAAGAAGAAGAAGAAGAAGAAAGAAAAAAAAAAAAAAAAAACCGAAAACAAGCTCGAAAAGAAAGTTGGGTCGACCAAAACTGAGCGGGGGACTCACGGTCCCAATACGTTTGTCGACCCGTAAACTGTACGTGCGTATGTACCCAGTCGGACGGACGATGGTTTAGATCTCAGAGAGCAAGGACGATAGATAGGATATACACGGGGCAGATTGATGAGGGTTTTTCTTTTTCTTTTTTGTCAAAATAGATCATGTCTTAGCAAAAAAAGCTACTTGCCAGTCGAGTAGAAGAGGTATGTACAAACAGTGACCAAAAAAAGGGAAAAAAAAATTAACTCTCTAGATTTTCTTTGGTGTATCTCATCTGGGGAAGGAGTGTCGCACGAGTCCCGACAAAACAACAAACAAAAAAGGAACAGGAAAGGCATGAACCAAACCGTGAGATAGAGGCGTAGTAAAGAAAAGACGACCTTAGAGAGCATCAGGTACGAAAATGGGGGTGGGAGAAATCACCTCGATGAGTTGATGATCAAAACATGATGGAAGAATACTCATGATCATAGCCTAATCAAATCAGAAAGGGAGAGAGAGAGAGAGAGAGAGAGAGAGAGAGAGATCAACAACGAAGCGAAACCGAATGAAAAAAACGGTACACGGTGATGATTAGTTTATAGCGAAAATAACATTATATCAACACAAAACGATGCGGATTGAAGAGCACTCCAAAAGTGATTCGACTTTTTTTTTCTCGTGATCACGATGGTGACAATAACGATGACAATAAGGGTTTGGAGAGAAGAGGAAGAGGAACATCGGTGAGCTCAAGGCTATTGACTGGGGTGTTGTTGATGTGACTGATGATGATAATTTAAAAATGAAGATGGACGTGTCATGACGCGATGAAAGATAGGATTACTACTCGCGCCACTCGATGAGGTAGGCGGCGTGGTGCTGGTCGGAGCTGCAGGGCGGTTGGTAGTCTGATGACCGATCGAGGTAGAAGAATGGTGGGAATTGATTAGAGTATTGGTCGAGGACGATCGGGTCATGATGGGTGTCCTGGAGTCTGCCTCCTGCCTAGCAGCTAGAGATTTAAGGCTACTATGATGACTAATACTAGTTTGATGCGAACTTAATGGCTCGCTAGAGGGCACCGACCTCCGATGATGATTACTGGGTCGATTGGGATGAAGCTGAGGACTGGTGCTGGTGGTCGTCGTCGTCGAGGAAGAAGAAGAGTTGAGGAGTGGGTGATGATTTCTTGGGGGTAATCCGACGTGTGAGAGTGGCCTGGTGGAGATAGAGCTCCCAACTCCAGATTTCTGAGCAGCAGCAGCTTGTCTGGCAGCCGTCGAGCTCGAGTTGGCGAGGCTGTTGAGGACGGCTGAAAACTCCCGATGTAGTTCTTTGGCAAGTTCTCGGACCAGGATGGCCGATTCTGAATCGACCATCTTGTGGATCGTTGTCGATAAGCCGGGCATCCGGACGACGACCGACTTATCGGCGACGGTCTCAAAGACCGCCTTCGTCAACCTTAGTAGATTCAATCGAACGACAGCCTTGTTATGTCCCACCAATCGGTCGACTAATCTTCGGGCAAACGCTGGTTGACCTATCAACGCAGTCCCAACCGACGGTGAGATTCGAAAGAGCTGGCCCATCAAGAAGAACCGAACCAACGAACAATCGATCGTCAGAGACCATCAAAACCCCTCAGATAGATCAGGATCAGGATCAAATCCTACGAAACTTACTTTCAAAAGTGGATCCAACAGATTTTCGAACGTCGTCGCTTTGGCTTTCGTAAACATCCGCAGTAGTGCTTCGATCGATGAGGGTTCAGTTAACGCATCTTCCACGCGAGCAGTTTCATCGGAGAGCCTGGGGTATATAAGGGTGGGAAACAGGGGTAAAACCTAAGCCTGTATTCTTGCACACTCAGAAAAAAGAATAAACTGACCATGCGAGGATGGACTCCAGTGCAGTGATACCCCAGAACGGATCCCTTAGTAGACCGAGATAGAATGCAAATCCATCTTTCTGCCACAATAGCTTCCTACACGTCTTACTCGTATGGGCAAAGTCACATAAGATCGGAAGGGCGAATTGTTTGAGGGGGGAACTACTCTTGACGACCCGTTGAAGGATTGGGATGGCACCGGCTAGGGCGGCCTCCTCCTGTCGTGGTTTACTCAATCGGCAGAGGTTGTACAGCGCATTGACGACGTGGTTCGCAATTTCCTAAACGCCAAGCCAAATAAATAAAAATACACGGTAGCTCAGTATGTTGAACGAAATCCTGGGGCCGAGGCGACGCGGACAAAGACTCATAACCCACCGTTGTTAATGAGGTGTCGGGGTCTCGTTCGATTTGCTGCTTGAGCACTTTGGTCAAGGTTTCGATCGCATTAGCATTCTGGAGGACCTGCAATCCTACTGGAAGCATCGTTAGGTTCTTGAGAGTTTTCAACATCGTCGCCAAGAGTTCGTTGTCCAAGATTGACAGTGACTTGATCAAGCCTAGGCTCCGAGAAAAAAGAATCAAGGACAATCTTCATTCGCTTAGTAGTTCAAGTGTATGATGAGAGCGCGGTGCCGAGGTAAAAAAAAAAAAAAAACAAAAGAAAACAGGAATTGACCCACGTAGGATGATGGCACGAGTCAACATGATTTCCTTTACCTTCATGTCAGCTTGAGAAAATAGTAAGAAGATATGAACGATCCTTCCTTTGGCATTCTCAGCTAGATCGTCATCATCGTGGGAGACATGGAGTAAAGCCTCCGAGAGGGGTTCCAGAAGTCCTTCGTGGGCGAACATCCGACAGAAATCGTTCCGAGGCGTGGGTCCCTACCCGTGCGTACAATGAAAAGAGCAAAGCAAATAAAGAAGAATGATATAGCCCCCACTCCCATGCCCCAAAAAGAAACTAGCGGGAACCTGGACGTCCAGGTCGGTTCCATGATACGAAGGATTTTTGGGCGCACCTGTAGTTCAAACACTCGACAGATCCCATCGACAGCCATCCAAACCAAATCCTTCTGCTCGTCGTAATTTTCATCCATCATCTCGACCAAGACTTTTAAGCCACGACAACTGATGAACATTTGTAACTTTGGGAAGTGAAGAAAAGATCGAGAGCGAGCAATAAAACAGAAGTTCAAGGATCATCAGTTCACAGGGGCAATCGGACTCGATTCGCGAGAATGAAAGGAGTTTAATGATGATAATGAGGCAGACAGTCAGTAGCGATGTCTGACACATGGAGCCGATGAACAGAGCCGCTTCTAATCGAATCTCTCGCGCGTACTTATTCGACGCAAAACCCATGACGACAGGACAACCCCCGTTGTACTAAGAACGAAGCCGAGAAGAGTGCAAGGTTAAACTTTGGACGGGAGCATCGATCCGATTCAGAAAGGGAAAATAGTTCAAAACCCACGACGTACACAAATCTTTTCAAGTGATTCAGGATCGTCGTTGATGATCTACGAAACGGATGATGAGTTATCGAGGGATGTCGTATATGAGTGTGTAAGACACATAAAAGAATAAAAGGAAAGACACCAACCAAGTTAATGGTCCTCAGTAGCAGGCTGACTAAATCTCGGGATCTACGAAACTGTTGCAGGAGTTCGATAACGGCCAGCATCCCATGAGAGCGGACAAAGTGGGTTCGAATCTCTGGGGTATCTTCGAACAAGCCAATCTAAAAAGTAGCAAGGACGCGACACGACACGAAAGAGAGAAGAAGAAGAAACGATTGAGCGAGTGTGAGCTTTGTGAATACCCACGATGAGGAGCAAAACACAAAAAAAAAAAAGGAAAAAAAAAGAGGTTTTCGGGGCTCTCTCACCAGTTGCATGCAGCCATCCTTGAGTGAGACCTCATCGATATCTGGCGTCATCTGATCGACAATCTCGGTCACCAAAGTCGAGAGTCTTGCTAATCGATCCCGGGCGATGTTGGCTTCCAAAGTCGCCTCTTCCGTCAGATTCTCATCCTCAACCTCGGCAAATGGATCGACTTCATCACTATCTTCATCTCCGAGCTAGAGAACCACAATCAACAGGGGGAAGGGGGGGGGGGGGTGACGATAACCACATCAACGTTGGGTTCAAGCTTTTGACTGACAGGAAAAGAAACGGAGTAATCTCCTGGGGAATCAAACCAACCCAAGATTTACTCGACATATTCGAAAGTCTGGTCTGTAGTTTCAAAGTTTCACCCGACGTCGGGGCCTCCCGATCGTCATGAGGGGGATGGTTCTTGCCAAACAGGTCCGAATAATCTTCACCACCATCCTCACTGAATCTATTCAGGTTGGAATCCGCCGACGAGTTGGAATTAAACGTGACATGACTACCAGACGAGCTGCTACTCGTGTTGGCTCGATTCATTAATCCGGGATGATGACCATGATGGTGGGGGTGATGATGGTGAGGGTTGGAAGAAGACAAATGGGTTGATCGACTCATTGATGGCCCAGGTGAATCTGATCGGTTTGAGCCCGCTGGTGAGTTCGATCGAGCAGTGATTGAGCCAAGGCGTGATTTAAATCCTGCATGGCTGCTCGGAGAGTCCACGTGGGCTGAGCTGGTAGGTAAGCCGTTGATATCGTTGGGATGTAGAATCTTTTGATGCTGGTTCAAAACCTGTGTGAAAACCCCAATTGATGACAAATTAATTTTTCAAAAAAGGCCTGCACCCTTCTCTGATTGTTTGTTCTCTATTTTTTTAAAAAAAAACAAAATAAAAATAAGATAAAAGTTAAACAAGGCCAGACCTTCAGGCTGGCAACTTTGCCTTCGAATGGATCTCTTTGATCATCGCCGACGAGGTCGGAGTAATCTTCAACAATGGGTCCAAGCTCGGGATTCTTATTGACAGCGGGTTTGTTGTTGTTGTTCAAATGATGGTGGTGGTTGGACTTGAGTGCCACCCCGGTTGGTTTGATGGTCGCTGTATTATCATCTCGATTCATGTTGACGTTCATCCGACGAGTTCTTCCCGAGTCATCGCTAGCGCCATCATCATCATCATCGTTATCACTCTCAGAAGATCCGCTGTTACCATGTGCTTCATCCAAGGCAGCAATCTTGGAGGTCGAGATCCCGCCTTCAAAATCATCATCCCAGTTACTATCCCCTTGAGAGCTTTCGACACCCACCTCTGCTAGCTTACGGGCTGGTGGAGTCGTACTGATCACTGCCACCGGTAGACTGCTTGCCGATAGGGCCAAGTTGGTACTAGGCGTATTACGAGCAGGGTTGCCGACACCCAAGCCACGGATGGTCAAATTCTTGGGTAGGGTGGAATCTTCTTGGAAACTGTTCAGCAGAGCCGGTACCACCTTCGAAGGGCCAATCGAACCGGTGTTACTAAAGAGATTCCGACTGATCGTACGCGGACGGGCATCCTGATCGTTGGGACGATGGGTGCCGGGGGAATGTTGGTTGGGAGATGGGATGGCGAAGTGAGGTGAATAGGGAGCTTCGTGAGGAGCTTTGGGATGAATCGAAGCGGTAGGGCTCTCGAGTGCTTTATTCCAATCTTGAACGCGTTGAACGGTTTCATCGTAACCAGTTTTGGAAAGATTGCGATGTGATTGACTGCTGGCGTGACCATGATCGGAGCCATTCTGCTGATGATGACCGGCGGGAGTACGACGACCTTGGGCAAGAGCTTGTTCTCGTTCCTTCTGCTCCAAGCGCTTCTTGGCAGATAACATCCACGGATGCTTCAGTAATTTCTTGGCACTGATCCTCAAGTTTTGATCCTTTTGGAAGCATTGTAACAAGAAATCCCTTGCGATCGGGGAGGCAGACTCGGGTAGGGGAGGACAGTCGTCGTTCACGATTCTGAAGAGGGCGGGCATGGGATCCAAGAAGTAGTACGGTGGTTTACCTTCCAAGAGTTCGATCACGACGCATCCGACCGACCAAATGTCGGAGGCCGTCGTAGCACCAGATTGATCGACCACCTCGGGTGCCATCCAGTAAGGTGAACCGACGACTGCATTGTCGGATAGTCCACCAGTCCGAGTGGCGACCCCAAAGTCGGCTAGTTTGACACCTCCCTCCTTGGTAGCCAAGATGTTGGAGCCTTTGATGTCGCGATGGATCACGCCTTGTTCGTGTAAGTAGAGTAATCCCTCCAAGACCTGGCAGATGTAGACGGCCACGAGGGATTCGGGAAACTTTCCAAACTTTTTACAGATCGTGTGTAGTGACCCGTTCTCACAGTATTCAAGGATGATGTAAAGATAATCTGAGGTCTTGACAAACCCTCGGTATTGTACGATGTTGGGGTCTACAGAAGGAGAGATAACACGGGGGTGGGGGTGGGGGGGGGGGTTAGATGGGCATGCCAAGGGTGGTGGTGATGACACACAGTCCACTGGAGAGAGATACATTAGAGACAATCAAAGATCTTGGGCTGGTACATACGGTCCAAATTCTTAAGCAAGTCGATTTCAGACTGTCAGGCCAAGATGATGGAAGAGGGTGATGGCGTGGAGAGAGAGCGATGGTCAGGTTGCTGCTACGATTCATGGGTTCACGTCATCGTGCCCATCTTGGGAAAGGGTGGGAGGGCGGGACAGGAGTCTCTGGGACGGGTCACGGACCATGATCTCTGGTAATTCGGAGCGTGGGATGTTGCCGAGGCCGACCTGTGGGATGAAGCGGGGCGCGGGGGAGGGTGATGGGGGCGATCAGTAATCCAGTCGTGGTACGGAGAGGAGGAGCAGAGGACGATCGAATCGAGCATGACGACCACACTCAACCTGTTTCACGGCCACAGT
The DNA here is from genome assembly GCA_025617555.3 of Puccinia polysora. Lineage (NCBI taxonomy): Eukaryota > Fungi > Basidiomycota > Pucciniomycetes > Pucciniales > Pucciniaceae > Puccinia > Puccinia polysora. The sequence goes on from CM062618.1 coordinate 33,129,406, forward strand.
TTCGCCGGTGCACCAGTTCAAGGCTCGGAAGACGCAACCGAACGCGCCTCGACCCAAGACCTCACCGAGTTGCTAGAGGGCGTAAGTAAGCATGCATGCACATACAGAGGAGGATGGGAGGGATGGGTTGGATGACTAAGGTGGTAGGCTAGGGAGATCGTGGGTGGGGTCACGCTTCGGGAGAGTGTGGAAGGACTGACGTAATCGGGTAGGGAGGCGGGGGTGGCCATGCTGGTGTTGGGGCTAGGCTGTGGATCGGGATGTTGAGGGGACGGCTGGGGCTTAGCTTGTTGGGGGACTGGTTGGGACGGGAGGGAGTGCTGGGCAGGATTGGGTTTGACGACTCGGCGGATGGTGCTCATGATGGATCCGGGTCGATGGGGATGTCCTGAGTAAGCCGGTTCGAGGAGCGGTGAGGACGATCAACGGCTCAGAGGTGACTAAGATCCGAATCGATCGATGGTCAGGTTGAGTCAGTTTATGGGGTGTGAAACAGCCAGCAGGAGGGACGATCGATCACGGGAGGGGTGGACCGAGATGAGTTGGAGTGAGCCAGAGAGAGAGAGAGAGCGGTGGGTTGGAGGGCTGATTAAGGATCGGTTGATGATCTCTTGGGTTCCAAGTTCAAGTCGATCGAGCTCATCATCATCTTTCCTCCGAGGGGGGCTCTTGATCGGTTCGGATGTGATGGGCTCGTGGGTTGTTGGGCTGGTTGGTCCTAACTAGTGAATATCGACCATGCTCAGTACTGTTTCGATCTCATACGATGAGCCAAGACTGGATGGGGTTGGACAGTCAGTAAGCCGCCATCAACGTAAACGAACGATCAAAACCAGTCGTGAGGGGATCGATTGACTTCGTCGGAATCAGTCAGGGATCAGTCGGACGACGGAACGGATGGACGAGAGCTGGAGGTGAAGGGGATGTCGTGATGTATGTATGTACAGGAGCATCCCGCATGCAATGGGCAGGTGTGGGTTCGATTCCCACTCATGACTGCGTTACCTTTTCGCCGTCATGACTGGGAGGGGACGCTGATGACGAAGAGATAAAGATTAATGTATGTATGTATGTAATGTAATGTAATGTAATGTAATGTATTGATTCACCTCATGAACCCTGGAACCCATGACCCAATCCACTCCACCTACACATATCATCAGTATGTATGTTATCACCGATCGGTCAGCCGGAGACTCCCACCCAAGTCGTCCGTCACCGGTCGATGATCATCGATCGAGATCAGAGTCACTCTGAGTCTCTGACTCATTCCCACCTGCTCTGCTCTGCTCTGCTCGACCGTGATCCGATCGATCTGGATGCTTGGAGAACTAAAGATGCATTTACATGGGGCGTATGCACATTCTTTACCTGATACTACTTTAAATACTTAAAGACTCGAACCTCACCTCGTGTGATGTTTTTTTTTTTTTTTTTTTTTTTTTTTTTTTTATAGTGGTATTTTGCATTGCGCACGGACCACTTTGCATATTCAAAGAGTCATGAGGAAGGTACAAGCTTTTGTGAGGGTGTCTCAGTGTTGGACCCCTTGAAGTAACTGCAGGATGAGGATAGCACAAGAAGGAGAGGAAGAAGAAGAAAACGAGAAAGTGAGAGCAGAGAAGAAGGAAAAGAAAATAACAAGTAACAGCGTCGTAGGTTTGCTTGTATACTGGGTCATTGGGATAATTGGGAATCAGTGGGACGGGTGCACCTCCGGCCTCTCCGGGATGGGGATGTCGGAGTTTGGTAATCCTGTTTCAAATCGTCTCGTTGTCCTAATGAATTTTGCAAGGGCCGGCCATGCTTTCAGGTTTGTTAAGGAGGAGCTGAGATTGTCAGGGTTGTGTGCCACTTTGTTCTTCCATAAGTCACGTCGTAATTCCCGTCGTGCTATCCGGTACGCTGGGCAGAATTGGAAGAGGTGAGTGACTGTTTCCTTTCGGTAGCCACACCTCGGGCAAGAGGGGATCAGGACTTTCCTCAGCTGATACAAGTATCCGTTCAGTGGGCTGCTCCCTGACGCAAGCTGGCTTAGTAAAGCCGAGTCTCCAATTGCCATTTGTGGGGTGCGTTGGTTTAGGATTCTGGCTGGGGTGGTTTGGTCTTTCAGAATGGTTCTCTTGACTTTTGAGATGTTTCCAAATAATGGGAAATCTAATGTTTGGCCAGAGGTAGTTGCTTCTCGTGCTTTGGTGTCAGCCATTTCGTTCCCGCTAATGTTTACATGCCCTGGGCACCAAACAAAGGCTATGTCGTGCTGCGTGCGTAAGGAAGAAACGTCCTTGATCAGTTCTCTGAAAATGTATTGGCCAGGCTTCTCAGCCAGGGGGTTTAAAGATCGCAGTAGAACGCCTTTGTTGTCTGTGAAGATTTTGATGCTGTCGTAAGGCTCATTTGCTAAATGGTTTATCAGCCGTATTGCAGCTATGAGTCCCAGGGCCTTGCATTCGTGGTTTGAGTGGATGACTTCTTTTCCTGTCCTGAATAACAGAGTATTGTCAGTGTTTAAAACTAAGGCCGCCGCTCCTCCTCCTTTGTCCTTGTTATAGGACCCGTTGGTGAATATGAGTGCCTCCCTCTTGGGTGCATTACTGATGAGTGCCTCAGTTGATGAGATTGCATCCTGCTTTGATAAGGATAAGTTGTGGTAGGTGACCGGGCGTGGCAGGCCGGATATCTGGGCTTTCGTTTGGACGGCAATTAGTTCTGGGTTAGATTGGATGAACAATAGCGTCATGTCTTTGCTTATGGAGGAGTTGACGGCCGTCATGTCTGAGTTTTGCTGATTGGAGATGTGATCCAATAATTTGGCCCTGATGCTTTGGGAAAAGTCAATCTGTGTTAGTTTTCTTGCAAAGAATAGGAAGGCAGTTTTAGTGATTGCCTCATATGTTGGCATATGGGTTATGTTTTGCTTTGTCCACTCTACCCTTGTTGTTTTGAAGACACCTTTTGCCCACACCGTGCTTGACCTGTCAATTTTGTCCGCTATGGCTTGCAATTTGGCTCTATTTCGTATGGTGGCCCATACGTGGGCCGCGTAGGTAATTCTGGGCAAGAAGACTGAGTTTAGAAGCTTTGACCGCTTTTTTTCCGATATCCCCCATTGAGTGTTTCCAAGTCTGGTTAACATCTTAAGGGTTTGTTGGCTTCTGGACAGCAGGTTCCCTATGTGTGAGTGGTAGGAGAGGTTGCGATCAATGGTTATGCCTAGCCAGGTAGCTGTGGAGGAAAAAGGTATTAGTGTTCCGCCAAAGTCAAAATGAAGCGGGGACTCAGGGGGGGTCCTGGCGTTGGACAAGACCAGGACTTGAGATTGGCGTTTGTCAAAGGTTGCTCCATGTTTTAGGGCCCATTGACATGACCCTTCCGCTAGCTTCTTCATTTGTTTGAGGGCGTCCTGAGTCGTCCAGCCAGCTGTCAGATGTATGACATTGTTGACGTACCCAATTGAGGTTGTTGTTGAGAGAGGTAGTTTGGTGAGGCGAAGCAGGTCTGCATTATATAATATGTACATTATTACCGAGAGCGGTGAGCCCTGCGGGAGGCCTCCTGGGAGTACCTTTGGGGGTGAAATGTAGTCATCGAGGCGTATTGTTGTGCTTCTTCCTCGCAGGAAGTCCCGTATCAATACCCATAGGTACGCCAGGCATCCATTGGAGCGTAGCAGGTGGATGAGTCTGTCTGGATGAACTGTTGGATATGCTGACTGGACATCCAGGAGCAAGGCTACGACCACTTTTTTCTCCTTCCATCTGTCTTGCACCCACGTGTCTAGCTTATATATTGCATTGTCCGTTCCTACTCCCTTTTGTCCTCCATAGTGTTGGTCTGGAAGAGCCCCTGACTTCATTGCCCACTCAGATAGGCGTTTTGCTAATATCAGCTCCAAGGTCTTGCCCAATGTGTTGAGCAAGGCAATGGGTCGGTAGGCGTTGGGGGATGTGTAGTCTGGTTTATGTGCTTTCCGGATTATAGTTATCTCCCCTTGCTTCCAGCACGAGGGATATGTGCCTTGGCTTAGTATACGGTTGTATAGGAGAACTAGCCTAGGAATTAAGGCTGTGCTAGCCAGTTTTAAGGTTTCATTTCGTACTTTGTCCGGGCCTGGGGCCTTCCCTAGAGCTAGCTTGTGGATGGCCCTGGCAACCTTGCTGGCGGTGACTTTGCAGTACGTTGCTGGCTGATACTTGCCATTTACGTCCACATCAGATAGATCGATGGGAGTCGTAATCAGGGACGTGCCCGCAAATAGTAGATCTGCTTGTTCCGTTTTTGCTGTTGCGTAAAGACCGTCTGGCTTCTTGAGCGGGACTACCTGGCCATGGGCCCTTGGTTTGACTCTGTGTAAGGCATTGAATATATCATTTCCTGTGGATTCCAAGTAGGATTGCCAGTGTGATTGTTTGGCATGCTGGACAACCGCGCGGAAGTAGTCATGCCATTCCTTATAACATGCGCATGCTTTGTCTGACTTAGATAACATCATCCAGCGGCATGCTTGATTTTGTGTCTTCAAGATGGGATTGAGGACACGAGGGTCCCACCACAATTTAGAACGAGTCGCATCATGGTTCACCATTCTTCCCAGGTTGGATTGTGTTTGATGCAGGGCGTTGGATAGTGCCAACGCCATCTCATTTGTTTCTAATTCATCCAGCCTCAATAGAACCAAGTCATTGAATTTATCACTCACCTTCTGTTGGTCTATTGTATTCCATACTGGTTGTGCCCAACGTTTGGGTCTAACGTATCCTTTCAACACCAGAGACCCCTTCAGGACTTGGTGATCGGATCCGTAGTTATTGTCTGATATCTGTATATCTGAGATTTTGCTTGTTGCTTTGTAATTGGCCCAAGTCAGGTCTATGGCGGTGCCTCGCCCTCTAGTTGTGTAAAAAGTAGGGGTGTGGCGTGGTGAGATTAGGCAAAACCCATTCTTGCCACACAGTTGTATCAGCGTGTATGCTTCCTTATGGGTCGACCGGTATCCTATTGGATTCCACATTCGGCAGTGAAGATTTGAGTCCATGAAGATGCACATGGGCAAGTCTCTGCGGTGGTGCACGGGCAGCCAGGTGCTAAGGTCCTTCAGACCCGCATTGGTGGCAGGGGGATTATAAACATTTACCAGCGTGATTGCTGTGCCCTCCGTGTCTTGAACCTGGATGCTGGTTAAGTGTTTTGAGCCATCAGGGAGTTGGGTGATGGCTTCAGAAGGGATTGATTTGTGCACGTATATGCAGCTCTTGTGTCGGTCCCTCCAATTGGCTGGAGTATGGTTGTAGCTGGTTATTTGGTGCCAGTCTGCGTGTGTGGGCGGGAGGAGGGTGTATGGGTTGACCCATGGTTCCTGGAGTAGTAGAATAGTGGCCACAATTGGGTGGAAATGGAGGAGAGTTAGCATAATTTCTTTTGATACATGACAGTTTAGTTGGATAAAAGGGAGTTTGTTGTTAGGCCTGTTTGGGGAGGTTTTCATGAGGAGGGTGGTTGGAGTGATTGGTCTTGTATTCCTGGGGTGAGAAGAAGCGGGTCCATCAAAATGTTGGGTCGGTGAGGGTGTATTTAACATTGGAGAGGGAAAGGACGTGTTGACTTTGCTTGTATCCATGATTGTTTAAACGGGCATAGGACGCTGAATACGGAGTGGTTTATATCATTGATGCCCTCAACTTTGTTCCTCAGGCCTTCTTTGCATCGCACGCATTTTCTAATTTCCAACCTCTTGTCTGGGCAATCCTTGGTCATGTGCTCCTTGTTGCATTTACCGCATCTTGATTTTTGGCGGCACCATTTGCCGTAGTGTCCCATTTGTAGGCATTTGAAACATTGATCCGGGTAGGGTTTGAATCGCGTTACCCGATGATAATCATAGTCTAAAAATAAGCCTGTGTAAGCAATTTGGTCAGCCAGTTCCTGAGTTGCAAAAGATAAGACGAGAGATCCCGCTTTTTTGGCTGTATTCATATTGTTGGATAGCCATCTCATCCGTATTAGGTCTTCTTTCTTGAAATGGTTGGCTAGTGCTATCTTCGTTTTGTTATGTTCTGATGTCGGATCAAACTCTTTAGGTACACCATGCGCCAAAACTGACCACACACTGGGTGTTGCCTCCAGGTCGGGGTGAACTTGCTTGGACCATAAATGCTTGTTATCCATCAACCATTTTTGGTGGAATTTGTTTTTAGTATAAAATACGACATCACCTGAATTCATGACATGTGCGCCTGTCACCGTGACCATCTCATCTTGTACTTTGGCGTTCAGCTGCAATAAAGCTTTGTTGGCTCTCTGGACAAAAAGGGCCTTTGGTAACTTGTCGATCTGGTTATTGAGAGGGTTGGAATGGATTATGGCTCTGCCTGGCTTGTATAGCTTCATTCCATCCCTTGTTGGCAGGGAGGTGCTGGGTCGCAAGGCAATGAGAGGGGTCCTAGTTGCTGTGCGTTTGGCATACGTTGGTTTTGATGGGAAGGTTGTCGGTTGGGGTTTGCTGGTGGGGTGTTTGTTTGCTGACTGAATTGCCACTAAACTGTCTAAGCGGCTTGCCATCTGTTGGAGTTTTTCCTCCCTTCTCTTCTCGGTTTGTATTAGGACTTGGAAGAGTTCCAGCATCGTCTTGCTTATGATCAGTTCGCCATCAGCATTATAGTTCTCTCTATCTTCCATTAATTGAGTCAGCAATAAGGTCACACCACTAGCTCCATCTTTGTCCGGGGGGGCTATCGGCCTATTGTTTTCGACATTCATTTCTTTGTTGATGATTCCCTCCATTCTCGGAGGGTCGGGGGGGGGGCGGAGAGGGGCCATTTGGCCCAATTGGGAGAGAGGTCTAGGATGGAACAGCTTCTCAAATATTGATTTGTAGAAATGAGAGTTGTTGTTTGGGGGATTTGGGGGTTTGGTAGTGAGGTAGTGGTACAGAAGCCCGGTTTCCACCTTGTGTGATGTTTGATGCTCTGATCCAAGGCTGGTTGGTGGTCAGGTGACAGGTCTGGTGATGGTACTTTTTTTTTTTTTTTGGCATGGGATCTGGATTGATTTATGGACCGACTCTAGTATTCATGGATTTATGTCAACCCATTGATATGCATTTGAACTTGGAAGACACACCTTGACTCAAGGCTCCGATCCAATTGACTTGAATGATTTCTGCCTTCGCCAGCTTAATCCTGGTCGGTAGCCCATGGATGTGGATCGATGAGATTTTTCTCTTGATCGTCCGTCAAACGTCCTCAATTCTTGGGGGCATCACACCGATGGACGTCATCAATCAAGCCATCACCACCGGTTCCATACAAACCACATGCACTTTGCCAGCCACCCACCCTGTTCTCATTCATTCTGCTTTCGACTAAAACTTCCCCTTGTCCTTTCTAATCCAACCTGCTCATGATCAGGTGCAAGCAAAGAGTGGGGATTGAGTTACCGTCATCCATCATGGGCTCCATTGGACGGCTATCCAGGCTGATCACCTAAAAACAAAAAGACTGATTGAGCGTAAACCCCCATCACATTGACACAAGTGCTCTACATAGTGGATGCATAGGTATGCACATTGATATATTACACCCTAATCGACTGTCTTCGCTGCATCTTTGATCACCGTCAAATCTGGCTTGTTTGGTACACTACTCAATGTTGCCATCTATCACCTGCATGCTTATTGGCCTAATCTAGAGGCCAGGGAAATTTGATTGTTTTTAATTACAAGAGCGGTACTGAAAGTGAAAGAACAAAGGATATATTGATTCAGAAGCATGGCCATAGTCCTCGTGTTGATACCAGATGAGCTTGTACTAAAGCCTGAGTAAGCACATCAACAAAGTGGGAGAGTGAGACAAAGGAAGGACCTTGGAGCTGAGAATGGGAGTAGCAGCTGCTTTTGAGTAGCTTGAAGATGACTCAAGGGTCTGTTGACAATCATCAAGAAAGGATTGACAGTTTGTACTCAGACTAGGATTAGGCTCAGGAATTGATCCAAAAGCAGAAAGCAAGTGTAGGTCTCAAAGGGATAGCTGCTTCAATGTGAAGTATTCATACATACTATTGAAATCCAAACACAAGACAATCCTTGAAATCCTGTGGAAAGTGAAGAAAAAACGCACCTCGCTTTAAATAGCCTATCAAAGGAGTAAGTGTAACTACAAGCGTGATACTTTCAGTGGGAAGATCACGGTCCTCTGATTGAAAAAAACAAAAATGTCTGCTTTTTCAAAACATAATGTTCTCTTCCTCATTTTCTCTGTCTCATCTTCTCTTGGGGTGCGTTTGAACCCCACACAAACCGTCGTGTACCGTCATTTCAGAAATAGAGTTAGCGTCATGTTTAATTTTGAACAAAATCAAACATGACGCAACCTTATTTTTGGGTCCAATGTGTTTGGCGTCCAAAAGCAACATAATGGTATCAGAGGGAGATGTCATTGGCGTTCACCAGCAACAGGGAAATGTCAAGGGCAAAGGGTGGAGGATAAGTCAATAGTTAAGCGGATAGAGGCTGGAGAGGATGTGTATATGCATACATGACGCTAACATTTTGGTCCGGACCAAAATGTAGCATTGTGTGCAATTTTGGCCTATGGGAGACCCCAAACCTTCAGAAGTGTCATCTACTGTCATTTGGGCTCAAGTTGACAAGTGGACGCCAAACACCCACCATGAAAAGCTACCCAACCATCATATGCCTTCATGAATATCCAGAATTTTCATGATGGTACATGACGGTTTGTGTGGGTCCAAACGCACCCTTGTGGTTGTTGTTGTTGTTGTTTTTTTTTCTTTTTTCTTTTTCTTTTTCTTTTTTTCTTTTCTTTTTTTTTTTTGGTTTGTTTGTTTTTTGTCCTAAATTTAAGGAGCTGGTTTTTATTTTCTTGTCCCAAATTCCATTTTTTTTTTCCTACAGTGAGACAAAAATTAGAGCAGGAGTTCAAATTCGACTACCCAATTTGATTACTCTGTCCTAACTTCTCAAATCATCTGTCCAACTTGTAAAGTTTGGTGGGACAAAATTTTGAGGTGGTAAAAAAAGATGATGAATAAAATTAAAAGTAAAAATAATGAAGATAAAAATTCACAAATTTCCAGTTTGAAAGGAATCATCTTTTGTTCTCAATGTGACACAAAACAGCATGAGGTATTAATTTTTGTCCTTACTCTGTTTCTTTTTTTTTTTTTTTTTTTTTTTTTTTTTTTTTGGGGGGGTGGAAGAAAATTGTAAAAAGACACAAAATTAAATAAAAATAATGACAAAAACTCAACCATTAAACAATAAAAGGAGAAGAAAATACTCAACAATGAATGGGAAAAGACTAACAAAAACAAATCTATTTGAAGATAAGAGCTAGAGAATGGTCCAAGTCATCAGCTGCATTTTTCCATATTTCAGCCTCCTAGATTCCAAGGGCCTTGCTGCATTTTAGATATTAGAGGCAATATATATTTATAAAGGCTTATGATAAATTCACAGCCCAAATGAGCCACGTGGCAGGCTACACAGATTGATTTTAGCTGTGTATCTGCTGTATGACTTGAGTGTAGTATGGCAGCTCCCACACAACAGCCTGGGCTGTGTGGCACAAAACCCAACTACATTTGAGTTGTGTGGGCTTGTACACAGCTGGAATGTAGTCCTGTTCTGTTCCACATGGCTTCAAGTGTCGTGGGCCAATAAAATAAAATAAAATAAATAAAACAAATAAAAAGCTAAAAAAAACTGAATAAAAAGGCCAATGTTAAGTTTGAAACCCATTTGAGTTTCAAACAGCCATTTGAAACTCAGATGGGTTGTGAATGGCTGTTTGCAAACTGCGCCACATGACCCATTTTGGGTAGTGAATGGCAAAAAAAAAAATTTGTAATTTAATTATTTATTTCATTTTATTTTTTTATATTTTTATTTTTGATATAATTTGATTAATTAATTTATTTTTGATATATTTATTTATTTATTTATTCATTTCATGTTATTTTATTTAAATTTATTTATTTATATATTTTTTATATTTATATATATATATATTTTATATTTTTTTATATTTTTATAAATATTTTTTTTTATATTTATAATTTTAATTTAATTAATTAATTTAGTTTATTTTATTTTTATATAATTTTTTTAAATTCATATTTTTAATTTGATGGATTAATTTATTTTTTCATTAAAATAAAACAAATAAATAAGATGAATAGGGTGTATCAAATTTAAGCAAACCCACCATTTTTTAATGGAAGTTTTTTCAGCCTCCTGGATGCCAAGACCCTTGCTATCCTTTAGCTACCAGAGGTGATAGAATAAATAATAAATATATGATTCAATAAATGCAGCAAAAATCCATAAAATATTTGGATAAAGCTATTGCAAGGTTGATTGGTTTGGTTATGGTTTAATATTATAGATCAATATTAAGAAATTGATTATTAAATAAATTAATAGAGGGGCAACAATAATATTGGGGATCTTTAAAACCTCTCTTCCAGGAATTCACTTTGAAAACACATATAGCTGGTTACTTTGGAACCTTTAATTTATATTCTTAAAGGAGACATTGCCCAAAGATAATATATATATAAAATATATGGTGGAGTGACAGGGCCTTGTAGCCAAGCTTCCACAACAGTAAAAGGATAATCTGGTATGTTATTAAATCCTTTAGTTACCTGTTTGGGATGTGCTCTGATGGGTTAAACCTATTACTGGGGTTAAAAAGGTTGTTCAGCAGTTTAAATTGATAAAAAGGGTTGGGGATGGATAGTATTAATCAGACTAAAGCCATAAATCACTTATTTATCTCTTATAAGTATTTGATTAACTTGTCACAGTGTCTTGATGTAAATATAACTGGGTCTCTGGGTATCAATATCTTCAAAAGAGCTCTATATTTATAGATTTTTGAATCCCAATTCTGTCCTTCTGAGGGATACAGGGGCTCAAAGGAACGGGTGTTAAGGCTAGTAGGGTAACCAGTGGTAGCCTGTCATGTGTTCTTGGTGCTGTAGCACGGGTAAAATCTAATTACTCTGGGTATGGTAATTATTCTACTTTTTGATTGATGTTTAGAGATGTGAATAACACTAATCTATCCACATGTTTATTTTTTAATTAATTATCCTTAGTAAATATTCCCAGGATGTTAATAATTTTCTTAGTAGACATTCCTACGGGTAATCTTATGTCAGGTGGGTTTGAATTATGTATTAGCTGATGGGAGTAAAATCATGATATTGATTTTACTCTTCATTTTTGAAATTCTGTTGACTTACTCAAAATAATTAATTAAAAATATAAGTGATTAAAATTCATGTAATATTTTTACATAATCAGTTTTTTTAGTATGTCACGGGAATACTGATGTCTTAAAATTCTCACAATTGTATATTTGAAGTATTTTAAGATATCTTACAAATAGTAGTTATCTTATTTTTGACATATTTGGTTTTTTTATTATATTTTATAAAAAATAAGTAGAAAGGTTATTTAAGTATTTTTATATAATTTTATTTATTTTTAGATTATCTATTATCCACAGGGACATTTATTACATATGTAGTATGTCCCCATCTAGGTTGTAGGACCTTTACGTGGTACCTGGGCTTCTCAAGCCACCTGTCACTCTGTCTGTCCATATTCCCGTGGCTGCGTACTTGTCAGATGCCCAGGGCTGCATACACGGCTTTTCAGGGTACACAAACAGGGTGGCAGTGCTGCTGCTCAGCCGCGCACGGATGTGTTGGTTTCCGCGGCTGTGGGCGGGAATTTTGACAAATCACATTTCTGCCTGTAACTCCTCTAAATCACAGAATTCTTGGATTCTGTCACAAAAAACACTGTGAAACCTATATGTGGGGTTTAGTGTGAAATATTAAAATGGCCAAAATTCCAATGCCATGTCTCTTTCCAAATCTTCATAATTCATTCAAAAATATAAGCAGTAGGAATTTGAGGTAGGTGTCAGTGAGTGACCCTACCTTAATTTTTATGTAGATTCAGAATTTGAAATAATATTTCTAATATTATTTATCATTTAATAAGATTATTATTTATTTGTTTTATTTATTTTTTTTTGTTACTTTTGCAGCTTGCTCTGCAATAGTAGCAAGCTGACAGTTTTCAACCCAAATCTGCCATTAAAAATAAAAAAAACCACTAATTTCACATTAGAAGTGTCAAAGTTAGCTGAAAATAAATGGGTTTTTCCAAATAAAGTATATGAAGGCCTTCAACAGATCAACCACGCATCATTCCACATCATCACCCCTGGTTTCATCCTCCAACATTATTGGAAAACTTCATCACTTTCATTGCTTAATTGCTATCCTCATCACTTCATCACTATCATTGCTTCATTGCTATCCTCATCACTTCATCACTCTCATAGCTTCATTGCTATCCTCATCACTTCATCACTCTCATTGCTTCATTGCTATCCTCATCACTTCATCACTCTCATTGCTTCATTTCTATCCTCATCACTTCATCACTCTCATTGCTTCATTTCTATCCTCATCACTTCATCAATCTCATTGCTTCATTGCTATCCTCATCATGTGATCACTCTCATTGCTTCATTGCTATCCTCATCACTTGATCACTCTCATTGCTTCATTGCGCTTCACCACTTCATCACTCTCACCTTGCTTTATCACTGTCATCACTTTATTCCTTTCATCACTTTATTCCTTTCATCACTTTATTCCTTTCATCACTTTATTCCTTTCATCACATCCATCCTCTCATTGCTTCATTGCTTCATCACTTCATCCCCCCTTTCATCACATCCTAACTGTCATTGCTTTATTGCTTCATCACTTCATCCCACTTACTCTTTTTAAATGGCCCCTCAGCAACACTCCCCCCGCAATTCCACTCAACCAAAGCAAGCATCCCCCAGGAACTCAAAATCCAACAATCCTCAACCATCAGCTTCCAAAGGCTCAATTCAGCTCAAGAGAGCTGATCACATCATCCTGGTAAACTAGCTCAAAATCCCATCCAACTACAATGCTTGCTTTGGATCCAATAATGAAACACAAGTTGGCCAACCTCCATCCTCTAAGGTTAATGGTTATCTCCTGATGGCCAATTAACTCAAGAAAAAAACCAAAGTTAGGCTGCATCTTTCATCCAAACAGATGCAGGAGAAATCCAAGAACTATCAAACCAAGTACAAACAGCCCACGCAACATCAATCTCCACCGGCTTTGGTATCACCAACCTCAATAAAGCAAAGGGAATCAACTCAGTGGTTGATAAGTTGGACTTCATTTGTCCTTTTAATGTTTCAATGGATGAAATCTTTGGAAAGAAGGCCAATATCACACCTTTAGCCACTTTTGATGCCCAACAATCAGATTCAGTTGATGCTGAGGACCTGGCTGTCAATGCTTGGCATAGCAATGATGATCCCAATGAAACCTATGAGTGGCCCCAATCTTATGTGGAGGAGGATATTCCAAAAGAATCAGCTCCAATTATTTCTACATCAGCATTGATCAACAATAAAAACCCTACCTTGGACCCCTCACTTCCTTCTTTGGATTGCTCTCTTCCTGGGGTGGAAGAACTTAACAACTTGGCCAACAAGGAGCAAGTTGTTTCTGTATCACTACCATTGGAATAATCTGCTCAAGTAAGGAACCAAGATCATTTATCTTCTGATTGGTTAATCCTGACTGATGTAGATTGTAAAAAAACAGGCTCATCTGTTCCTGAATGGCCAAATACTCAAGCCAATGGGGCCTCCCACTGTCAGCTGATGCCCCAGCTGTGGTTATCATGACCGCAGTTGTGCGTGGGCAGAATGGCGCGCTGTAAGACTCCAAACAGTGCTAGGCCGTGGCAGTTCTGCGGAGGGGAAAGGTGCTGTTTAGGCTGCCCTCCTGAGTGTTACAAAAATATTTAAATGTAACCAAGATCAAGGTCCAGAACCTGGTAAATGAGGAATCAAGGAGTAGAGGATAAGGATGGTAATAGTTTGGTAGCAATGGAACAGCACTATCTGAGACAAGATTATGCAGGGAAAAACTTGAACAAAAGAAGTTAAATTCCCCTTAGAGTTCAAAGAACAAAAGCTGTTGTATGTAAACAACGCCCACACGCTAATAACTCTGTTCGTCAGCAGAAGATTGGGGATGATCAACTCAAACCCAAGCAACCTCCAGGTTCTCAATGAACCTGCCCAACTCTCCGCAATCAAGCACTTGAAGGGTATCAGATAACTGAGGGTGGCTGTACAAGACAAAGCACAATGTTCAAGAAGCTCTAAAACAAACAGTAACTGATTTGAAGCAAGGATAACCTCAACACTTCTCAAAGATCAAGAGTAGGCTGGCAGAATGCAACTCCAAAGAAGCTAAGGGGAGGTATAACACTCCAGGTCTTAAGCTTAATAAGACCTCTTCAATCAATAGTGATTGGCTCCAGAAAGGTGATCAGGGATCAGGACCAGTATGGTCAGAGAAAGGGATCAAGGAGTGGTATGACACACTCAAAAATTCCAACAGACAGAATCTTTCTTCAACCAGCAAGGCTATTGGTTGGTGATAAGGATCAGGGATCAAGGGTTGAGTATGGAGGCTCAAGGATCAAAGGTGTGCTGATTTTATGCTCTGATGATGGATCCAAAAAGGCAGGGGAGAGCCCCTCCTTATATGGGCAGGAGGCCCTGTTAGACTATGTACAACGGATTCTACAAATAGAGCAAAAAAAGAAAAGGAAATCATGTGGTCACTCGCGTCCGTCCGTGGATGGGCGCACGCAACAATACCAGAATCACCCACCCCTCATCAGAAGGCAGACGGGGTGGGAAAGAGAAATGAATCAAACCGCCGCGGATGTCCGCGGGCGGTAGTTGGCACTCTTCACCCCTTGTCCAAAGGCGGAAGTGGGTGGGAGATCCCCAGGAAAGGTGACGGATGAAGTCTGTGAGAGCGCAGATGGGCGGATAGGAGATCGGCTTGAGACGGTTGAGTAAATCCTGACAGGCTTGAGATTCAAAATTGATAGATCAAGTGAGATGGGAGATTTGACGGATCCAAGGATTTGCCAAATGCTTGGGGGTGCGGTCGGGATGAATTTGGTAAATCATGGATGAGCACCGCGCGGCGGTAGCAATGAGGAGATTGGGACGCGCGACGACAAAGATGAGGACGCGCAATGACGACGGCGGAGATGACAAGCAATGCGCAACGGCAAGGATGATGAGCAACGCGGATGTAGGAGGCGTGAGGCGCGAGGCGCGCGGATAAAGGAAGCGCAGCGCGCAAGGTGCGAGGCGCGACGCGCGCGGATAAAGGACGGTTCAGATGAGCCTGAGGATAAGTTGGTTTTTTTTTTTTTTTGATGCCGGATGGTACGTTTGCGCAACAGTTTATGGGTTGAGGTCTTAAGGTGGCTGGGGTGTCCAGGATGGGGCAGCACAGCACCTGGGCCTGAATGGTGCGCCCGGGTCTGGAGAAGCGCGGACCAGAGGAATAAGAGGGAGAGGAGGGAACAGAGGAGGAGCAGAGGAGCAAGGAAGGTCTTCAAGTTCATCATTGAGGAGCTCTATGAATCACGGTCTCACCCAGACAAGCGTATTCAGGAGGAGAGCAAGATCAGATCAACTCATCTCCGGTTTCGCGTATACGTCTAGAATTGGTGGGGCTAAACTAGTTGAGCAACTTCCTAAGGTGACTAAGGCCTTTTTATTTCTTTTCATTACATTTCATTGGTTGTTTTCTATGATCTCATCTCAGCTTGTTACTTATTGCCGTCACTTTGCTCTCAGGTTGTTTATAAGATAAACTTATTTCTATAAGGGTTACTGAAACCTGTGACTGCAATAAAGAGCTTTGTCTAAATCTCACATGGTAGCAAGAGGCATCTCTTGGTCACTAGTAAACCTTAAGAAAAAATAATCTAGGATTTAAACAAAACAATGGCGAGCTCAGGTGATCAAGGACATAAAATTCAAATAGGAGATTCATCTAGCAATCAATCCAATGACAATTACTCCGCTAAGGTGAAACTTGTCAAACTGAACCGCCATAACTGGCACGACTGGAAATCCAGATTAGAGCATCTTCTGATTGGGAAGGGTCATGAAGAGATCCTTGACAAAGACTGGATAGAAAACCATAAAGGAACAAAAACTTATTGAAAGAAGAACTCCTACGCTATTAGTCTCTTGTACAAGGTGGTACAAAGCAACCTACAATCCAAGATCAAGTCATCTTGTAACAATTTCACTGCTGCTTATCAGTCTCTTGTCCGTGCCTGTGGGGAGAAATCAATCATTGTAGCGGGCGATATGCTCTTTTGACTCATTCATCTGGCGTATGAACCAGGAACCTTGCTTTGCAATCACGTGGCTTGCTTCAAAAATCAGTATGTTGATCTAGTCAAAACCATAGACGGACATCCTCCTGAACTTTGTTTTCTGGAGGTGTCTCAGGGGATGGCAGCCATTCTGTTCCTCAAGAGCTTGCAACACGACTTGTCACTGGCCTCCCTGGTGCAATTGTCCTACGACTTGACCCCCTTCAATCTCAATGCTGTCAGCAACTGGATTATGTTAGAAGACAGCCAACGTGAATCTCATGACACAGAAACTGCCTATGCGACTCAACCCTTGAGGTCTAATCCAAGAACCAAGCCAAAAACGCGCCAACATACCAATCAGTCAAAACCATCCACGTCTCATTCTGATACATTCTTACCCAAACCAGTTTCTCTCACCAGAAAAACTCCCGTGAAAAAGGAGTCAGACCTACAGAGTAGAGTTAGCCAACTGGCTGAAGAACTGAAGAAACTCCAGTATCAACTCTCACTCAACGCAGTGGAAGAAGAGGACAGTCTGGCGAGTGAAGAAATTGCCAATGCTATCTCCAATGAAGATCCTGATCCAGAGATTTCTGGCTTCCTTCTACAGGAAGATGGAATCTACAATGCAACCAACGCTGATGCTTTGCACTCCAAACTCATCTATGACTCAGGTGCCTCACGGTCCACCTTTTGCAACTATTTGCTCCTCCAAGATCCAATCCCGATAGCCAAGAGCCTGAACACCTACGGTGGCAAGGTTCAGATAACTCATGTGGGGAAACTGAACATTGGTGGTACGCTACTCTATCCTGTGTACTACACCCCTCATGGCCCCAGAAACCTGGTATCAGCAACCCAGCTGGAAGATCATGGATTGAAGATTCTACATCAACATTGCACAATTTTGATAAAACTGTCTGGACAAATAATCTTTCATTTTCTTTGCTTGGGGAACCTCTACGTTGCTCACCTAAACTCACCTTGGCCACTTGCATCCTACTCCCTGACAACCCCTTGGCACAATACTGACTGGCATCTTCTACTGGAGCATCCTTTGGATGAGTATCTCTGGCAATTTCTCTCCTTGCATTCCATCACTGATCACAATCCTAAGTTCTCATCAGAAAACTGTGAAGTATGCAAAACCTGCAAGATCAAAAGGTTGCCTCATTCAAATCCTTTGCCCATCTCACCGTTGCCTTTTCACCAACTGCACCTTGACGTACTTCAGATAACCCCACCTTCAAAGCATGGCATGCGGTACATCCTGGTTCTGATTGATGACTTCTCTCGCTTCAATTGAATCTACTTGATTAAAAACAAGTCAGACTCCGAAACTTGGATCATGTCTTTTGTACAAGAAGTCAAGAATCAGCTGGATATTACTCCTGCTTCCTCCACTGTGATTGTGGTGGGGAGTTTGGTTCAGCTAAATTCCTCTCATTCATTCAGTCCCGTGGTATTGTGTTAGAGCAAGGCCCCAGCAACTCTCCACAAAAAAAACGGTCTGGCCAAACGGTTCAATTAAACTCTACTCACCAAGATGAGATGTATCCTGGCTCAATCCTTGGTTCCAATCTCACATTGGGATGAGGCGGCCTGGTATTCCTCCACACTCATCAACCTCCTGCCTTCCAAAGCAATCAAGTGGTCATCACCGGTTAGTATGCTGGCTGCGCACAACAGTACTATTGAACCTATACAAGATGTCAATAAACTGATCCCTTTTGGGCTGAAGGTGCATGTGCTTCAAATGGCTTCTTCAAAGATTCTCCCTTGATCATCTCCGCTACTGTTTCTTGGTTGGGAATTGCACTCCAACGCCGGTCGCTTCCTTCATCCTCTGAACAAGAATGTTGTGATAAGTCAGGACTTCACTACACCAAAAGCAACCTTTGAGTAAAGCAACTCATTGGCGTTAAAGAAATCACCTTCATTGCTTCCGGATCAGGACCTATTGATCACTGGGGGTCCCTCACATATGGTGTCTGTATCTCTCCGAGCCCCCCACGGGAAGAACTTTCCCCATTGGTCTCCTCCACTCATCAGTTGGGTCAACCTGAAACTTCTTTGCCTGAAGCAGCTCCGGAGGTACCTTCAGTTGGGGGCTCCGCACCATCCATTGCGCCAGCAGAGACAACCACATCCAAAGTTCTTCCCCCAAAGCACTACGCCTACATTCCCTATACTCTCAAGGCACCAAAGGAAATATCCTGCTCCCTGGACCCTTCCGCGATTCTTCTGGCAAGGAATTGCTCAGCCATTCAAACCAAGAGGCCTGTAGCTGATCTAGCTGACTTTGACGACAAGCAAGATGAAGATGATGCTCATCTCTTGGAGGTAATCTCAGTTAAGGAAGACTTTGCTGACTCTGACATGCGTCCGCTTTGGCTGGAGTCCATGGCGGGCAAGAATTCCTCCCTCATAGCTTGCAATACCAACACCTTAGTAACGCCACCGGACAATGATGTTGTGATAGGAGGGATGTGGCATTTGGTGCGGAAGAAAAATGAATTTGGCAAAGTTGTGCAACGCAAGTCCAGGTGGGTGTGCTTTGGTAACCATCAACAGTTCCCACGTCACTATCTGGATACGTATTTGTCTGTTGGTCCGACGGAATCCTTAAAATCCCTCCTATCCATTGCGGTGCAACAACAAATGCACGTCTTTCAATTCAATGTTGAAACGGCCTTCTTGTACGGCGACATCAATGAAACCATCTACGTGGCTCAGGTGGCTGGATTTGAAGTCCCTGGGAAAGAGAACTGGGTCTGGAAGTTGAACAAGTTGCTCTACGGAACAAAGAAGGCTCCTTGCTGCTGGAATTCCAACCTCTCCAAATTGCTGGCACAGCTGGGTCTTAATCCTTCCCAAGCTGATGAATCTCTCTTTTTTGACAAGGAAAAAACCATGATGCTTCATATTCATGTTGACAATGGTCTTCTGGTGGTTACCAACCGTCATCTGCTGTTAAACCTACTGGAATGTCTTGCAAAAACTTACACCATACAAACACAGGAGCAACCAGTACAACATCTGGGGTACACCCTTAATTGGCGTGCCAATGGGTCTCTTGTGCTTCATCAGCACAACTTCTGTCTGAAGACTCTTCAAAAACTGGGAATGGAGAATGCTAACTCGGTTAAGGCCCCGGCTCCTCTCAATTTACATCACCTTGTCTCTTCTGATTCCCCACCATTTGATGTCAAGATGATGCAAAAAGCGGTGGGGATGTTGATTCACCTGTCCATTAACACGCGGCCAGAAATTGCATTTACCGTCAACATTCTCTCTCGTTACACCAACTCTCCAACGGAAGCTCACTGGAATATAGCCAAGCATCTCCTACGGTATCTTAAAGGTACTCTGTCCATGGGATTACACTTCAAGCAGTCAAATACCAAATTAGGACTTTGCAGATGGGCCAACGCAGACTATGCCACCTCAGCTGTCACCAGGAAATCCACAACAGGCTACGTGATTACGCTGTTTGGTAATCCAATATGTTGGGCCACAAAGTAGCAAAAAATTGTTGCTCAATCCACCACAGAAGCTGAGTTTGTGGCCATGAACACGTGTGCAAAGCAGGTTTGCTGGTTATCAAATCTATTACTTGGCCTTGGCATTGCAATACCTTGTCCAACAATTATGAACAACAATCAAGGTGCCAACTTCCTGAGCAAGGAGGCACAACTGAATCCAAACTCAAGGCACATAGAAGTTTGATATCAATACCTCTGCAAACTTGTGCCCAACTGTCTCCTATCCATAAACCATTGTCCCTTGGACAAAATGATTGTTGAAATGTTGACTAAACCGCTAGGGTATGTAAAATTAATCCAAGAAAGAAACATGCTCAACATGATCCCAGCCATGTAAAGGAGGAGTGTCAGCTGATGCCCCAGCTGTGGTTATCATGACCGCAGTTGTGCATGGGCAGAATGGCGTGCCCGGGCCTGAATGGTGCGCCCGGGTCTGGAGAAGCGCGGAACAGAGGAATAAGAGGGAGAGGAGGGAACGGAGGAGGAGCAGAGGAGCAAGGAAGGTCTTCAAGTTCATCGCCAAGGAGCTCTACAAATCCCAGTCTCACCCAGACAAGCATATTCAGGAGGAGCGCAAGATCAGATTGACTCATCTCCGGTTTTGCGTATACTTCTAGAATTTGTGGGGCTAAACTAGTTGAGCAACTTCCTAAGGTGACTAAGGTTGTTTTCTTTCTTTTCATTAAATTTCATTGGTTGTTTTCTATGATCTCATCTCAGCTTGTTACTTATTTCCGTCACTTCACTCTCACGTTGTTTATAAGATAAACTTATTTCTATAAGGGTTACTGAAACCTGTGACTGCAATAAAGAGCTTTGTCTAAATCTCACACCCACATCCCCTTCAAATGAGTGCAATGATGTTCCCCCACAAACCTCCTCTGCAAAGGGAAAGCAAAAGGCCTCCAATTCCATCAACCTCAACCCTCATAGCTGTCAAAAGCGGAGAAACACTTCAAATTTTTCTGGCTTTGAGGATATCATGGAGAAGCAAGATTCAAGTAAGTTCATTGATTGATTGTACTTGCTTTCAAAATCAAGCTCATTCCTATTCCCCTACAAAAAACAGTGAAATGACAAATAGAATCCAAAAAACTCCAATTTGAAAAGGAGAAGTGGGATTTTAAACTGGCTATTGATTGTCAAAAGTGGAAAGATGAGAGTTTGGATCATCAACACAAGTTAGATGCTGAGTGGAAAATCAAACAGGCCAAGCTTGAGTTTCAAAAAGAGGACAAGGAGAAGGATCAAGAGCAAGACCAAATTGAAAAGAAGAGGGAAACGCTAGCCACAGAAAAAAAAGATAGGCTATTGGTAGCCATGGCATGTATTGGTAGCAGTGGAACTGTGGATTAAATAAAGGAAATTACTCAATTTCTTGGTTTGTAAATATATTTAATTTGATAAAAATTTCAAAAATAAAAACAAAAATATATATTTTTCATTGAAAAAAAGCTTGAAAGTATTTTTAACACCACAAATGAACAAATCTTTTTTATTTTTATTTTGATTTTTTTCCCTAAGATATATTTTGCCACTGGCCAAGTACTTGCTAGTGTTTTGAGTTGTTCTATTGATTTGCATGGACATGGCCATCCTAGTATGGGTGGCAGTATCCACTGCAGGAAAAGTAAAGTGCTTGTAATTGTTTGATGCCCAAACAATTTTCACAATACCCTTTTGTTTAAAATCAATCCCAAAAACCAAGTCTGGGAACACAAATTGGCCATTGGATACTTGATATTAATCCTTGTTGTTGATAATTTGTCCATTTGATTTTTTGGTTGGGACCACAAGTAAAAAGGAATAGTCAGAGACATAACCTTGGTCAATATGGCACAAGTTGTAGAAGGAGTCTGAGGTGAAGGTGATGTGAGGTGAGCAGTCAAACACAGTAAGGCCAGATCTAAATTCCAATGAGGAGAAGGAAGGGATTTTGTTTTCTATCATAGCTTCACGGTTGGAATCAAATGCAAGTTTGGCTAATTTTTAAAACATTTGGCCCAATATTTGAGAGACCTTTTCAGACCTAAGGTTCAAAAAATATTACTCTTCAGCGGAGGATTTGAAAGCATCTTTCTTCAAATATTGTCCAAATAGTTCAGAAGCATCCATCAATTTTTGCCATCCAATTGCCCACATTTTCCCACCCCAAGATCTTGAGGGACCAAAAGTGTTGACAAGTGTTTTGGATTGGAAAATTAATTTTGTTACTGAGTTGATGTCCTTCTTCTATTGCTCAGAGAGTTCATTCAAAGGGATAAATTGGATGATGGCAACCATAGCCCCATGATCCAATTGATCTTGAACATATACTTTTCCAGAGCTGAAGAAATGGAACGGTTTGATCTTCTGTTTGGCCTGTTCCAACTCTTCAGGGGTGGGTTTGTGAATTTTATTGATGATGGACGGATAAAGGTTCAAGGGACATAGTTTGGGTGAAGACAAAACAACCTTTTCATTAGTTGTTTCCTCAGTCACTTTCAATGCAATTTTCAAATCCCGCATTTGAGCCCTCCTTCTCTGACAAGCCCTTTTCTTCCCACTTCTCTGTATGTTTTTCAAACTATCTCCTTCCATATTTCTCCCTCCCAACCATATACTTTTATTGGGGTGAGGATAAAGATGGAAAGTCATTAGTTGTAAAATTTTGAGTTTGGTGGGTGAAGAACGGGCTGTCAAGAAAGGGTGGTAAAAGCAGTGGAATTTCTGATTGCATTGCATTGAATCAAAAAAAAAGCAAAAAAAAGTCATTAGTCAAGTATAAGCCACTTAGATGATCAACAAACATAGAAAATGACAAAAACAATACCAGTCATTCTCCTACCAAAAAAACAAAAAAAATGATAGTAAAAAAAAACAATCATCAGTCTGGTGTAAACCACTTAGATGGTCAACCAACATAGAAAATAAGAAGAACTTTACAGGTAATTTCCTATTAAAAATGTCAGTGAACTTCTCAAGAACTGGTAGGAGGAGGAGGAGCAAAAGGGGGGGCACATCACCAGTTGGTCAATCAAAGGATTGATTGACTGGAGCAATTGGCAAGCAATTGATCTTTTGCTGGTTGACCAATCAATCAATTGGAAAGCGGAAATTGCTTGCCAATCAATCAGGCGCAGGGAGAGGAGGAGGAGGAGGGGCTCACCTTGATGGGGATCCAGGGGGTTCCTAAAGGTTGAATGATCAAAGTATCAGCAACTGGTGAGGGGCAGGAAGAGGAAGAGGGGGGAGGCGGCTTACCAGGGTTAGGAGGAGGGGAGGCACCGAGTAAGGTGAGGTGAGGTGGAGGTGGATAGTGAGGTGGAGGTGATGGTGAGGTGGAGGTGATGGTGAGGTGGTGGTGATGGGTGAGGTGGTTTAGCTGGTGGTAATGGTGAGGTGGAGGTGATGGGGAGGTGGTGGTGATGGGTGAGGTGGTGGTTGTGGGTGAGGAGGAGGAAGTGTACCAGTGAAGGTGGACCAGTGGTTTGGTGGGGTGAGGTGGGGTGAGGTGGTTTTGAAGTTTTGGTTTTTGTCTAAGTCCACCAAAAAAAAAAAAAAACATAGTCAGCCTAGGATTTTTGGTTAAACAACCAAAACAAAAAAAATTCTGTGATTTGATTTTTTACCTATTTAAAAACCCAATGCTACTCATCAAAGTGAGCAAGTGTGAGGGGTCAAATCCCCTCTCTCATGGCCAAAGATGAGGTAGAAGATGAGGCCGGGATGACTTGAGGAGGGTCAGTAATATCTTCTTCAAATATTTTGTCCCATTCATCTTTGATGTTGGCAAGAAGGTTTTGAAGGATTACATAACTGATAATCCAGTTGATGAGGAACTTCATGTCTTTGGAAGATTGGAGCTGGTTTTTCATCTCCCGTAAGCTGTACCATCTTCCTTTCAGGATTCCTATGGCATGCTCAATCCAAACTTGTGATTTGGCAAGATGATAGTTCAAATCAGTTTTGGCTTGATCATTGGTTGAAACATTGTGGTATGCCGGAACCACATATTTCCCGCTAGAATAAGCTGAATTGGCCCAAAGGTATTGATCTTTGTCAAAGTAGTTATCTGGTTGTTGGGCAATCCACATCAAATTGAAAACATATGAATCATGAAAAGAACCCAGAAGGCCAGCATGGAGGGATATGAACTTCTTGTTGTTATCAAAAACAAGTTGTAGTGCCACAGAGTATCTATACAAAGCAATAAAACAAATTTGGTCAGTGTATTATCAAAGGATTTGGAAAGGAAATGAATCAATTGCCTTTTTTTCCAATCAAAAGAATGGTTGCCATCTAGATTGGGTTTTTTACTCAAGGGGATAGTGGTTCCATCAACAAAACAAATGAAACCAGGAAAGCCTTCAGTCTCCATTGCTTGAGATATCTCCTTGAAGTCTTCTTTGGTTGGACAAAAAAGGACAGAGCAATGGAAAGATAGGATAGCAATCATGAATCTTTTGGTGTATAAGTTAATGGATCCATAACTGACAAAGAATAGATTTTCTAATTCATGAATTGCTTCTCCATTTCCATTTGATCCCAATATAAAAAGAGAAAAAGCCAGTTGGATAGATGGATTGCCTTGAGGATTCCAAGAATTGTTCTGGAAGATGTGGTGGTCTTCAATAATCTCCAAAAGTTTCATGAAAGAAGGCAATAATGTTCAGAAAAGGTGCTGGAAGCTTAAGTCATGCAGTAGGTGAAGCTTTTGCCTTTAATACATAGGTTTGTGGAGAGTGTGTCTTTGTGGAACCATGTATTGCTTTTCCAATAGAGAATTCAAAGCTAACCAAGTTGATTCCAAATTGGAGTCTGAATCCAAGTCAAATAATAAAAAAAGCTCAGTCAGCTTTTTTGCATTTTCAACTTGCTGCCAGGAAGTTTGATTGGACATGTTGAGAAAGATGGTGATGTGATGATGATGGGATGTATGTGAAGCAATGGAGATGTGAAGCAATGGAGATGTGAAGCAATGGAGATGTAAAGTGATGGAGATGTGTAGCAATGGAGATGTGAAGTGATGGAGATGTGAAGCAATGTAGATGTGAAGTGATGGAGATGTGAAGTGATGGAGATGTGAAGGAATGGAGATGTGAAGCAATTGAGATGAGATGTGTTTCATGAGTATGGATTTGATGAGTTGGAGGTGTGGATGGGTTTTTTGCATTCCATGGATGATGGATGGATGAAATGGTGGGTTTGATGTTTGAAAACCGCCATTTTGAAATACACCAGTTAGGGGGTATGTGTATTTCAGAAACCCATCATTTAAAATGGCGGGTTTCTAATGGCGGTTTTGCTAACTTTGATACACCCTAATAAAGAAAAAAAATGTTTTGAAAAATATATATATATCCATTTGCGACTCAGATAGGTCCCAAACAGCCATTCACAACTCAGATTGGTTGTAAACAGCCTTTTGCCCCCATTTTCAACCCCAGGGTTGCAAATTTAACATTGGCCAAATAAAAAAAAAAAAAAAAAACAGAAATCAACCAAAAGATCAAAAAATGTTGATTTGTTGGTTAAAAAAAACAAAAAAAAGTAAAAATAAAATAAAATAAAATAAAATAAAACAAGAAAGACTGAAGACAACCAAAACACCAAAAATTAAAGAAAAAATGAAAGAGTCTGTGGAGCAGCCCTAAATTATAAGTGCCAAAAAATACAAGTTCAACTTGACTAGCCCTAAAGTAAAAGTTCCAAAAAATACATGTTCAAATTGACAATCCCTAAATTAAAAACACCAAAAAAAATACATGTAACTTGACAAGCCCTAAAGTAAAAGCACCAAAAAAAAACAAGTTCAACTTGTGTTAAGCTGATCTCATTGCAAGAAGTAAAAATACTCCTTATGATGGGATCATCCCAAAACAAGTTGAACTGACTTACCAATAAAATCTCATTCAAAAAACTCATCATAATGATATTAACTCACACACTAAACATAATGATGTTCAAAATGTGATAACCCTTTATATAAATAGAATTACAAGTTACCTGCATCAGAGTTTAAATTCATATGGAAACCCAATGATTAAATGATCTCTATAATTGAAGTCTATAATATAGAATACACATGCAGTTTCTCTTTCAGATGATCAACCCAACCAGAAGCTTTCTTTGAAATGAAAGTAGAGGGTTTTGCTACAATGGGCAGGGTTGGAATCATTTATCCCTCAAGTAATAATACAACCCAGTGGTTATTGTTGACAAAGGAAATATAAATAGGCTCTTATTGATCTGTAACACCTTTTTTCATTGGATTATAAGAACAAAATGACTCCAATGAAATGAAACATATAGGTCTGACAGATGTGTCTGCTATTATTTGACCAGTATCTTGTTAAAATATTTATGCACTCACGTGTGTGCTATTTATAGGTGTAATCCAAATGGGATGCACTTATGGGCTTCTACGGACCATTGGAAAATTTCACAGACCATATGGGCCTGAATGGATGTCACAGATTTGGGGAAACTGGCCTCAAAACATGTGAAATAAGTCATTTGGTACACAGGCCATCACAGGCCTGTTAAGATGGAGGGGCAACCCCAACCAAATGGGCTTTGATGGGCATTATTAGGCCCAAGGTTTATTTTGGACATACTTGGCCAGCTGGGCTGGCCCTCCAAAGTAGTCAATTTAGGTGTTTGTACTGGGATGGCCCGTTGGGGCTTTTGCCTGTGTTGCAGCCCGGTATGGGCCACTGTTTCTTGCGTTTGGCCTGTTTCTGGGCCCAATGGCCTGCGCGGCGCCGCTTTAGGAGGGAAGAGGGACTCATTTGGAGTCCCTTGACCCTGGTCAGTTGCCAGGGCCGTGCGCAAGGGGTTGTGGCAGCGGTGGGGGGAGCAAGACCGCCTCCCCCCATTCCCTTACCTCCGTTGCCACAAGGGAGGGGAAAAAGCAAACAGGCCAGTTGCAACAAGGTAACTGGCGATGGGGGGGACCTGATCACCTCCCCACCAAGGAGGGGCCATCTCCCCCCCCCCTTTACCAAGGGGGAGGAGCAATAACTGGGCCAGTTGCAACAAGGAAACTGGTGGTGGGGGGGACCCTCCCACCCTCCCACCATCAAGGGGCTCTCCCCCCCCTTTACCAAGGGGGAGGAGCAATGGACTGGGGAGGATTTGACCACCCCCCAGCCCACCTACCTATGACAACAACCTGGGGTTATTGACCCCCAGGGCCCTGGTAAGGGGATTTTACCGCCCCCTCCAGGGATTTGAGAGAAAGAGGGGGGGGGGGGGGGGTGGCATGTCTGCCAGTTACACCCCCCCCCAGGTGAGATTTAGGCTGGACCCAGGTGAGTCCTGGGTCCCACCTGGCCCATATGAGGGGCCAGGGATATGTGTGAGGTCATAAGATTAACTGGGCTGGTTGTAAGGGACAACCAGCCAGGGGATTGAACAGAAAATGGGCTGGTTCACCCCCATAATGGTGGAAAAATCATAACAGCCCAGAATAGGCTGGTTGTAGGGGTACAGGGACTGATGCCATGCGGGATGAAGTAGCCAAAACTAAGTAAAGGGGATTTTAGAGCCTGTAGAGCTCCTTTGGGACGGAAATTTTGCCTTTTCACCGTTTGTATCATGTGCCCACAAGAGGAAAATATTTTGTACTTGAGGAGCCCTTCTCCCTGCTGTTTTCCATTCATATCCATTTGAATTCATCAAATTTATTTTCCAAAATATTTCCACATTGTGAGAGCCCATTAGCCTTTATAGACATAAGGTTTCCAGCATTTCTTTTGCTTTAATTACTGATCCTCCTGCCACTAAGCTAATTTCTGGCCATAATTTTCACATATCTAACTTAGCCAACCATTTTGAAGAGGGAATCTTTGAATTGATTTCTTCAACATCAAGTCTTTGTTTAATATTTTCTACCTCTTTTGAACCACCAAGCATCTTAATGTAGCATTCTTTATGTTTCTCCAATGTTTCAATCATTTAATTTCTCACTTTAAACCAACCATGTTCATCATACCCAAGAAATTTAGAAATGACTCTAAATCTGCAATTCCCATCACCAATTGGATCCCAAAACTCACCCAAGAACTTATGTAATTTCTCAGGTAGATTGAGGTATTTCACTTTGGGTTCCTATAATCAAAACCAAATCAGCCAAAATTGAAATAAAATTAATTAATCACATCAATACTCACCAAAGATTAGCTTCTGGTTTATGCTTCTTGTATGTCTTCTTCCTCTGAAGAGGATTCCAATTCCAAATTAAGTGAACCTAATTCACTTTAAGTCCCTTCCTCTGAACTATGAAATTCAGATTCTGATCCTGCGGACATGGACTAACAATTAAAATCATATAATCATTGGTTCATTAAACCAAAAAAATAAACATTTCACAAAAGAAAAGACTTACAATCTTTTGTCTTTTCTTATTTGGTTCCCCTCTAATTATTTTTTCCTGCTTAAGTTGCTTCTCATAATTATCAAATCAAGAAGGATCTCTCCGGGTACCTGTCAATTCTGGATGTCCTCTGCTTGATTGCAAGACTTTAGGTTCAAATCTTGGCTTTGATTGATAATTTGTGGTTTTCATCATCAAGTGCTTCAACAGCACGCAATGATCTTCTTCAGGGTATCCCAAGATCATTGCATTGAGCTTCTCATGTAACTGAGAATTGCTGAGCATTGTATCAACATCAAACTTTCAAAATTCAAAAGGATCAAATATTAGTAAAGTAGGCATCATCATTCAAAAAGCATTAATCACAAAGTGATTTGAACAATCCAACAATCCACCTCAAACCAACTTACAGAACTAGAACTGTAAGGGTCATAATGTAACCTCCACTGAGGATGAACATCCTCAGGCACAAAAAATCCTTGTAAAACTAGTAGCTCACCTATTTTGTGGGAACAGGGCAAACCCATAGTCTTGCAGTGTGACTTGGTGCACACTTCCCCATCATGGTTCCCCTTTTATGTCTCAAATTGTTCCACAACAAGTTTAATTGCCTCTAAGGACAAATTGTATCCCAATGGTAACAGTTCAGTAGGAAGAAATATTCCTATCTTAATTCAAGAGTTGTAAATCGCAGCCTGAACCAATTTAATTTGATTGGAAACTGTTCCCTCTAGTTTTTGGAAAACATCCAACATGTTTCCCAAAGAATTTACAAGGAATTGTTTGAGATTAAGATCCTTCAACCCAAGATGTTGTTTCATTTCCAAAGTCAGGGTTTTTGCAAGTCCAAGCTGTTACAAACTTCTCTTTGATATGGAAGATGTTATGATCCATATACTCAAGCACATCCTCATGTTCTGCCAAGAAACACTTTATAAAAGTCATAATGTAAGCAACCCAAAACTAGGAAGATTAACAGTAGAGGCAGTGATTTGGCACTTACTCCAAGTTCCACATCATTGACCTCTGCCTCCTCTTTGATTTTTGAGGCCCCATACTTAGCCCACAGAGACATAAAGCTTTGCCACCCTTTAACGTAATTATTAAAGTGCACTTTAAAGTTTGCTTGTATGTTTTAAGACAAATTCCACTGACAACACTGTCTTTTAGACTCAGGGAAAACTTTGTTCTATAGCACAAATCAAAGTTTTTTCATGTTCTGTCACAGTATCTGAGGATCATAAGCCAGCTCCTTTAGTGCATTTACAGACAAACTGTAGAATTTGAAATTTTCATTTGTTATAAAAACAAGAGCCTTTGTGAAAGTTTTTTGGTTGGCTGTAACTCCTACAACATGCAATAGGGGGATGTTGTACTTGTTTGTTTTCCAAGTTCAATCCAACATAGCAATATGATGGAATGGTTTGCAAAGCTTTAATGAATCAGGGTGAGCCAATAATAGGGCCTGAAAGTGACCCTCTCCACTGAATTTTGCTCAATGAACCCAACCTGAATCACCAAGTTGTTCAAATAGGACCTCCATAACACTTTTTCCCTTGAGTTCTGCTAGCGTTACCTTTTGCTTAGTGTTATAGATTTTTTGGTTATGAACATATCTGCCTCCATCAATCTTGCTCAATTTTATTTTGAGTTCAATCATATTGAGCCCATAATTCATACCTTCTTTTAAATTCACTAAGGCCATCCCAGAGATTCTCCTCAGGTGAGGATGCACTGAGGCCTGTGGAGATGGTTGATGGTTATGTTGATCATTTCTGTAGGAGCTTTTCCACCAGGGTTCTGACTTTGTGCAAATTGCACAGATTACAAACTTGCACCCAACCTTCCTTGTGTGAGTTTGCCTTGACCATTTGGTGAGCAATTGACCAGAGTGGGAAACATGTCTATCACAGATTACACCAACATATTTCTCATGCTTTGAGTTGAAAAATGTTGAAGCATAACCATGCTTCATTCCCCATGTTTGACAATATTTTTTTGCCTCTTCCCTAGTAGGAAAAACACTCACAGGAGGTGGGTGAATTGGATCTGTCATAGTTACATATTCATAGTTTTTTTCCATCAAATTAAAGTAGGCAAAGACCAGAGTAACATAAAATTTTACTCACCACCAGAGGTCATTTTGATTTGTGAAACATTTTGTTCCTCAATTGTCACCCTAGATGAGGATGCAATTGGTGCTTCCAATGATTCATTGCTCAAATACTTTTTTTCCGCAACTTGGTTTATGGCACTATCAATGTACTCCTTCAAGGCAGCCATGTTAAAAAAAGGAGGGCTTTCCACTGTTCCCATAATGCAAAAAAAGGCAACAGTATTTCATTATTCAATCTAAATTTCAATTGAACAACTACCAATTTTGCTCACTTTTGAGTTGTTAAAGATCAATTTTAGTGGGACATTTGTTTGCAGTTTCAATTTAGTTTCACTTGAATTTCACTTTATTTCACTTTAAATTCACTTTAGTTTCACTTAGGGATTGCTAGGTGTGGTCCAACAGTCCCACATAGTATGTGTTGATCCCAAATTTGGTTTGATGGAAACCAAATGTGGTCCAGGGGGTCCCAAAATCTGGCACAACCCCCAGGGGGCCATATAACCCAAAAAAAGCTTCAAAACCACCGTGTACGGGGGTACACAACTCAAAAATGCAATGTACAGGGGGTATAAGACCCCCCAGGGGTCAGGTTTCAGCTTGCTACTATTGCAGAGAAAGCTGAAAAAGTAACAGAAATAACATAAAAATAATAATAATAAAATTAACCTAAGAAGGAGAAGGAAAGCCATAAATATTATTGAAAAAATAGATTCTCCACCCAAAATTAGGTAGGGTCACTCACTGACCCCACCCTTGAAATCCAACTCCTTATATTTTTAAATAATTAAGGAAAAAAATACCAAAATACCACGGCACCACTATTGAACTTTTTGGCCAATGAAATATTTCACATGTATTGTCACGTATAGGTTTCACACCTAGAATTCAGTCAGAATTGAGGTGTTGTGTATCTTTTAGGAGTTACAGACGGAAATGTGTTCTGTCACAATTCCCGCATGCAGCCGCGGCAGCCAACGCACCCGCGCACCGCTGAGCTACAGCTCTGTCACTCTTTAAAAGTCATGTATGCAGCCCCAGGCCTCTGACAAGTATGCAGCCGCGGGACTACGGGTTGAAAAAGTGACAGGCGTCCTGAGAAACCTAGGTACCACGCAAACATGCTACAACCTACAAGGGAACATTCTACATATGTAATAAATGTTCCTGTGGATATTGGATAGTCTAAAAATACATAAAATTATATAAAAATACTTAAATAACCTTTATAATTATTTTTTATTAAATATAATTATTCAAAGTACCAAAAATGTCGAAAATAAGATAATGACTACTTCTAAAATATATTAAAATACTTTAATATACTATTATGAGAATTTCTAGACATTAAAATTTTTGTGACATACTAAGAAAACTTATGATGTAAAAATATTACATGAATACCCATGACTTACATTTTCAAGTAATTATTTTATTAAATCAACTGAATTTTGAAAATAAGGAGTAAAATCAATATCATGAATTTACTCCAATTATTTAATACATAATGATAACTAACCTGAAATCAGAATATCCGTAGGAATTTCTACTAAAATAATTATTAACTTACCGGGAACATTTACTAAGGATACATATTAAATAATAAATAAAAAGGACAGATTAGTGTTATTCACACGTCCAAAACATCAATGATAAAGTAGAATAATTCCCATACCATGAGGAATTAGATGCTACCCGTTTTACAGCACCAAAAAACACGTGACAGGCTACCACTGGTTACCCTGCTAGCCTCAGTGTCTGTCCCTTTGAGCCCCTGTACCCCTCAGAAGGACAATATTTGGACTCCAAAAGCTATAAATAAAGAGCTCTTTAGAGGATATTGATACCCAGAGACCCAGTTATATTTATACCCATACACCGTGCCAAGGTAATCAAATACTTATAAGAGATAAGTAAGTGATTTATGGCTTTAGTCTGATTAATAATATTCGTCCTCAACCCTCTTTTTATCAATTTAAACTGCTGAACAACCTTATAACCCCAGTATACAGGTTTAACCCATCAGTGCACGTCCCAAACAGATACCCTAAGGATTTAATAATATACCAGTGAGTCTTTTTATCCTTTCTCTGTTGTAGCAGCTTGGTTACAAAGCCCTGCCACTCCACTGTGTATTTTATATACATATTATCTTTGGGCAAAATATCCTTTAAACTAAAGGGCCCAAAGTAACCAGGCCTATGTGTTTTCATACTGAATTCCCTGAAGAGAGGTGTTAAAGATCCCCAATATAATTGTGGACCCTCTATAAAAATATATAATAATCAATTTATCTATATTGATTTATAACAATAAACCACAACAAAACCAATTAACCTTGCAATAAGCTTTATCCAAATATTTTACGGATTTTAGCTGCATTTATTAAATAATATATTTATTATTTATTCTATTACCTCTGGTAGCTAAAGGATAGAAAGGGTGTTGGGATCAGGAGGCTGACATTGGGGGTGTTTGAAAAAACACTTTCAGCACGTGTAGACGCCTGTTTTTGCCTGCATGTGTGCTTTGGACGCGTCTATGGGCTGTTTAGGGCCTCACACAACTGGGAGTCATAAATTTATAATTGCCCATATATAAATACTAAGAATATTTATTCTTTTCCTCAAAGATTGTCATTTAAAGATATGTAAATTACCAGCCCAATATTATTGAAATAAGCTCTCCAGCTTACCTAATCTCAGGAAAATAGGAACCAAAGCCAAAAAATTCATGAAAAATGGACTCTTCTTATGATGTTTATATTAATTCTCTCAATTATAACTTTTTTTTGAATTTTTTTTCTCACTCCTATCAATAAAATAATTCCAAAGATTCAAATCACTACATAAAAAATATTGTATCCTAAAATGATATTTATAGCCTCATTCAGCTTCTTAAATTCAATTCTTCACTTATTTTATTCAGGTATATTTACTCAAAATGTTTTCCTTGTTGTGTGGAAAAATCTATGGATTTTTGTGTGCTATCAGGTAAGCCTTGTCTTGTGAAATATATTTTGCTTTTCTTGAGGTTCTGAACTTGAATTTTCAATTCATGTGATCAATTTGTTTTTTCACAAAAATTGTCTCCTGACCCCATGTTTAATATTCATGAATTAGAGAATCTCCAATTGTTGGAGAGCTTGACTTATTAGGTAGCAAATTGCTATCAAGCAATTTACCACGCACATTTCACAAATGCCCGCTCCACAATTTGGCTGAAGCTAGCTAACAACCCAAACTGCACAATTGTGTGCCATTCCAGAGGCTTGCTAGCTAGGTCCCCCCTTTTCCAAAACTCATCTTTTCAACCCATCATTGCAACTCATTGTTGCAAATCCATACCAAAAATTTCAACCTTTCAGCCTCCAACCACCAATCAACCATATACCTGTTGTCCAAAAAGAAGATGGCCCCCTTAATCACTCAGAAAATATTTCCCATTTGCCAGCTCCAATTTTAAATGTCAGCAAATCTTCCTTGAAGTTGGATAAGAGCTTCATAAAATGGAAAAGCATAAAAGGAACAAATTGAAAATAAAATCAATCAATTCTAACCAATTTGAAGGCCATTGAAATCTCATGGATGATTATTTCAATGAAGATGCAAGATAGACCAACCATATGTTTGAAAGGAGATTCAGAATGAGCAAGGTTACCTTCCAAAGGCTAGTAATGGATTCAGGGGCTCATTACCCCTATTGGAGCCAAAGAGAGGTAATTAAATCAAACCTGCTGACAAAGAAATCCATTCAATTGTTCCAAAAAGCAATCAAAATTGACATCTGATTTGTTTTTATTTTCATTTATTTATATTTTTTTTCAGGACTGGTGTGGAAAAACTGGTCTCTCTCCTCATCAAAAAATAACTGCTATTGAAAATAATGTCTCTTTTTTTATTTAAATCCCATTTTCTGGCGTAAACATGAAGTAATAAAATTCTGAAAAAATTATAATTGAATGGCCTTCCATATTTGCAAACTTTATGTCTCTTCAGATTTTTCAAAAGAATCAAAAAAAAAGATTAAAAATGTTAAAAGATTTGAGATGTGGAGTGTTTTTTTTTCAACTTGTTTGGGGGCAATTTTGAAGGCCTTAAAAATGGCCAAAACTGTTAGGATTTATTCTACAGGGGTTTGATATGCCCCCCTACCCCCCAGTATTTTTTTTTGAAAACCCCCAAAAACCGGGTTTTTTCCAGGTTTACTGTGTGGGTGGGGGACGTTGCGGGATGTTGTGGGGACTTCCCAACCACATGTTTTCCAGGCTTGGGGGTGTGAAAAACCTAAAACCCTAGACAAACTGAAGTGATTTGTCAATGATATTTTGTTTTTATTCAAGGGGGAATTCCTCAGAGGTCCAACAGATGAAGAGCTCTTGGTTATCATGAAGGAATATGAAGCATGTGGTTTTCAAGGAGTTTTTGGTAGCATTGATGGAATGCATTGGGGCTGGAAGAGTTTCCCTCAAGCTTGGGCTGGTCAGTTTCAAGGGAAAGAAGGATGTCCAAAAATGGTTTTAGAAGCAGTTGTGTAATTAAATTTAAGAATCTGGAACTGTTTCTTTGGCTCACCTGGGACTCACAATGACATTTATTTACTCAACAATATTCACATATTTCATTAATTTCTCTCAGGTATGGTTTTTCATTATTTTATTCAGCTGATTTCTTGTTTGACTAATTGGAGTATTTTTTGGGAAATTTTTTTCAGGCACTGCATCAAATATATCTTTTGA
Source organism: Puccinia polysora (assembly GCA_025617555.3). Lineage (NCBI taxonomy): Eukaryota > Fungi > Basidiomycota > Pucciniomycetes > Pucciniales > Pucciniaceae > Puccinia > Puccinia polysora. The sequence continues at coordinate 33,164,470 of CM062618.1, forward strand.
GATCAACAATCATCAATATACCTATGGATACTATTTGGCTGATGGAATATATCCCAAATGGCCAGTTTTTGTCAAATCTTACAGAAGTCCTCAAGATTGTGCAAGAAAAAATTTCAATAAACTTCAAGAAGGAGGCAGAGAGGAAATAGAAAGAGAATTTGGAGTTTTGCAAAGTTGATTTGGAATAATTTCTCAAACCATTAGACTTTGGTTCAAAGAAGATATAGTCAAGATTATGAAGTGCTGCATAATTCTTCATGATATGATTGTGGAGGAATGGTCTCCCTGTTATCCTTTTCTTAATCAAAATATTTCCAGTGATACCAACACTAATGTCTCCTCAAATGCTCATGATCCTGCTTTATTTCATAATTTTCAATCTCCAGTCAAAATAATTCTTTGCTTCATGATTCAACCATTCATCAAAACCTCATCATTATATAAAGATTCAAATTGGATGAAGAGGGGAATTGAAGTTTTATTTTTTTAACTCTCTCAAAATTTCCTTGTAATTTCATTTTTTTTGTTTCCAATCATAAATAAATAATTATATTTCAAATTCTCTCACAACATCTCCTTGCCATTTTATCTTTTTGTTTCCAATCATAAATAAAAACTTATATTTTAAATGTTCCATTTCATGTTTCCAAAGATAATTGATTTGAAAAACAAAATATCCCCCCAAAAAAAGAGAGTTAAAAGCCAATTTGAGGGAGTAAATAGTCATATATGGGTTACTTTGATATAGATACTTGTATTTATTGCATTACCCTTCAAGTTGAACCATAAATTTTTGATTCAAAATTCTCAACATCTCTTTACTGTCCTCATCAGGACACCTGTCTTCAGATTGTAAAATGAACATCAAATACCCCATTGCAACCTTGACATCTGCTTTCTTGCATTCCAAATCATTTATCTTCTCTGCAAGGTTCTTCCACTCACCAATTTCATTGTTTTTCACCAGGATCTCAAGTTGCAATGCAGATTCATTGCCATATTGGGAATTTGGCTCTGAGTTCAAGTGTCAACAATTGGCTGCCTTCACACCTTCCATTCAAGCCAAGGAATTGGCAATGGAGGGCAATGATGGGTGTTGGCTTTCTGGGTTATTTGCCTTGCTGTGGCCATAGCTGGAGGTTGGTTTTCCAATCAATCTTGGATGGTGTCAAAGGACTTCCCAGGAACCTTTTACTTTGAATTTTTGGCAATATAACTCCTTTGCTTGATGCATTGTCAGCTGGCTACTATTCAGAACCAACTGACTAAAGAACCCAGAAATAAAAATGAATGAATAATAATAATGAATGCAAAAATACCAAAATAATAACTTGGAAACAAAAATGAGATAAAACCCTTCATGAGTAAGAAAAGTAGGAATATTATTGCAGAAATCGATTCCTGGTGCCAAACTAGGTAGGGTCACCCACTGGCACCACCCCCCAGTTCCTGCTCCTTCAGGTAGAACCATGACACCCCTGTGTACTGTACCTCACATACACCCCACAGCCTTGTTCCACACCACATGGGGCCCAAAGAGCACCACCAAAAGGTAGCTAAAAGCATTAGACTGCCCAAACAAACAGAAAGTTTGGAAAAATTGGGCCCTGCATCCTTTTGAGAGCTGTATCAAAGGTTGTCAGGGTCCCCTGTAATGGGACCTGTACATAAGGTTTGGGCCCAAAAGAGTACACAATAGGTACAGTAGCATCCTGAGAGGGTACAATGAGGATACACAGAGGCCTAGCTTCGTGCTGACTAGCCCACAAGACACCTGACACCTATACAACCTCCTCTGTACTCTATACAAGGAAGACTGTACGTAACTAGTCACAACCACTGGCTTGATACCCAATTAAGTAGATTTAATTAGACTAATATTAGTTAATGTAGCACCCTGAGAGTGTGCAATGGCTATAAAAATTATATTAGCTTTGTGCTAAATTTCTCACAATATACAAGGCACCCACACAACCTCCCCTGTACCCTGTACAATGTAGACTGTATGTAACTAGTCACAACCAGGGGCTCACTACTCAATTAAAGAAACCCCAATTAAGCAAATATGGAAAGAAGAGCCTCATACTTAAAATAAGCACTCAGAAAAAATTCTCCTGAGCATGTTTTTAAGCCCCTAGACTCAGGAGACCATGGCTTATATTTAAAAATATTAATTGAATACAACCTCTTTGGCTGATACAGTGAGATCATTAAGGGTACAGAAACGTGTACCAAGCCCCAAGTATAATGGAATAAGGATCTCCATACTTCTGTAGTGGCTAGAGCAGGTCCACAAAAAAAAACTGATGGTCCCTTAGCCTCAGAATTAGCCTTGTTCACTATATTTTATTAATTTAATACTACTTCTTTGGCTGATACAGTGAGGTCATTCAGGGTACAGAAACATGTATCAAGCCCCAAGCATGATGACATAGGGCTTCCTGTAGCTCTGTAGTGACCAGGGTAGGTCTACAGGAACACACTGATGGCTCCTTCCCTCAGTACTAGCCTGGGTCACCCTCCTTTGGTTGATAAAAAGACTGCACCATGAGGGGACCCAAAATGATATAAATAAAGGCTCCTCCCCCAGCCATTTCTGACTGATTCATCCAGCTATATAGTCATTATTGCTTCAGATATTTTCTTCCCCAAGCCATCAAACCCTTATAAGAAATAAGCGTGTGATCCTGGACCACTTTCTGATAAAATTATAGACAAAACTCTTGAATCCTTATTCTTGGCCAAAATCAGCATCCAGCCATTCAGCCTGCCCCAGCATCAGCTTCCAGCACCCTGAATCCCTGCATATTGACCAATAAATCAAGAATAATTCCGGATCTAGGCCTAGTAAGTGATCCTTCTGACTTATATCCCTTTTTTAGGTTCTGCATAACCCAAAACCCAAGGAAATTACACACAACCTTCTTGAAAGGAGTCCTTGTAAACCCCACAGGCACCAAAATTGCATCTATATTGTCCTTAACAGACATATACCTGTGTTCTGGAGGGCTCAACAACCCCATTGAGCTCTTGGCACCTCCTTTTAAATTTACTTATATATATATATAAATAAATTTAACCCTTTCAGCCAAAATATATCTCTGGCATTTTTCAACATTTTTGCTCTAAATTTTCTATCACCTCTAGTACCTAGAAGGAGCTAGGTCCTTGGCATCTAGTAGGCTGACATGCATAAATTCCATTGGACTTGAGCCACTTGGTGGCAATTGTTTGATTGCAAGATAGATGTCTAAAAATGTCAAGGTGGTGTTGATGTTGGCCCAGCTATAGATTAGAGAGGAGGAAAAACATTAGTTTTTGGATCACCAAGAAAAGTGGAAGATCAAGGCAAAAATTAATCTTACCTGGTCCAGATACACCCCAAATCACAGAAAGCCCCTTTTCTGTTTATGTTGAATTCTTCTTCAACCCTCTTGAAGAAACTGATGATTGTTTGGTTTTTTGAAAATTCCATATTTTTGCTTACCTTGACCCATGATTGAGCCAGCTGCCTCTTGAGGGGTCCAGTTGGGGGCACCTTTCTTCTTAGTTTTGTGATTTTCATTTGTGGCTCTAGATGGGAGCCTGGGAGGTTACTGATTGGGTGATGGGGATGATGGAGGATTGGGATTTGGGGCAATATGGGGATGGAAATCAAGGAGGGAGGGAGTTGGGGGAGTAGGGCATATTGGAGCTGGGAGGGGGATATCAAATTTGGGATTGTGGAAGGGATCTAAATAGGAGGGTGTCAGGGTATGGTGGCGTATTTGAATGCAGGATATGGAAGAGATATCAAGGGGGGAAGCTAGAAAGCTTGCTAAGTTTTTGAAACTTTATGGAAAACCCCAAAAACTTATGGAGCTTGCTTGCTATCAAGCCTTTATTTTTGCACAATTGTGAAAATATCTTGGTAAAATTAACTAATGAGTTATTTTACCGTGGAAATTAGAGATTCTCTAATTGCATTCTATCAGGTGTGTTTCCTGAAAATGCTCTCCTGTTCCATTTTTGGAAAATATAATATATAATGCCTGCTCTAAGGACTTTGATAAACTTGGTGAAATACTGCATTCTTCCATTCCTCTGCTTAACTATACATTTGATTTTTTTCTTCCAGGTATAATTCCTGAAACTTTGTTCACACTTAAAGCTCAAGGGCTATTGTTTTAAATTAACTTCAACATTCCCCCCTCTCCTCAGTATCTACTTCAAACACCTGAAAATTTCTCTAACATCTGAATAAATTACACTTGCTACTTTTGGCATTGAGAAAGAGACTAAATTTTTCTGTAAAATTGTCCATTGCTTACAAATAATCCTTTGATATTTCATTTCATCTACAACTAGCTCCAATTAACTCTCCAATTTTTATTTGAACCTCCTGAAGATTTAATTTCTATTGGCTATGGAATTTGAACCTAGATTCCATGAAATAAAATTTGGGTCATCATGGAGCCATCATTTTGTACCTTTTATTACTAAAACATCATAAATTAATTACCTAAATTAACCAATCTAATCCAAATCAGGATTATGCCGCTACCATTTATCTCAAAATTAATAGGGCATCTCAGATTTAGAAAACCTGCCAATCAGAAAGCCGCCAATCAGAAACCCGCCATTTTCTTTAGCCAAAACCACCATTTTTAATGGTGGGTTTCTGAAATACACATACCCCTTAGCTGGTGTATTTCAAAATGGCAGGTTTCAAAAAATGGTGTGTTTCAATTATCAAACCTTCCATTTCTCACCCTCACCTTCTCTCTCCCTCTCCTTACCATCCATCCTTTCATCCCCCCATACCAAGCACAAGCACAAGCACAAGCACAAGCACAAGCACAAGAACAAGGGAAAAGGCAAGGGCATCTTAGGCATCAACAATGCTTCAGTCCATCATCCTATCCTATCCTAACCTGATGATACCTTGAAAATTTTCAATCATCATTAATTTATAAACAGCTTGTACATCTTCTAATTTCCCTCCCTACCTGCTTTGTCAACCTTGATCAAGTTGGATGAATATATGTATGTATCCTCCTCAATCACTTTCTTTCTTCTCTCCCATCAATTATCTCTCTGACCGCCTCTTTTTTGTGCCATGCCCGCCCTTGTAATTATATTCATCAACCATCTTCTGTCCAACCAGTCCTGGCTCCTCACATCTCCTCTATGCATCTGTATCCCTCAAACAAGATGTCCACTCTTGATAGCTCATCTCCATCTGGCCCCTTAGTTGATAAACCTGCCATAGAGCCACCCAAGCACTCCTATGATCCATTCCTCCTCATTGGCTCTTTGGGTGCCTGTGGCTATTCTAAACTCAAGGATCCATGGTCTGATCTAGGGCTTGATTGAAATATTTCTCACCAGCTCAATCTCATGTTGTGAGTCATGTTCTAAATATCTGAAATCAATTCCAATGTTTGATGAAGTCCTTCTTCTCTTCTTTCATTGGCTCACTGACTTCTTCCCTTCCCCATTTCAATCTTTATCTTCTCACAAACCAGTCTCACTCAATGATGATCTCAAGAACCTATTGAAGACCATCATCCTCCTATTCAATCAACCTCCGACTGATTTCATCCCTTCCAGCTATCCCAAGATGTTTGCTCCAAGCCTCACCTACTCCATTGATCCCAACACCTCCTAGCTGGAGAGGTATGGCCATAGATGAGAAACCTACCAATATATTCTCTGATGGTCAATTCATCAATTATCAATCCAAATCTTGGATAACCATTCATAATCCAGTCAGTCATCCCATCTCTCTCCAATCTTGCAGAGTTTCTAAAATCTTCTCACTGGCTAAGTCAAGTTGTTCCTATCAACCCCTTGGGCTCTTGCCCAATCTGACATGATGAACTTCTTTTTATTTTTCTTGATCTCATCAATCCAAACTTAACAGGATACCCAGGAAGTCTTGACCAAGGTACCTAATCCTACCATTCAAGAACTCAATCGGATCATCTTGGGTCCTCAGACCAAACCAATTCCAATGGGATTGTTGATGATCAGTTTGGGATGAGTTTATTGTTTGTTAGTTTGTTTATTTGACGTGCAACACATCTTTTTTTTTATACCATCCCCACCCCGTTGCCCTGAACCTCACAACAAGAAAACAGGAAAACAAAAAACGGGAGAGGAAAAGATCATCATTTCCATTTTGATTTTGAGTCAACAGTTTATCATATGTTTTACGTAACCTTGTCTTCATCTCTCATTTTTTTTTTCATCCTTGTTTCATTTTTTTTTCTATCCTATCCTTTATGCTTCCCCCTTCCCTCACCCCACCTCCTCACGACGACCATATTCTCTCCACCTGTAATTTCCTGAGGATGAAAGTAGAATTCAGAAAGAGCTTAAAAAGAGATGGTGTATCAATTTGTTACCTACGAGTAGTGGTAGTAGTAGTAGACACAAGTGACAAAAAAAAACAAAGAGAGGAGAATGGAAGAGACTAGAATAGAGAAGAAAGAGAGAAAGAATCCAAGATTGATCGGATCAAATCGAATCGTAAGCGATTCATGATGATTAAGATCAATTGAATGAATACTAAGGGGATCGTTTATTGATTAGGAAGATCTCGGATCGTCGACACCCTTGGGTGTCAATGTGATCGCTCTGACCCAAGACCTCACTCAAGTACACCTCTCTTGAACCCCCCCTCTTCGCCCGCTCAATCTCCAAAGTAAAAGAGCTCTCAGAGGGGGGGGATCGACTCATCAGACGGCTCACCTTGATCGCACTGATCTCGATTTGACTGCCAGCACTTAATCAAGGTCGATGAGAATCCGCATGTTGGATTTGATCGAATGGTTGATGATAGGTAGAGTGTCGACCGGCGGTAGATCTCTTCCTCTCCTTGACGCTTGAAAACTTGGATGACAAAGGCTTGGGTTGTTGTTGGATTGGAGTCGAGTTGGGAAGGGTCTGATAGAACATTGATCCAACCCAAGAACTATTCAATTCACCCCGATCACTAATTCAAGTAGTCGATTCGTTGGTTGTGGAACGGACTACCGTCGAATCATCTGGAACCTTACAAGTGGTAGGAGTAGGCGTATCGGGATAATTGAATACCGTCGAAGAAGTTATGCTTCAAAGCCAAGTCATCAGTCCCAAGGGCCCGCGTCAAAGGGGGAGGAGAGCTTTCTGTCTACCTATGCATTGATGGATGGATGAGGGTGAACGGACCGAGCACAATGGGGGAAGGGTGGCAATCTGTAAACTTTCGAGGTGATAATCTGATAATCAAATAAGATGGCGGCGGTCTTAGCCTAAAGTAAGATCGGACCGCTTCTGAAAATATGGCACCTGTAGTGGCAGAGTTTCCCCAAATAGTCGTTAGAAGCGATGTTATTATTACAGAGGCGGTGACGACTAACACCTGATAATCAAATAAGATGGCGGCGGTCTTAGCCTAAAGTAAGACCGGACCGCTTCTGAAAATATGGCACCTGTCTATATACATGAAGTGAGAAATTGTATCCATAACCTGAGATCAGTTGACGTTAGACTTGAATAAAATGATGATGACACTTACAGTGGCAGAGTTTCTCCAAATAGTTGTTAGAAGCGATGGGGAAAAACTGCCACTGACTGAATGGAGCCTGGTCTTAAATAGATATGGAGGCACGGGCACTAGACTAGAAAGAAAATGCGATAGGACACAACACGGCGGACAACTTATGACGTCATGGTGGTTTGTGCTCAACCATGATGTTCTGGTTCTGTGCATAATGGTCGGCTTGGCTCTGGCTCAACTTACCGCTTTGGTACCAGAGCAAATGGGCGCATTGCTTATTGATTTGGTAAGTTGGTTCCTGATGAGCCGTATTTTGACACCCCCCTTCAACTTAACAAATCAATTACCTTCTTTAATCCTAGTGCGTTACGCAGGTTCTTGAAGGTTTGTTTATTGAGGGTTTTAGTTAATATGTTGGCCACCATCTGCTTTGTTGGGCAGTAGTCAATAAATACCTTTTTTGCTTTAACCAGTTCTCTGATCCAATGGTGATGGATTTTGATATGTTTGGTTCTCGCGTGGAAGATTGATTTTGAGGTAAGTTGGATAGCACTTAGGTTGTTGCAGTGTAAAGTAATGGGCGTATTGCAAGGAACTTGGAGGAATTCAAGTGACTCAATTATCCAAACCGCTTCTTGCCCAGCTTCAGAGGTTGATTTATATTCAGCCTCTGTGGATGATAGTGAAATTGTTGGCTGCAGCTTGGATTGCCAATTTATTGGTCCGTTCATGAAGGTAAAGACGTATCCGGTAGTGGAGCGTTGAGTGGCTTTATCTCCAGCCCAGTCCGCATCAGCATGGCCGTGTGGGATATAGTAACTTTGATCAGCACTTATTGGGTCATTGTGGTTTGTGTATTTGATACCATATTCTATGGTTCCCTTGAGATACCAAAGAACATGGCAAAGAGCCTTCCAATGGCAAATTGCAGGTTTGTCCATGAATCGGGCAAGTACCCCGACTGAATGGCTTAAGTCGGGCCGTGTGCATTGGGCTAGGTAGAGAAGGGAGCAGACGCCGCTTCAATACGGAAGATTGAGTTTCTCAAACTCTTGATGTTCCTCATTGGTGGCAGGGATGTAAGAGCTGGTGACTGGGAGAGGAGTGGAGGCAACCTTGGATTGATCGTGGTTGAATGTTTTGAGGATTTGCAGGGCCATATTGTGCTGATTTAGTGAGTATCCGGTGGGTGTTTGCTTGAGTTGTATCCCTACAATACTTTTGGCCGTGCCCAAATCCTCCATTTCCCATTTTTGGCTAATTTCTTGTTTGACGTTTGTAATGTCATTGCCGGTTATTACCATGTCATCAACATGCACATAGAGAAGGGTGTACTTGTCATTAGTGGTTTGTAGATACAGGCATGCGTCACATGGGGACTGATTGAAACCAATTGAAAGGAGAAAGTTGTTAACACCTTCGTTCCAAAGTTTTGGGGATTTTTTAAGTCCATATATTGCTTTATGAATCTTCCACACTTTGTTGTTGCCTTCAACATATCCATCCGGTTGTTCAAGGTAGATTTCTTCATCAATTGGCGCGTTAAGGACTGCCATAACGGTGTCCATCTGGTGAATCTCCCATGAGTTCTTGGCAGCTATAGCTATGAGCAGTTGAAGGGAGGTTGGCTTCCCAGTGGGAAAAAATGTTTTGTGGTAGTCAATTCCCTCAATCTGGGAGCACCCTTTGGCTACGTAGCGTGATTTTTTTTAATGAATTTGTCATTGGTATCGTGTTTGGATTTGCATAGCCATTTCCCTTTAATTAATTTCTTATGCGTTGGTCTGTTGACTAAGGAGAACACACTGCAAGCTTTCATTGAGTTAATCTCTTTCTCAAACGCTTTGAACCAATCCGGGGCGTCTTTTCTTTGTGCGGCATCAAAGTAAGATAATGGATCTGGTGAATGGACAATATAGGCAATTAGGGTAGTTAAAGCGCAAAAATCAGTTGATATTTGGACTAGGTTATTATAATTGATTCGGGGTAGGTTGCGTAGGTTGCTTTGTCTGGTATAAGGCAGACAGGTACCGGCAGGATTTTTGTTATCAGGTGGTACTGTATTGTCATGGTTGTGGATTGAGTTTTGAGGCGAGTTAGGTGGAACTGGTGGGGGTCCTAATTTTAGTATAAGTTGCTGAGGAGGATGAGGAGTTTTGGGAGAGGTTGGATTGTTGTAAGGGCTTGTGTTTGTGTCGGATATTGGTTCAGTAGGGAATATTGGAAGTACGGTTTCAGGTTGAGCATCCGTTTTCATTTCTTTGAACGGAAACATTGTTTCTTCAAAATTTATGTCACACAAGATCTTTGTGGAATTGTTTTTTTGGGGTACATGTACGACGTAATTCCTATTCTCTTCTGTGAAACCTAATAGGATTCCTTCAACAGCTACTTGGCTAAACTTGTTTTCTTGAAGTGCCTTTCTGAAAAGCAAGTGGGCTTTGCAACCAAAGACTCTTATGCAATCCATGGATGGCTTATATCCATTCCAGAGTTCGAAAGGGGTAACATTCTGAGCTGGAGTGGAATTGGAAAACGTTTGATTAGTAAGATATATGGCTGTATGTATGGCGTTCCACCAGAATTTATGTGGGGTGCCACTGTAGATGATTAGAGCTTGTGCTTTCTCAACAACTGTACGGTTACTTCTCTCGGCCACACCGTTCTGTTCTGGTGTGTACGGGGCTGTCACTCAAGTATTAATCCCTAATTTATTTAGGTATCCCATGACTTCAGAGTTATTGAATTCTGTACCGCCGTCAATAGTCAGGTTGACAAGTTTGTTTCCGGTTTGGCGCTCTGCTCGGGCAATGAATGATTTGATTGCTTCTAGGACATCATACTTAGATTTCAATACTAATGGGAAACCCATTCTATAACAACTGAGATCGTCGGTGAAGAGTGCATAGTACAAATAGATGGACTCTGTGCAAATGATACCACTTAGATCTAGATGAACATTTTCTAACATTCGCATGCTACGTCTTCTTTCTTTGTTGTGAGAGACTCTGTGGTTTTTGGCTAGTTTACACGTATCACAATAAAAAGGATTTATGAGAGAAGATTTGATTGCCCCAGTGGTGGTCATTTGGTTCTGACAGTCTGTATTGAAGTGGGCAAATCGGTTGTGCACAATTTCAGCATTGAGTTTGGGACTGGTTTGGAACGTGTGGACGGTTCTCACCTTGGGTGATATCTTGAATTCCATTAGATTGTTGTTAAATTTTCCTTGAAGGATTGTGTTTCCATTGTCTTTTAACTCAACAGTTGTTCCCGATTTAACAATTTTGATATTGTCTTGTATGAGTATACAACCGGCTATCAAATTTTTAGATAGTTGGGGCACATAGAGTGCATTCTCAAATACCATTTTATGATCATTATTTCCTTCAATAGTGACTCGTCCAACCCCTTGTACCGGAAGTGTGACTCCTCCCCCTGCTAATTTGAGTTTGAAACCTATGTTGTCACTGCGTAGGGTTTCTGGTTTGAATAAATTTACGTTATTGAACATGTGTTGGGTTGCTCCAGTGTCAAATATCATTATATCTTCCTTGTCTCCTGTTTGACCATGATAACAAATGGGGTTATCCGGAGTTGGGCACTCTAGTATGGTGGCCAGATTTGTTTTTGAGCCTTTCTTTTTTTTAAACCATTTGGGCAGGTCTCCTATCCAGAGCCCTTGAATGATTTTCTTTTCTATCCAGGCTCTTTGGCTAGCTTCATTCTTTGCATGGCAGAGGTTGGCTGGGTGCGGGCCAAAGCAGTGTTCTTTTGTGCACTTAATCCAAGTTTTAGTTTGAGTGGCATTGGCCTCATTGGGTGGAGTGTTTGTGAATAAGGGGGCTGTTTTGTGAGTCTCAAGGAGTTCTTCAAAAACTCTGTCATAGGTTAGTGGTCAAACAAATCTAGCGATGGACTGTTTGTCTCTGTTGAACCTGGGATGTATGGATTCAAGAAGAGTGTACACAAGACCCGATTCCTTGTCTATCAAACCTCCGGCTTGTTGGATTTGGGATATAATCATCTCAAATTTATCAAGGTGTTCTCTAATGGACGTATTTGGACCTTGTTTCAGCAAATTAAGCTGTTTGTTGAGGTCGAAAAGATTTCTGCTGGAGTCTTTGGCGTGGAATTCTTTTAGGGTATTCCAAATGGCAGATGGGTTCTCACAGGAAGCTAGCCCGGGGATTGAGAGTGATTTAGAGTTTAACCGTGACACATTGTTGGAGTCCAGCTGACTAAAGAGCCAGGAGCTGAGAAGGCGCTTGATGGCGTTGTGGTACAGTGGGGAGAAGATCTCTGATTGGGGTGAGTCAACCAGTAAGTATTTGTCAAGGTCTATTGATCTCAGGGATATGGTCACGGCTTGTGACCAGGAGAGATAATTGTTGTTGGTAAGTTTGTTGGAGATATTTATTTTGGATAATAAGTTAAATATTTCTTGGTTTGCATGTAGTCTCTGTTTTGTATACTCAGGGTCAGGGATAGATGACCCTGTTGTATTTTCTCAATGGAATGGCTTGGTGGTGAAAGCAGGTTGATTGGCTGGGCTGGTGGACATGATTGGTGGAGGTACTGAGGTTGGGGCAGGGCTGGAAACTGGTGATCGACTGACTGGAGACATGGTTTTACTTTTGAGGTGGATTGATGCTCTCTTGCTACCATGTAAACTTTCGAGGTGATAATCTGATAATCAAATAAGATGGCGGTGGTCTTAGCCTAAAGTAAGACCGGACCGCTTCTGAAAATATGGCACACCTGATAATAAAATAAGATGGCGGCGGTCTTAGCCTAAAGTAAGACTGGACCGCTTCTGAAAATATGGCACCTGTAGTGGAAGAGTTTCCCCAAATAGTTGTTAGAAGCAATGTTATTATTACAGAGGCGGTGACAACTAACACCTGATAATCAAATAAGATGGCAGCAGTCTTAGCCTAAAGTAAGACCGGAACACTTCTGAAAATATGGCGCCTGTCTATATACATGAAGTGAGAAATTGTATCCATAACCTGAGATCAGTTGACGTTAGACTTGAATAAAATGATGATGACACTTACAGTGGCAGAGTTTCCCCAAATAGTTGTTGGAAGCAATGGGGAAAAACTGCCACTGACTGAATGGAGCCTGGTCTTAAATAGATATGGAGGCACGGGAACTAGAATAGAAAGAAAATGCAATAGGACACAACACGGCAGACAACTTATGACATCATGGTGGTTTGTGCTCAACCATGATGTTCTGGTTCTGTGCATAATGGTTGGCTTGGCTCTGTCTCAACTTACCGCTTTGGTACCAGAGCAAATGGGCGCATTTCTTATTGATTTGGTAAGTTGGTTCCTGATGAGCTGTATTTTGACACAATCAAAGAAGGACAGGGGGTGGTGTTTATAGCATCAAGAGGAACAACAAGAATCTGGTCAACTGGCTGGAAAACAAGTTTCTAGTCTCAAGGCTGATTGACTGACATCATTGTGAGTGATGGCAATGCTGGTGGTGCTGGTCCTGAGTGGGTGCTTGGATGGGTTTTGCAACAGGGATGAGGACCACTTGCCGTCATCAATTGGTTTGAAGGTGTTCATGACAATAGGATTGAGTCACCATTTTTCTGAAGGGCGCCAGAGGAAGGACTAATACACAATGAGTAGGCAGGGAGGAGTAGGCCAGATGAGTTTACTTATGACACATTGAGATACAATTTGAGAGAGAGAGAGATGCACCAACGGTTAAAACTACCATCCAATCAGTTGCGGCATGAATGTGTTGGTCCATGTCTTTGGCAGAAGTATAGAGTTGATAGAATTGCATCTCAAGGAAATTGGTAACTAGTCAAGAGACCAGTAATGTACAAGGATTGGTGCCAAAGTTCAGCGCTTGCAGTTTGGAGATCTGTTTTTGGTTGGATTGAGATTGGATGATGACTCAAAGTGGGATTGGATTTGAAGCTTGAATGGATAGTTGGCAATTTAAATGACTGTGATGACAAGAATAGAAAATAATACCAGGGTCAAGTCACCGGATCATGTAGATGATGAGCACTTTTGAAGGAAGGAAGAGGGATGCAGTGGGATGTGGTGCCTGTTGAGAGTGTTGAATTTATATACCATTTCTGAAAAAACCCACTTATTTTCAGGTAACTCTGACACCCCTGTTTTGAAATAAGTGGGTTTTTTGGGTTTTGAATGGCGGGTTTTGAATGGCGGATTTGGGCTGAAACCTGCCATTAAAAAAATGGTGGGTTTGCTAACTCTGATACACCCTAATACTCCAGTAATTACATTGTTTTAATTTTCCTACAACATTGGTTTTCAAGCTCTTAAATTTCTGTTTTCTGTCATCTAAAATCCTCCAGTCATTAAATTGTTTTAATGGTCCTACCTCATTGGTTTTCAAGCTCTTACATTTGTGTTTTCTGTCATCTAAATCAGTCTCACTTTTAGCCTGTAAATGAAATTATGATGAAAATTCCTTTACATCTTGATTTTCCATAACTTCATTTACACCTGTCTCTACCTTTGAATAAAAGTAGGAATTCCTCATTTTGTATCTTATATCTCACTCAAATTTAGATTAACTTGGAATGAAAAGCCTTTTAACTCACTTCAAACTTCAAAGATATACTTGCTCACTCTTAGATTCCTTGTAGGGTTGTTCCCATCCCATTGGAACCATGTCTGCCTTATTTCTTGTTCTTATCTCGTACATGAGGTGGGAACATGAAAGTAAATTAAATAACTCAAACTAAAAAATCTCAAGAAATTCTATTCATCTGAGATGTTTATTCATTATTGATGCCACATACTTGCTTGACTGGGAATGCTTCCCTGGGCCCTTACAATAAAAATATTGAGGCATATAAGAGTTAGGCAAACCCACCATTTTTTAATGGTGGGTTTGAACCCAAAGCTGCAATTTCAAACCCACAATTAAAAAATGAAAAAACCCACTTATTTCACAAAAGGGGTGTCAGAGTTACCCAACAAAAGTGGGTTTTTTTGAATATAGTATATAAAGTCAAGACTCAAACAGAGAGCACCACAACCTACTGCACTGTTGCTCCACCCTCTTCAATCCCAAAATCCAACCCAGCCATCAAAGAATCCTACCAAGTCCTAATTCAATGAAGGTATCTTTGATCATCCCTTCAACACTCATTCTCATCTCCTCTCCCATCATCATCCACCCCTGAAGATCATAGTAACCCACTCACAATGTGGGCTGATTCATCAGTAGTTGAGGAAGTCAGCTATCAATCCCATTTGATCCATCTAACATCCGGAAATTTGTAAGATCAATCATCAAGCCATCTCAAATGACTTCTTTCAATCTTAAAAATGCTCTTGGATCAAATCAGTCTTGATCCCTACTCAGCCTCAAGCCCCAATGGCTCCTCCTCAGCCTGACAGCTCAACTTGTGGTGGACTAGAGATAAGAATCTCTTCAAGCGGATCCCTATACAAGTCTCATCATTTATCTCTCAAGTTCTTGATTCTGACTTGTGTTCCTCTTTTTTGGCAGCTATCAGGTCAATAAGCTTGGTGATTAAAACCAAAACCAAGGGCTCCTATCCTCATTCCTCTCAACTGCTATCAATCTCTAACAACTGGCTGCCACCTTGGTACCCCAAGTATATTGCTCAGCTCTCATAATCAGCTGCCGCTCATCACAATTCATCAACCCATGCTCAAATCAATCACCACTCTTGATTCAATACCACACCCCAATTTACATCATCCTCTCTAAACACTTGCAAAGCATAATCCATAAGCTAGCAGGAAATAGTTGATATTCCCTCCTATCAACTATGCCACTCATCCCACCCTGCCCCACCCTACCATTTTTTTGAGTCAACAACTTGAGATCTGCTCTCTGAAGTCTTTCTACTTCATTTAAACCTAAGAGGATCACATTGTGGTTGAGTGAGGGAGCTGGGAAAATGAGCCAGATGTGGGTTTTCATCCCTCAATCCTTTCCAATTGTTCTCAACTGAGTCTACTACCCCCATATAGCCTCTCTTTACCCACATCCACATGGATGCTACAAGCACTTGAATGTTTGATCCATTTGGATTGAAAGATCAGAGTGGCTCATGGGAAGCCATGAGGGTGGAGTTGGACAGAATGGGTTCATAGAGAAATTCAATTGACATGCCAAGTCTTAGAATCAATCACAACAAAATCCCATGAGATTGAGTGAGGTATTGACTGGAGTCTAAGTTTGATCTGATGCTTCAAGCTCTTTTTTAGTATTTCAAATTTAGGAATTTGTATTTTTGTGGAGATTTGCACCTAGATTTTGGAAAACCCAGCTAGATTACCAACTGGATCTTTGGAGAGGATGCGTAACACAAACAGATTGGTTTCTAAAGGGACGTGAGGCAGTATTAAAAATATTTTACCATGACGAAGGGAACCCTCTAATGGGGGATACAAGTGAGCTATTTATACACAACAAACAATGGTTACTCAGAGGGAAAACATGTTTTATATGGATCATTGAGGTGCTTTCTTGAGGAATCCAAAAGTAGAAGAGAGTTAATTATTAAAGAACGGAATGAGAGATGGTTTGATGAAAGAGTACCAGTTATTTATAAATGACCTTCCTGATTGGTATTAGTAGGAATCGCACTAAGATTTGTTACACAGATTTTTCATCCCAAGCCTCTTTTGAGATAACCATCA
This sequence comes from Puccinia polysora, assembly GCA_025617555.3. Classification (NCBI taxonomy): domain Eukaryota; kingdom Fungi; phylum Basidiomycota; class Pucciniomycetes; order Pucciniales; family Pucciniaceae; genus Puccinia; species Puccinia polysora. Next base: position 33,180,676 of record CM062618.1, read on the forward strand.
ATCCTCAAGGGTGGGGGAAGGGAAGCATACCTAGAGGGCAGAGGATGATTTGGAGGATTGCAGGAGTCAAATATAAAAATAAAAAAAGAGGATCCACTTTTGGTCCTAGGCTGAGATTCTGAGAGATCTATGGATGTCATTGATTGATCAAGCAGTTTTCCTTCAAAGCTTTGTTCCAAAAATGCTTTAAAGACAATAAAAGTAAAGCAAGAAAAACTTTTTTGAAGGAAATAGAGATTCAGAAGATGTTGAATCTGATGAGTGGATGGATGGGCAATTATATCATTTGATTAGTTGAGATGGAAAAGATAGATAATTATTTATCTAAAAAGTACAACAATCAATCTTGATTGGGTAGAGTGCAGGTGTGAGGGAGGGGAGGGGAGGGTGTTGGGATGGGTTTCAGGGAGGATGGGATGGGAGATAACGTGGTGAAGGCCACAGGCAAGTTGGATGGCCATCAAGCAATCAATTGAGATCCCATCAAGTAAACATCCAATTCTGTAAATGTAAGTAAATATTTGTGGGTTCAAAGATCAATGAACTGAGTTGACTGGGTCATTTGGACTGAATGAGATGAAGGTAAGCTGAAGAGGTTGTTGAGTAACAAGATTGCCTGTGATTAAATCAAAGGTGAGTTGAGATACAACCAATGGAGGGCATGGATGGCTTGGTGTAACTTTTGAGAGCATGATGAGATGATGGAGGTGGATGGTTGGGTTGCTTGAATTGGTGTTTAGGATGAGATGATGATGAAGGTGCTGCGTTGTGATGAAAATGGCGGATTTAATGTTTGAAACCCACCATTTTTTTGAAAAATACCATTTTTTTGAAAAATACCATTTTTTTGAAACCTGCCATTCTTTTGAAGCCAACCATTTTGAAATAAACCAGTTAAGGGGTATGTGTATTTCAGAAACCTGCCATTGAAAATGGCGGGTTTTCTAACTCTGATACACTCTATTGAGAGGGTATGGAGAAAAATAAATTTTTGGGAAAGGAAGCCCTTTGAAAAAGCTGCTCATTTAAATTTACCCTTGGGGGCAGCTCAAAAATCCATAATTTCACATTAATGCAACTAGAAAATCCTATATGGACACTCTTCATTAAATTTACATTGTGCCAGATTCTAGTTCCATCAACATGAAGTATATCACAGGCTTACAGAAATAAAAATTCCAAAGATTTTGAAGAAAATATGATTCTATCACCCTTGGTGGAAGATTTCAATAAAATTTCTTAACAGCAGTTTATGGTGGCTTCATTCATTTTAATCCTGGCATGAAACAGCTGGACCAATTCACAGGAAAAAACCCTAAAAAAATTTCCTCTTCTTTCCAATCTTATAAAACTATATTCTAAGATGAACCTGATAAATTCAGTAGCACTAAAATCAACAACAATAAGTGAGAAGTTGATCAAATTTCTCAATTCCTCATTTTTTCAGTTTTCTAGATTGTTTTTGGATTTTTTCTCTAAGTTTCATGTACATTGTGATATTATTCTTCCAGAATTTTTGACAAATTTTCAATTTGAAAAGTGAGATTTATTTTTGAAAAATATTTTATTTTTTGAAAATTCTGATGTTTGCTTTCAGTTCCAATAAAAAAACTTAATTTCCCCTGCAACAGCTATTCCACACATATCTCATATTCAAGATGTCATAGGGGATGGAAAATGTGGATTCAGAGCAGCAGCTGATTTTTTGGGAATGAAGTCTGAAGACTTTATTGAAATAAGGAAATAAATGTTCCAAGGGCTGGATTCCAACCAAATCTTCAAAGACCCAAAATTAATGCATAAAATCTGGGGTGAAACTTTTCAAGAGGCAAGAATGCAGCTTGGCCACCTTTCTGGCCCAGCTGCAATGAATATGTTGATGAATTTTCCATGCTATGTTTTCCTTCTTGCTGAAAAATGTGAGTGTCCAGGGGTTCTGTCTTCTTCCTCAATGCCTTCCACTTATCTTTCTCTTAATTCCCCACCCACGCAAAATTTCCAATTGTCTCCTATTGACATTATTATTTTAGAATACTTCAAAATATAGTTTCCTTCAAGTTAAATTCTGATCCTTGGCCAGCTCCAAAATCAGATCCACTTTCAAAAAGATTTGTGACCAAAGATTCCAAATCTTGGAGGAAATTGCTTAAAAAACGTTTGGAGCTTGGTAAGGAGGTTTTTTGCCTCCAAGAAAATCCAGAAGAAAAAAAACCAAAAATAGTGAAATGATATTGAAAAATAGCAGCTAAATACTATTTTTTACAATAAATTTTCTTTTTATTTATTAAATCATAACAAAAATTAGAATGAAATCATGCAGAACACCCATTTTATAAGTTGAAACAGACATGTTAGTTTGAAGTGTTTTTACATTGATTTCAATTTTTCGAGGCAAAGAATACATACTAAAAATAGAAAAATAAATTTGGAAGATCTTTCTTTGATTTTCAAAATTTCATGATATCATAAATCAACAAAAGAAATTTCTTAAAAAGCCAAAGAAAAATTCACAAAAATGAAATGAGAAATTTATTTTTTGGGTGATGATAAATTCACAACTCCAGTTGTGTGGGAGTTGTTTAGGGCCCACAAAACCTGTGGGAGTTGTGTAGGGCTCCACACAACCTAAGGGAGTTGTCTAGGGCTCCACAAAACCTGTGGGAGTTTTTTAGGGCCCCACAAAACCTGTGGGAGTCTTGTAGGGCCCCTCAACGCGTGGGGGCCCATACACTACTCCAAAGGGTTGTTCCAAACAGGCGCAACCCCTAGGGGGGCATATACCCCCCATAATGGGCATTTTTTATTTTTGTACCCCTGTAAACAAGCATTTAGAGCTGTGTACGGGGGTATACAAACCCCCCAGGGTTTTTCAAGAATTTAATTATTTTTATTTTATATTATATTTTATATTTTATATTTTATATTTTATATTTTATATTTTATATTTTATATTTTATATTTTATATTTTATATTTTATATTTTATATTTTATATTTTATATTTTATATTTTATGTTTTATATTTTATATTTTATATTTTATATTTTATATTTTATATTTTATATTTTATATTTTATATTTCATATTTTATATTTTATATTTTATATTTTATATTTTATATTTTATATTTTATATTTTATATTTTATATTTTATATTTTATATTTTATATTTTATATTTTATATTTTATATTTTATATTTTATATTTTATATTTTATATTTTATATTTTATATTTTATATTTTATATTTTATATTTTATATTTTATATTTTATATTTTATATTTTATATTTTATATTTTACATTTTTGTTTTTTTTTTGAAACCAAAAAATCATCATTTTTCAATTTTTTGGTTGATTTATGTTTTTTTTATTTAGTTTATTTTAATTTTTTTACGCCAGAAATTATTTTAGTTGTGTGGCACAGAAAAAAACTAGATTTGAGTTATTTGAAACCCTACACAACCCATTTGATCCATGTAGCATGCCACACAGCCCATTTGAGTCGTGTATCATGCCACACAGCCCATTTCAGTTGTGTAGCATGCCACACAACCCATTTCAGTTGTGAAGCGTGCCACACAGCCCATTTGAGTTGTGTAGAGTGTCACACGGCTCATTTGAGTTGTTTCACACGGCCCATTTGAGTTGTGTACACAACTGAAAGATTTGTGAATTTAACATTACCCCTTTTTTTTGATTGAATTATTGAAGGTGTTCTAATCCTTTCAAAATTATAAAAATTTTATTTTGAGAGTCTAAGAACCCTGGCTGCAGGGCTGCAGTGTAAAATTTTTAAAGAATAAAATTCTTGAAAAATCCATATAATAAAGTAATTTTCAGTGTGGGGCTGACAGCATGGAGATGTATAATATACTTGAGCCAATGGATAGCACCTGTGAGGAGATCAATGCCCTATATAAATTCCATTTCCTTTGATTTTAAACAAAAACCCTTCAAAATCTGCTTCAAATCCTTTGTTAAATTGCCATCAAGAAGGAATTCCATTCATTACAAAATATTTAATTGCTTCATCAATCCTTCATTAAATATATATTTTCCATTTTGAGTTTGAATCATCTTTGGCTTCTCTCCAAAAAAATTTTTATCCAATTCTTCTGTTGAGCTTTTTTCAAAGAGTGTTCTCCAAGATTTCCTGTCAAAAAATTTGCATCAGTTCTCAATAGAAATTCAATTACCATTTCCTCTGGAAAAACCCCAATCAGGAAATTAATTCATCTCCTCCCTTCATTTTTCCTTTGCAATTTTTCTTCATCAGCTATCTACAGGATCATTTTGGTATTTTGAATGGTAGAAATATATGCAGATGGTGGTGGTGGCTGGGGGGGGGGTTAAGGCACTTATTTGAAACTGTTGCGATTTTATTCTTATTTATATTTTAGCTTCTTTTATTTTATTTATTTATGAATCATTTACATTTAATAAAAGTTTTGTCCTCTAAAAATTTGATTTTTTTGTACGGTTGGGTTGGCATTTTACCTTTGAACAGTACAGAGATATTAAAATTTCATTCCAAAAACCTCTAACCTTAAATATACTTTTGGATTAGGTTGTAGAAAAGTTTAATAAAGAAAATTGAAAAGGATTTAACCTTTAATCTAGAGTTCTTAATATGGAACATAGGAATTGGCATACCCTCCATGTGATTTTGAGTACAATAGTTTCATTTCCAAGGAACTGAAGAATTATTTTAAGATATTAAATATAATAAAATGAGCTTTTTATAAAGATAAAGTAATAGTGTTTTTGTCTCAATTTAATATGGAGTGATGAGAAATTTCTTCTTGAAGCTTTAAAAAGCTTTCAGGCCTTTTATGGAGTAAAATTTGATTTTTCTAAGCTGAATTTATTTTTTTTAGATAAATAATTTTAAATTTACTTCCATCATCTCAGAATTTCATTTTGAACCAAACATGTGGCACCTAATAAAACATAATTTAAAAATTTAGTGGATTCAACCAGATAATTCCAATTTAAAAAGTGAGTGAAAATTTAATTCAAAACCAATTCATCCTTTTAAACAAATCTTCAAAATTTCATCTTTGAAATTGACTATATATTCATTAACTTCAACTTATTTCAAAATCTCTAGCACTTTCTCTTAAATTTTAATATAGGTAATTCTGAAATAAATCTGTGAAACCCTCTTATTTCCTTAAAAAATGAACCATTTACTGAGAAACTGGTTTATCAAAAGTATTTTATCTAACCTATGTTAATGTAACTAATTTCTGGTCACCTCAAAACAATTTTCTGGAAATTTTATTTTACCATGAATTATAAATTACTTTCTTATCACAATCAAGTCATGGAAGGGATCTAACTGCTTTACCTTGGTAAATTTTCACTCATCCTAAATTTATTTATTCTCTGAAAATTCAATTTATCTTCATTTTAATTTAATTTAATTTTAGAATCTTCTCCTCTTTATAATTAAATTCTAGTTATCTTGATTTTAAATTAAAAATTGATTTTCACCTATTTCCTTGTACAATGATTATTTTGATTTTTAATTAAATAGCTAGAGAGCACATTCCTTATTTTTTGTTTCATCTAAAGTATATTTTTCAGATTACCTTAAAGTATGAAATCTTCATTAGGGCATATCAGAGTTAACCAAACCCGCAATTTTTTAATGGCGGGTTTCAAACCAAATCTGCCTTTTCAAACCTGCCATTAAAAATCAAAAAAACCCCACTTATTTCCTATAAGAAATGCCAGAGTTAACTGAAAATAAATGTGTTTTTTAAGATAAAGTATTTAAAGGCTTTCAACGCCTCAATCATACATCTGTCCACATCATAAAGCCCTGTTTTTCAACCTCAACTCCTTCTACCTCTGACCTCCTCAGAAAAATTTTGCCTCCAACCTCATTGGAAAAAATCTGACTCATCACTCTCATCACTTTATCAACCTCAAAACTTCATCACCCTCATCACTTTATCACTCTCATCACTTTATTGCTCTTTCCACTCTTCACTCTCATCACTTTATTTCTCTTGTCACTTCATCAATCTCATCACTTTATCACTATCATCACTTCATCAATCTCATATCTTTATTGCTCTTTTCACTTCATCGCTCTCATCAATTTATTGCTCTCATCTCTTCATTGCTATCCTCATTGCTTGATCTCTCATCCCACCATTGTTCTCCTCATCACTTCATCAGTTTTATCATTTCACTTGTTTACTCTTTCCAAATGGCCCCTCAGCAAATATCCCCCTGCAAGCTCACACAAAAATCAAATACACCAAAACAAACATTTACAAGGAAATCTATAACAAACAATCCTTGCCCATCAGCTTCCAAAGGCCCAAGTCAGCTCAAGAGGGCTGATCACATCATCCTGGTATACTGGCTCAAAATTCCCTCCAACTATGACACTTGCTTTGGATCTGAAAATGAAACAGGAGTTTGCCAACCTCCATCCTCTAAGATTAATGGTTATCTCTTGATGTCCAATGAACTGAAGAATAAAACAACAGGTAGGCTGGATATTTCAGCAAAACTGATGAGGGAGAAATTAAAGAATTATTGATCCAAGTAAAAAAAGGACCACTCAATGTCAATCTCCAGTGGCTTTGGTATTACAGACTCCAATAAAGTCAAGGGAATCAACTTAGTGCTAGATAAGTTGGACTTGATTTGTAATTTTTATATTCCAATGGATTAAATGATTGGAAACAAGGCCACCATCACCCATTTAGCTGCTTTTGACTCCCAAAAATTCAACTCAGTTGATGCTGAGGACTTGGCTGGGGATGCTCAGCCTAGAAATGATGATCCTTATGAAAACTTTGAGTGGCCCCAATCTGACACCAAGGTGGATATTCCAACACAATCAGCTCCAATAATGTCTAAATCAGCATTGATCAATGATTCAAACCATTCCTTGGACCCCTCACTTACTTCTTTGGATTTCTCTCTTCCTGGGGTGAAATAAATCAACAACTTTGACAATGAGGAGAAAGTTATTCCACTATCTCCATTGCAATCAATATCTGTTCAAGTAAGGAAGAAATTAATTGTCTTTTCTGTGTGGTAAATCCTGAATGATTAATATTTGAAAAAACAGGCTCATCCTTTCCTGAATGTCAAACCACTCAAGACAATGGGGACTCCCACATCATCTTCAAATAAGGGTGATGGTATTTCCACACAAACCTCCTCTGCAAAGGGAAATCAAAAGGCCTCCAATTCCATCAAAATCAATCCCAATAGCCATAAAAAGAGGAGAAAAACTTCGAATTTTTCCAGCTTTGAAGATATCATGCAGAAGAAGGATTCAAGTAAGTGCATTGATTGAATCTCCTTGCTTTCAAAATCAAGCTGATTTCTATTCCCCTCCAAAAATCAGTGAAATCACAAATTGAGTCAGAAAAACTTGAATTCAAAAAAGGGAAAGTGGGATTGTCAACTGGCTATTGATTTTTGAAAGCAGAAAGCCAAGTTTTTGGCTCATCGACAAAAATGGATGCTGAGTGGAAATTGAAACAGGCTGAGTGAGAGTTTCAAAAAGAGGAAAATTAGAAGGATCAACTGGAAGAGAAACCGGAAAAGGACAGGGAACAACTTGCAATTGAAAGAAAGATAGTTTATTGGTAGCCATTTCATGTATTGGTAGCAGTAGAAAAGTGGAAGAAATACAGCAAATTAATCAATTGCTTTTCTCTCAAATATATCTACTTGGATAAAATTTTAAAAATAAAAACAAAAAAAAAAATCATTTTTGATTGCAGAAATTTTTGAGACTATTTTTAACTCCGCCAATAAACAAATCATTTTCATTTTTTTTCTAGAGTATATTTTTCCACTGTTCAAGTCCTTTCAATTGTTCAAAGTTTTTTTATTGATTTACATAGACATGGCCATCCTTGTATGAGTGACCATCTCCACAGCAGGAAAATTACAGTGATTTTAATTATTTGCTTCCCAAGTCATTTTAACCATGCCTTTCTTTGAAATAAATACCAAAAAAAATTCAGGAAATACAAATTGGACATCCAATACTTGATGCTTTTCTTGGTTGCCAATAATTTGTCCATTTGATTTGTTAGTTGGAACCACCAGTTAAAATGAACAGAAAGAAACATCCCTATGGTCAATATAAGGATAGTTGTAGAAGTAATTGGAAGTTAAGGTGATGTGGGGGGCACAGTCAAAAGGAGTGAGGTGGGATCCAAATTCCAATGAAGAGAAGGAGGGGATATTTTTGTCCATCATTGTTTCATGGTTGGATTCAAAAAAAAGTCTGGCTAATCTCAAAACATTTGGCCTAAAATTTGAGAGAACTTGTCAGACCTAAGGTTCAAAAAATAAAACTCTTGAGGGGAAGATTTAACAGCAGCTTTCTTCAAATATTTTTCAAATAGTTCAGAAGGGTGCATTGATTTTTGCCATCCAATTGCCCACATTTTTCCACCCCAAGATCTGGAGGGGCCAAAAGTGTTAAAATGTTTTTTGGATTGGTGAAAGAAATCAGTCACCAAGTTGATTTCCTTCTTCTATTTCGCAGAGAGTTAATTCAAAGGGAAAAATTTGATTATTGAAAACAGATACTCATGATTGGATCAATCATGAACAAATAATTTTCCAGAGGAGAAGAATTGGAACTGTTTGATCTTCTGTTTGGCCTGTTCAAACTCTTTAGGGGAGGGTTTTTGACCATTATTTTTTTTGGAAACAATGGCAGGATACAGATCCAAAGGTCATAGTTTGTGCACATACCACACAAACTTTCAATCAATCCACTCCTCTGATACTTCCAAAGAGATTTTGGAATCTTGGTTTTGAGCCCTCTTTTTCTGAAAAGCCCTATTATTTCCACCTCTCTGTATGCTTATAAAATTATTTACTCCCATCCAAATAATTTGATTGGGGTGAGGATCAAGAAAGGATTCAATTCATTGTGTAAAATTTTGAGTTTAGTGGGAGAAGAATTGGAATTCAAGAAAAATGATGGCTTTAGAACAAGCAAGGGGTTGAAGGGTGTTTTGCATTGCATGGAATCAAAAAAGAAACCATAAAACAAAAAATACCTCGTCAGTTATAATCAAGTTAGATGATCAACAAACATAAAAAAATACCGGTAAATTATCCTACCCCCCCCCGCCACAAAAAAAAATGTCAGTCCCATTTTTTAATCATCAGGGAGGAGGAGAAGGGGGGGTAATCATTTGAAAACAAAAACTGATTGTTTGCTTGCATTTGATCAATAAATTGAAACGCAACCAAACAATTTTTGGCTTGCCATTTGATGGATTGATTAAACTGCAAGCAAAAATTTTTTTGCTTGCCATTTGTTCAATTGATTGAACCACAATCAAAAAATTGACGTACAAGAAGGAGGAGGAGGAGGGGGAGGAGGGGGGGGGACTCACCAAAGGCTGAGGAGGAGGAAAGCTGGGGGGATTGAAAGGGAGAGGTAAGGAAGGGGATAAGAAAGGAGAAACAAGTAGATCAGAGTGAATGAGGGGAGGGGGACTCACCACAGCAGTTTGATGGTGTTTGGAGGTGGTTGTTTTCTTGGTGAGGTTGGTGAGGTGAAGGTTGTGGTGAATTGGTGATGATTGGAAGGTGGTGGTATCGAGTGGGGTGGCTTGGTGAGGAGGAGGATGGAGTGGACTGGTGAGTGAGTGGGGTGAGGTGGGTTGTTTGGTAAGTGGTGAGGTATGATGTGAAGTTTTTGTTTTTTTTTGTCTAATTCCACCAAAATAAAATAAAAAAACCAATTCAGAATACAATTCTTGCTTGAACAGAAAAAAATAATGTGCTGTTATTTTTTACCTAATTCAAAACTGAATCTTACTAATCAAAGTGAAAAAGTGTGAGGGGTAGAATCTGCTCTCACATGGCAGAATATGAGGGAAAAGATGAGACAGGGATGACTTGAGGAGGATTTGGAATATTTTTTTCAAATATTTTGTCCCATTCATCTTTGATGATGGCCAAAATGTTGTGAAGGATTACAGAACTGAAAATCCACTTGATGAGGACCTTCATTTCTTTGGGATTTTGAAGCTGTTTTTGCATTCCACTTAAGCTTTCCCATCTTGCTTTTGGAACACAAATTGCATGTTCAATTCAAACACATGCTTGAGCAAGATGATAGTAGAAATTTTCTTCTTTTAGATCATTGGAAGAAGCATTCCAATAAGCTGGAACAAGATATTTCACACTAGAATAAGCTGAATTGGCCAGAATTTATTTATCTTTATCAAAGTAGTTCTCAGTTGTGGTGACCAATCTGGGACACCTCATGGAAGATGGAAATTTTTGAATTTGTTTACATCCCCTTATCCATTAATACAACTTCAAAAAAAATAAATAAAATAAAATAAAATAAAATAAAAATTATCTCTTGTGTTTCTATGGGTACCTATTTATTTGCCATTCTCTCAGCTTTTCCCTGTCCTAGTGGTCTAGGCAGGCCTCCTCCGGCCATCAAACCCTTGACCTCACCTGTTCAAATCCCCTTGCACGCGCTTTACCTGGATTTTTTGGGCCAAGCGCGTGTGGGTGGCCATCCCCTCCTCAGCCCATCACCTCCATCCAATCCTTCCCCTCCAAGGACCTCTTGAATCTCAATTGGTCATTGGATCTCAATCAATCATCCGTCCAGCAACCCTTCCAACCTTGCCACCATTGACCAATGAACCCCATGGCCGGCCCCCATCACCCATCTGATCACCTGTGCGCAATCAGTCATGGGAACAATCACTCCCATGACTGATCTCATCCCCATCCTTGCTGTTGGAAACCTTGCACCAACCCAACATCAAGGTTGACACCAATGACGCCGTTGCTCTTAGGGAGGGCCGTCATCCACCTTGCCTTTTACCTCAGCTTTGACCAATTTGCCCAACAATTTGGACCAATTGGCTTCTCCAATCCATCTCCAATGGCTTCAAACCAAAATTTTTGTTTGCAACCGTTGGAACATTTACACCAATTTTCAATGTTTGCCCGCAACCATTTCCATTGCAGGCGTGACCAGCAATCCTCCAACAATCCTAACTCAATGCTCCCTTGATCCTCCCTAGACCAACTGCGGCCACGGCCAATCAAACCTGCCATCCAATCCACTGCCTCAATCCACCTCCTAGCTCACCCATCTCCCGTGCGGCCTGTCTGTTGCCCGCGCGGGTCTCAGTGGCTTCCCAGGCCCGTCAGCATGTCCGCAGGGCTCTCACTTGCTACTCTCCTGCTTGCGCCCATCTGCAAAAAAAAAAATCCGCTCTCATTTGTAAAAATATCTTGTAAATAGTCTACAGGCCTCTGGTCTATAAAAGGAGGGGCTCTCCCCTGCCTTTTTCTAGGCATCTCATCTGATCACTCTGAAAAAGTAATAAACAATCTGATCATTCCAAAGGTCCTCTTCCCCTTCATCTGCAACCTTTATCCTGGGTATATCCATGATTTCCCTTTGATCCTTTGAGCCTCCATACTAAAATCTTTGATCCGTCCATCTGTGACCCTGTTCCTTATCACCAACCATAGCCTTGCTGGTTGAAGAGAATTCCATCTGCTTTAATTCTTGAGTGTGTTATTCCACTATTGATCCCTTTTTCCAACCATACTGGTCTGATCTTTTCCTGATCATCTTTCCAGACCCAGTCACTTTTGACTGAGAGGTTTCTTTAAGGTTGAAACCTGGAGTGTTATAAATCCCTTTGTTCTTTAAAGCTGAATTCCCCCATGCTAATCTTGAGTTCTTTGAGAAGTGTTGGATTATTCTTGTTCAAATCTGTTATTTCTTTGCTTCTTGAGCTTCACAAACAAATTGCTTTTGTTTTTTTCAGACACCCACAGTTATCTGGTACCCTTCAAGCACTTGATTGCGGAGAGTTGGGAAGGTTCATTGAGAACCTGGAGTTTGTTTAAGATTGAGTTGATATTTCCTAATCTTCTGATGATGACCAGAGTTATTAGCTTGTGGGCATTGTTACTTGCAACTGCCTTGTTCCAGTGAACTCTGAACAGGACTTTGACTTATTTTTTTCAAGTCTTTCCCTCCACCATATTGTATCAGATAGTGTTGATTCCATTCCTACCAACTATTCCCAAAATCATCCTTTACATTGATCCCTTGTTTACAAGTTCCTGGACCTCAATTCCGGTTACATTTAAATATTATTGTAACTCTTAGGAAGGCAGCCTAAACAGCACCTTTCCCCTCCACAGAACTGCCTGCGGCTTAGCACTGTTTGGAGTCTTACATTTGGTCCCCTGGGCCGGGATCAAACCAGAAACTTGGGATTTACAGTCCCTGGGACTACTTATCAATATGATCTGGCCAGGAAAAGACATGAGGAACCTAAACCTCACAAAGCCCCTTCCTTTCCAACTTCAATTCTTCAAAAACCAGTCAAATGTTGATCCTCACCTGAGCCTCCTTCCTCTGATGTAGAAGACATGGAGGTGGAAAAGGAGCCATGCATGGAAAGGTTTCCAGATCACTCAGATCCCTCTCCTTGATCCAAGTCACCTCAAACCTCTGATTCCATCTTAGTTCCTGCTTCACCTGAACTTCCTCCCTCCACCCAGCCCAAAGTTTGATTTGAAAGGGGAATCTCAAAGGACTACCCCAATGCTGTGGAAGGAGTATTACATAAAATTTCTGATCTCAAAATTACTGATCTATCTGTGGCTAAAATCCTGTGGATCTCTCCATCTGTTGCTGAAGGAATGAAGAAATGGGTCTCTTGTTGACGTGTGGAGATTGGTCCTGAAGAATTAAAGGTCCCCTCTGGCACATTGATGGAGGACTCTGGTGGAACTATTCCTTCTTCAGATTCCAATATTTACTCCTGTCCTCTTGGTTTCCTCCCCTTTTATCTTGGTGACTCAGCTAAAAATGTTTCTCCTCTTGTGGACTCTGGATCTCAGGTCAACTTAATTTTGGATGTTATGGCCTTTAATCTCAAACTGAGTCCTAGGGTCAGCTTCAATTCTGCAGTCTATGGGATAGGTAATCAATCTTGTTAATTGGTTGGTATTTCTGAAGATTTCCCAGTCAGGATTGGTCAAAATATTGTTGGAACCTGTTATTTTTGGATCACTTGTTTTGAAGGGCCTATGGTCTTGGGACAACCTTTCTTGATGGATTTGGGTGCTACTCTGATGTTTTCTGATCAAGTTGGGGAGAGAATTCTTGTCAGCTCTCTGATACCAGGAACCTTGCAGTCCTTTAGCTACAGAGAGTGATAAAAGTACTGGAATGATTATTATTATTATTGTTATTATTCCAATAATAAACACTTAGAAGCTCAAATAAATTATTTAATAAGAGCAGTTGCAAGGTTTAATTGGTTTGGTAGTAAATGGTTTTCAATATAATATAAAAGAGAGGCCACAGTATTATACTACTGGGGATCTTTACAGAATAGCAACCTCTCTTCAAGGGGCCTCCTTAGGCAGTTTAAGAACCTTGGAATAAATATGGGTGCCTTAGAAAGGACTTATTCCACTAATGTCCGGGCTTAACAGCACAAATGGCCTAGACAGGAAGAGTAACACTCACTCTGAGAACTTCACCACAAAAATCCTGGAATAATTGGAAGTGTTTCAGAGCAGATGGGGTAGATTGCTTGACTAAACTTCAATGGTTGATTGTTTAATATAGGTAAATAATACTACTACAGACTAATTCATAAATCACTTTCTTATCTTCATATAAGCACTTGATTAACAATGAAATGGTGTCTGATTGATAATAAATAATTCCTGGTAAACTGATGATTGAATAATGGATCCAAAGAGGTCTGTATAAATACCTTTTTGGGGTGATTGTGGTCTTCTCAGGGCACGTAGAGAGGGTTATGCTTGTGGGCTGAGGCTGGCAAGCCAGTCAGGGCAAGATTAGCATGTCCACTTGGTGCTGTCAATCAGCTGTCCTTAGATCTGCTGGATTTCTATACTATTTTAGCCACAGGATCTGTTAATCTGTTATGGCGTAAATTTGATCATTCTTTACTCATCCTTCAATTGTACTATTGATATTGCTTTGAAGCGGGCAGATGTGGATGTTTACTGATTTTCCATCATTTGCTGATCATGTAGATAATTTTTAATAACTTTTATGAACACTTCTTGTAGTGTTTTGTGGTCTTCAAAGATCAGGATCAGTGATTTACGTGAAAATCCTTGATCTTTGATTTATTATTAAAAAATGTTTTAAACTTAATTTTCATTAATTTTATTTAAGTTTTGATCTTTTTAGATCATTAGTAATGCATATGTCCGTTTGTTACATATTCTAGGCAACCCTAACTAGGTTGTAGCTCTTCTGAGCGGTACCTGGTTGTCAGATTAGTCACGACTGATCCAGACGCGGGGATCAGTTAGTACAGATGTGCGCGGGGTAGGATCCGCTGCGTGCATGGAAGCATCAGCTGCGTTCGGGTCTCTAGTACGCGGGAACCTGCTGCTACCAGTACGTAGGGATATGTAATGATGCGGGGCTGCGCACGGGAATTGTGACATAACACATTTCCGCGTGTAACTCCTAAAATATACACAACACCTCAATTCTGAGTGAGTTTTAGGTGTAAACCCTATACGTGACAATGTGTGTGAAATATTAGAATGGCCAAAAAGTGCCATACTGGTGTTGTGATTTTTAGTACTTTTCTTTTTAATTATTTTAAAAAAATAAGGACTTGGAATTCAAGGGTGGGGTCAGTGAGTGACCCTACCTAATTTTGGGTGAGGAATCCATTCCTGTAATAATATTTATGGATTTCTCACTCCTTATTTTTTTAGTTGAGATATTCTTATTTTTCATAGTGTTTTGTTACTATTGACAGTTTTGCTCTGTATATAGTAGCAAGCTGACATTCCCCCGCTCCAAGATATGTCTATATCTGAAAAAAAAATTTAGGTTAATTCCTCCCGTTGGCTCTGTAGTTCCTCAGGTGTATAGGTCCATCAGGTATATTATGTTCAGGCAAGCATTCATCATTGTCAGCTGATTCTCCCTTGTATCTAACCAGGTAGAGTCTGAGGTCTTTTCCATTGATCCTATCTTTTTTATCCTTGAGAATCTTGCTAATTTTTCCTTTGTCCTTTTCAGGTTCTTCTGTAACAGGTATTGCAGGTGAAGGAGTATGTTCTCCATTCCTTGGGTGGTAGCATTTTGTGAGGCTTACTGGGAAGACTGGATGTTTCCTAGAAATCTCATCACTGAGGATTACTTCCACAGCATTTTTACCATGAAGTTTATTAATGGTGTAGGTTCCAACAAAAGCTGGTCTAAGCTTTCTATTTCCACCCAAGTTTGTAAAGTTAGTGATAGAGATCAAGACTTGATCACCAATTTTGAAATCAGGTTCCTTATGGGTTTTATCCCGCCTTTGCTGGTTATACTCTATAGCATCCTGGACACACTTAACAGCATGTTTGTTGGCTACATCTATCATGTTTTTTAAATCAAGTGATGTGGGGTGAATATTGGTCAGCTGGTGGTTAAGGGTATCCTTGGGTAATCTAGGAATCCATTCTCTTTCCAGTATGTAAGGTGCTTCCTTAGTGGTAGACTGCTTGCTACTGTTGTAGGCCATCTCCAGTGCAGGTAAAAGGCTAACCCAATTGTGGCAATAACCATCAGAATTCTTGTATTCTAGTCCAAAGCCACAGAATCTCCTGAGCATTTCTTCCAGGGTCTGAATCATCCTTTCAGCTAATCCATCCGTCTGAGGGTGATAAGCGGTAGAGAAAGCTAAGGTGGTTCCAAGCATATCATTTAGGTTTCTCCAGAGCTCAGAGGTGAATTTAGGATCTCTGCCACTGATAATAATCTTGGGAACTCCAACATCAGCAATGAGTCTGTTCCAAAATAATAGGGCAACTTCCATAGCCGTGTCTCCATTGTGATTAGGTAGGAACTTTGCTTTCTTGGAGAACCTATCCACAATGACCAAGACTGAGTTGTAGGAATAGGCTCCTCCTGGTGGTAGTCCAGTCACAAAGTCCATATTGATGATCTCCCATCTTTTCATGGGTTCAGCAATCTTTTTCAGTAGTCCAAACCGTTTCCCAGTAGTCCTGTTGGACTTCTGACAAGTTTCACAACTGGTAACTTACTGTATAGTGGAGTCTGTCCAATTAACCCACCAAGCATTTTTTTCACCTTATCCAAGGTTCTATCAGCAGAAAAATGACCAGATGAGAAGTTATCATGGCACTCAGCCAGAACATGTTTGATATGGTCATCCTTAGTTAAGACTATAACACTTGAATGTTGATGCCTATAGTATACCAGACCATCCCATATGGTGAACCTTCTGGCTTTGTATGGTTTCAAAAGAGGTTCAGGCAGGCTATTGATCAATTCAGGAGGTGGAGAAGTACTTTCCATAATTGTGATCAGAGTCTTTATGCCAGAACTGTAAGCTTCTTTGATTGAGTTGAACAATGATTCATTCAGTTCACAAACGTGGATTCCCATTATAGGAGCTTCAATGTTTAACCTGTTAATGTTAAGGATAGGGGAGATATCATTATCCTCTGGATCATAAGCAGGGTTACTTGGGTCATTGGGTAACACATTCCTGCTTAAACTATCAGAATTCTGGTGTTTAGTCCCAGCTTGATAAACTATGGTCATCTGTCCTCTGTACTGTTGTATAGCTATCTGCCATCTCAACATGTGCCTACTAGGGGTCTTCATGTTCATCAATGTCCTGACAGCATTGCAGTCAGTAATAAAAGTGAAGTTAGTGCCTTCTAAGTAATAATGGAGTTTCTCTAGAGCCCATACTAAGGCCAGACATTCCATTTGGCTTGCACCGTACCTTTTCTCAGTGTCTTTAATTTGTCTGGATATGAAGAGTATAGGTTTTTCCACAGGTTTATCATCTTCTATGACTTCCTGGTGTAAAGCAGCTCCTAGCCCTTCCATGCTGGCATCTATGTAGAGCTTGAAAGGTTTAGAGTAATCTGGCTGGATCAGTAATGGAGCTGAAGTCATTGCCATTTTGAGTTCCTCATAGTTCTTGACTCTGTCATGAGTCATTTCAAACACGGTGGTTTTGTTGCAGATCTCATACAGAAATTTGGTTAGAAGAGCAAACTTTGGTAAATACTTCCTATAGTAGCTGTAGAAGCTGATAAAGCATAGGAGTTCAGTTTTATTCTGAGGCATAGGTCTATTCATTACTGCTGCTATCTTGTTTTGGTCAGCAGCTAAGGTTAGTCTGGAGACAATGTTTCCTAAGGCTTTGAGTTCCCCATAGCCAAAGTTACACTTTTTCATTGATACTTTCAATCCTACGGCAGAGATGGTTTTGAGGACTAGCCTTAATTTCTCCATGTGAGTATCCCAATGATCAGAGTAAATGATAACATTGTCAATGTATACCATCATCCATCCCTGTCCAATGAATAATCCTAGGACTATGTCCATCATCCTTTTAAAATGAGAAGGAGCATTTTTAATACCAAAATTCATCCTAAGATACTCATAAATTCCCAAATGAAAGATAATTCTCATGAATTTCTGGCTATCAGGACTGGTAGGTATTTGGTGAAAACCTTTCAGCATGTCCATGGTAGTGATGTACTTAGCCTTAGACAGGTTATGCAGAGCATGGTCAATTCTTGGAATTGGATAATAATCAGCTTGGGTGTAGTTTTTAAGCATTCTAAAATCTCCAACCATTCTTGAATTATCATTGTTCCAAGCTATAATTACTGGGGTAGTAATATCCACTTGTTCATTGTGGCCTACTTTCCTTAAGAATTGTAAGTCAACCAACTCTTGAATATGGGTTTCCAGAGCAGCTCTGGATTTTGGACTAGAAGGGTAAGCAGGTATCCTGAGGTTAGGTGGGTAAGGAGGCTTAATAGTTAGAGTTAGGATCATATCATGTCCTTTGATGTTACCAATGGGGTGATCTTTGGTACAGAAAGCATTCTGATTTTCAAAGCATACTTGTAGGATATCCCATTTCTGTTCTTCATTGAGAAGGGAATTCAAAGCAGCTTGAGAGAAGTATTCCTGATCAAACTTCTCTAAGTGTTTTTCATAAGTTGAATCAGAAGTTTGAGCATTGACATGGCATATTTGGAACTTCTTATTCCAGTATCCACCTATAGTGAAGTATCTACCTTTGCTTTGGAATACATCTATACGATATAGGCAAAGAGAATCATTGCCAAGGATAAAATAATCACATACTCCGTTTTGGAGCACTACAAATTCAATGTTCAGTTTGAGTGATCCTTTAGAGTGAGGGAGTATGGTATCAGAAGACCATACTCCAACAGCATTGAGAGCAGAATTACAACTGCTGAACTTAGCCTGAGGTACTGGTAGTAATTTCAGTTTCCAGTTTGGGTCTTGTTTCTCCAGATAAGTTGAACCAACACAAGAGCAAAATGCTCCACTGTCTAGAACTAACTTAACAGGGGAACCTTGGATTAAACCAGTAGCATAGCATGTTTTGCCAGAAGTTTAACTTTTGCCGGCAGATGGTTTTAGATTCAAATCCTTAGCCTCAGAGATGTGGTGAATCTTCATGTTGGGATAACATTTTTGAGGTAAGTTAGAATCCTCATTGACGGAATTTATGTCCAGAGAAGACTCAATACAACCTTCAATAACATTGATGGGGTTAGTGATCATTAAATCACAATCAGAGAGTGATCCTTCAGTATCATCAAGGTGAGGGTCAGGATTGTCATACTCTTCTCCTTCAATAAGATTAATCCTTTTCGTAGGTAGAGGACAATTAGGTTTTACGTGTCCTGTTTGGTTACAGTTCCAAAATACTTTCTCTTTTGATTCTGGACTCTACTTGGCTTCCAAGGTAGATGGATTAGTAGCAGGGATTCTTTAGTTTTGGCAGTTTATTCTTCCCTGTTCCTAGTATTTTGTTCCCTGGGAGGTCTATTGACCCTTTTATCAAGAGCATTCATATCAATAGTCTCTTCCAATACGCCTATTAAGGTGGAAAGATCTGAATCCATAGGCATTCTGCACCTTACACTGTGATTGATTTGTCCGGGAAATAAGTTGAGGAGTCTTTCATTGACTTCTTCTTTATCAGCATCAGGATAAAAACAGTCTAACCTCTTTTTCTGGTCTAAGAACCACTTATGAGGTTTTTCCTTGGATGGATAAAACTGGAAATTTTCATAAGTTTTCATCATCTTTCTTTTCCAAATCCTGGTACCAAACTGTACTTTGATCAATTCTTTCCAAGAATTCCAGGACAAAGATCCAACTTCTTCTCTTTTATTGATAAACCAATCAAGAGCTACTCCTTCAAATAATCTGGGCAATCTTACCACAGCTATTGCATCAGGGAGCTCATAAGAAGAAAGAGTATAGTCAATAAATTTAATGAAACTGACATGGTTATATTCTCCTTCTCCAGAGAATTTAGGCCATTCAGTGATGCGAGGAAGTAGCTTCAAAGCCTGCTCCATTTCAGGAGTAGGACTGGGTCTGAAAGAATCATTCCTAGTTCTCCTGGTTCTGGGAGGAACAATAGAAGTACTGGTGATCCTGGCAGGTCTAGTTTCTTCTAGTTTAATGACCAGAGAGTTAGTAGAGTTGATATTAAGATCTCTGAGATCATTCTTAATCATACCTAACTCTAAATAAAGTTTGTTGCTTAATAAGTCAATTTTGTTAGTCAGATGAGCTGGAGGAGTAGGACGAGTTATCTTAACTTCTTCCTTAAGCTGGTCTATGGCTGCAAGAATATCTTCCTGAAGAATTGATTAGTTGTCATCAATATGTTTCATCAGGTCCAACTTACTAGCTCTTATACTATCCTTTATTTGTTGTATTTCCAACTCATCAATTCTCATAATCTGAGACTGAGTGTCAATCACTCTGAAAATACTTGAACTTAATTTGTCCAATTTTTGATAAACTTTGTCAAAGCATTGGCTAATAATAGTAAAATTGTGAGACACATTTACAGAAAAGCTATTAAGAGCTTCTACATCTAATTGTGGTACACCTTTTTCCACTTCTGGGCTAAGGATATTATACTGTCCCAATCCTTGGGGTTCCTTAACTTCTGATGGGCTGAGGACCTCTTCTTTTTGGGGTCCTTTCCCTTTAAGGAAGCTAACTGATCCCAAGGATTCCAGTTCTGCACATAGCCTTCTACTTCTTTCTTTGGGATCAACCTTTCCAGAGAAATCTGAGATTTCTTTGCCTGAAAAATGACTATTCTCATACCTGGTTGATCCTCCTGGGTCTGAGCCAACCTGAATTGTTCCCAATAGCTCACGTGCTCTTTCACTAATATTTTGACTCTTTCCTCCTTGGTTGAGTCCAGCTGGGTTGGCGTAGGAGGACCTGTACCCTCCTGGGATAACATGGTGGGCGACGGATGGCTCTCAAACAGTCTGTTGGTTGAGTTGGCGGCCGCGGTTGTTGCCGTTGTTGTCCCGTGTGACGCTATGGTCACGGGTTCGAGTCCCCTCATTGCGCTTGCAACTGGAGTCCTTGCGCGCACGGGTTCCTCCAGGCAGAGATCCATATGAAGGGGCTCTACCGGTTGCACGGGTGTTGCACCTATTTTAATACATAGAACCAAAAAAAAATGTGTAAGTCTTTTTTTGAAACTTTTGAAAAAAGACTTTAAAATTATAAAAATAATATTTTTTGTGTGTTTTATATTTTTAATAATTTTTTATAAATATTTTAACTTACTGAGAGTTAAATTCAAGGGTACCAACACTTGATTGAGGTCACACCTATCCTTGGAGGGTATCTCAACGGGGTCTGAGTGAGTTGCAATCAGATCCTGGGATAAATCCAAGGGTAAGTCCAATGGTACACTGTCTGGGACGTCCTCTAGGAGGTCCTGGTCAATGAGATCACCAAAAACAAAATCCACTGAGATGGATAAAAACAAAAAATATAATTTTAATATTTTTTTGTATTTTTACGTGTTAAAATGATTTTTTGGAAAAAATAATCACTTTTATTATTTTTGGATTTTTCTTTATCTTCAGGGTTATTTAGTTTATAAATATAAAGCTTCCTTTGATAAATCTTCCACTCCTTATGTTGCCTTAATAAAGAATTGAAATTGATAATTCTTTCAAGCTCAAGTTCTTTGTCTTTTATAACCTTCTCTTTATAATAAAGCAATTTCTCCTGTTGTTGCTCAGGAGTTATAATAACAGGGTCAAATTTACAGAGTTTTTCTTCTTTTTTCTTTTTAAGAAGGTTCAAATAATAATTTATCAATTCTCCGTTGGTCTTAAGATCCACTAGAGAAACAAATGATCAAAAATATATGTTATAAGTATGTTAACTTATTTTTAAAAATAAATAGACTGGTCCAATGAATAAATAATTAAAAATTAATTATTTAAGAATATTTCCCAGCCAGACCCCCAGTTTTCAGCTCTCTGATACCAGGAACCTTGCAGTCCTTTAGCCACAGAGAGTGACAAAAATTCTGGAATGATAATAATAATTATTATTCCAATAATAAACACTTAGAAGCTCAAATAAATGATTTAATAACAGCAGTTGCAAGGTTTAATTGGTTTGGTAGTAAATGGTTTTCAATACAATATAAAAGAGGGTCCACAGTATTATACTACTGGGGATCTTTACAGACCAGCAAACTCTCTTCAAGGGGCCTCCTTAGGCAGTTTAAGAACCTTGGAATAAAGATGGGTTCCTTAGAAAGGACTTATTCCACTAATGGCCGGGCTTGACAGCACAAATGGACAAGACAGGAAAGGTAACACTCACTCTGAGCACTTTACCACAGAAATCCTGGAATAATTGGAAGTGTTTCAGAGCAGATGGGGTAGATTGCTTGACTAAACTTCAATGGTTGATTGGTTAATATAGGTAAATAATACTACTACAGAATAAGTCATAAATCACTTTCTTATCTTCATATAAGCACTTGATTAACAATGAAACGGTGTCTGATTGATAATAAATAATTTCTGGTAAACTGATGATTGAATAATGGATCCAAAGAGGTCTGTATAAATACCTTTTTGGGTTGATTTTGGTCTTCTCGGGGCACGTAGAGAGGGTTCTGCTCGTGGGCTAAGGCTGGCAAGCCAGTCAGGGAAAGATTAGCACGTCCACTTGGTGCTTTAAATCAGCTGTCCTTAGATCTGCTGGATTTCTGTACTATTTTAGCCACAGGATCTGTTAATCTGTTATGGCGTAAATTTTATCATTCTGTACTCATCCTTCAATTGTACTATTGATATTGCTTTGAAGCGGGCAGATGTGGATGTTCACTGATTTTCCATTATCTGCTGATCATTTAGATAATTTTTAATAACTTTTATGAACACTTCTTGTAGTGTTTTGTGGTCTTCAAAGATCAGGATCAGTGATTTACGTGAAAATCCTTGATCTTTGATTTATTATTAAAAAATTTTTTAAACTTAATTTTCATTAATTTTATTTAAGTTTTGATCTTTTTAGATCATTAGTAATGCATATGTCCGTTTGTTACATATGCTAGGCAACCCTAACTAGGTTGTAGCTCTTCTGAGCGGTACCTGGTTGTCAGATTAGTCACGACTGATCCAGACGCGGGGATCAGTTAGTACAGATGTGCGCGGGGTAGGATCCGCTGCGTGCGTGGAAGCATCAGCTGCGTTCGGGTCTCTAGTACGCGGGAACCTGCTGCTACCAGTACGTAGGGATATGTAATGATGCGGGGCTGCGCGCGGGAATTGTGACATAACACATTTCCGCATGTAACTCCTAAAATATACACAACACCTCAATTCTGAGTGAATTTTAGGTTTAAAACCTATACGTGACAATATGTATGAAATATTAGAATGGCCAAAAAGTGCCATACTGGTGTTGTGATTTTTAGTACTTTTCTTTTTAATTATTTTAAAAAAATAAGGACTTGGAATTCAAGGGTGGGGTCAGTGAGTGATCCTACCTAATTTTGGGTGAGGAATCCATTCCTGTAATAATATTTATGGATTTCTCACTCCTTATTTTGTTAATTGAGATATTCTTATTTTTCATAGTTTTGTGTTACTATTTGACAGTTTTGCTCTGTACATAGTAGCAAGCTGACAATTCTTCTCCCTGATGCTGATGGTAGAAAGATTGAAGTTTCTCTCTGTTCCTTGGATTCTGGTTGTTGGGAAAGAGATTTTCCTGGTCATTCTTTTAAATCATCTTTAAAGGGGAAGCATAAAGACAATTCTAATTCCTCTCATTTTTTATGGGAATAGTTGATCCTACTAATAGTTTTAGGTCTTTTCAGCCTCAGACTTCAATTCAAGGATCAACTCTCATCCCCTGGGCTTATTTTTCATTCTTTTTATATTTTTCATGTAACTTAGAAAATATTGAAAATCAAAAACATGTAAAAATAGAAAAATACAAAAATATCTCTTTTGCTTCTTTCTCTGGATCTGTTGTGTCTTCTTTTCCTTGTAATCTTAGGTCTGATAAATCTTCTCTGAGTTTCAGTTTGAATCTCAATAATGAGTCTAAACTAGATCCTGATCTTGATTCTATTCTTGGTGGTTTTGGTATGGAGGAGTATGGGTTTCACTGGAGGCAATTTGGGTTTCAAGTCCTCCCAATTGTGCACTACCAGGGCAGCCTTCTACAATCATTTTCAAAACCCTACCTTGTGCCACACATGTGAGTAACCTATTATCTCCTGGTTCCCCCTTTGTGGAAAAGGCACCCTTTGAGGATATTGCAGAACATTGAACGTGGAAAATGTTGGAACTTGGACTCAGTTTTTGTAATCAAGTCTCACTGGTCAACTCCTGGAGGAAACAAGAACTTATCTTGTTTGAAATCAAGTATAAGGCAGTTGACAAGAAATTCCAACCAGTCAACCAGCCTATGCCTCTCAACCTCAATCCTCCTCTTATGCGTCCTCCCTTATCTTGTGATCCTTACTGTGGTCTTCCTCAACCTCTTACTGGTCCCTTTTTTCCCAATTTTTGAGTCACTGAAGAACGTCTGAAGGTGGTCAACTTTGGTCCAGATGGATGGCTTCTTCCTGATGAGTTAAATTTGATCAATAATGTCTTATCTCTAAAGGAAAAATATATATTGCTTTCTGTGAAGAAGAGAGAGGTCTCTTGAAATAATCCTATGGCCTCCCTTATATCATCCCTGTAGTTGAACATGATCCTTGGCAAAAGAATAAGATCCCTATCCCTGCTGCTAAAGTTGATGAATTTATCAAGTTGGTCCAAGAACAAGTTTGTGCTGGCCTATATGAGCAGTGAACCTCTATTTATTCCAGCCCTGTCTTCTGTGTCCTCAAGAGTAATGGTAAAATTAGAATAGTTCATGATCTCCAACCTCTTAATAAAGTTACTATTAAGGACTCTGGTATTCCTCCTGCTACTGAATAATTTTTCAAATCTTTTTCTGGGAGAGCTTGCTATGGTCTAGGGGACATTATGGGAGGCTATGAAGAACAATCCTTACATCCTATTTTGTGCCCTCTCACTACTTTTGATACTCCTCTTGTTCAATTTCAACTCACTAGATTGCCTCAAGGTGCCACTAATTTGGTTGCAGTCTATCAGGCTCAGATGATGTGGATCCTCCAGGATGAAATCCCTGATCATTCTGGTATCTTTATTGACAATGGTGGAATTTAACATCCAGTTTCTGACTATGATAATCAGCTCTTACCTTGGCATCCAGGAATTTGTAATTTTATTTGGGAATATGCTACTACTTTGGAAAGGATTCTGTTTTGAATTGAGGAATCTGGCCTTACTGTCTCTGGATCCAAACTGGCTTCTTGCGTCCCTGCTCTGGAAATTGTTGGTCATGTGGTCTGCAAGGAAGGAAGAAGGATGGCACCAGCCAAAGTCAACAATATAATCTTTTGGCCTACCCCAATCAATCCCACTTAAGTTGGGGGCTTCCTAGGTTTTGTCACTTATGTTAGAATCTTTATCCCATCCTTATCCAAAATATGTGCACCCTTACATCATCTATTCAGGAAAGATGCTGAATGGATTTGGACCCAAGAGTGTGAACATTTTTTTCAGTTTCTGAAAATGATGGTTGCTAAAAGATATAGTTTTGAAAAGATTGCTTATGGACCTGGAGCTGGCAAGATCAAGCTGGCTGTCAATTCTAGTTATCAATCTGTTGGGGCTGTTCACACCCAAGAAGATGAAAACAGTTGAGAACATCCTGCTCTTTATGAATCTTTGCTATTTTCAGATGTAGAGTCTAGGTACTCTCAGCCCAAATTGGAACTCTGTGGCGTGGCTTGAATGATGAAGAAACTTCAAACTGTTCTCTGGGGTCAAACTTTTGAACTACAAGTTGATGCTTGATCCATCATTGAAATTATCAATGCTCCCAGCCTCCCCAATGCTCCTATGACTTGTTGGGTGGCCTTTATCCAGCTTTTTTCCTTTGATATTGTTCACAGGCCTAGGACATATTTCACTATGCCTGATGGTTTATCTCAACAACCTCTTGGAGACGATGAATCTGATGTTGGAATGGATTTTGATGAAGAAGAAACTTTAATCCAACCTGTCTTCTCTTTCTCTTCTCAAGATTATTCTGGCTTTCAACAAGGCTTCTGGATTAAATTAGAGCAGTAACTTTTAAAATTCCAAAAACCTCCTGATCTCTCTGCTAAAGAATTTCAATCTCTTAAAAGAAAGTCCTCTAATTTCTTTGTCCAAGGCTCTAGGCTTATGAAAAGAAGAAATCCTTGTGATCTTATTGTTGTTGCTATCCCTTCTAAACAGGATTCTATCCTTGAAAGTCTTGGTCATTGTGGGGAAACCAAAACTTATCAAAAATTATCCAAACAATTCTGGTGGCCACCTTTGAAGAAATCCATCTCCCAATGGTGCAAGAGTTGTGAAGTTTTTCAAAAGAGTGATCTTAGGCGTCCATCCAAAATTTGTTATCCTACTGGGGAGTCAACTGTCTTTGGAAGGATTGCTATGGATGTGGTTCATATTAAGGCAGGTGGTGCTAAGTAACTCATTGTGGCTAGGGATGATTTTTCTGGATGGGTTGAAGCAAAATTTCTTAAGAATCTTAGCTCTCAATCAGTGGCAGCTTTCCTCTCTGAGACCTGGACAATGCGTTATGGCCTGGCTTAATCTTACTCTACTGATGGTGGCTCCAAATTTGGTGGCAAACTTGCTGAAATGATCTGATCTCTTCCTGGACAACATAGAGTTACTAACCCTTATTATCCTGAAGGCCAAGGCATGGTGGAACAAGGCCATGCTTCTTTGAAGGCTGCACTTTTTAAGCTTTCTGGTGAAAGTGGCAAGCATTGTCACAAATTCCTTCCTCTTGTTCTCTTCTCTGATTGAATCTCAACCAAAAGAAATACTGGCTACTCACCTTACAAAATCATCTTTGGCCAAAGAGCAGTTCTCCCTTTGTATCTGGAAATGGAATCTTTCTTGGGTATCCCTTGGGACAAGGCTTCCTCAACTACCAATCTATTAGTTGCTAGATCAAAGCAACTGGAGCAAAGTGAAGATTTTTGTGATGAGCTTATCAGAAGATGATGGAGTCCAGAGCAAAATCAGTCCAGTATTGGGAGGACAAGCACTCCAATTGAATCAGGGACTCCCTGAACCCCGGTGGTCTAGTTTTGGCTTATAATTGATCTTTGGAGACCCAGTGGGGCAAGCTTTTCTCAAATTGTTGGAATGGTCCTTATTGGGTGGTTTGCCAAGTTAGAGGTGGATCTTATATTTTGGAGGAGCTGGATGGTACTCCACTGGCCAGAAGGTTCTCTGCTGATCAAGTTAAGAAGTTTCATTTTTGTGGAGGCAACTTATCTCAGAAGTAAGTCCTCCCAATTGTGCACCACCCAGGTTATTTGCTGCGTTTTTCATTGTACACTGTACTGTATGCCACATAGGTGAGCACCTGGGAAGCCTTCTGTGTTTTATCTCTCCTGCTTGTAGGGCTCTTTTGGATGGATCAAGATATTTTCCAACTCTTCAATCCCTCTCAAGATCAAGAAATGGCCAAATTTCTGTTCAATTTCTTTGTACTTTTACTCCTCTTTATATCTTCAAGTAAAAGATGCAGACTAGGGACAGTCTGTAAGTTGGGGAGAGATGCGGTGATCAATCCGGGACACCTCATGGAAAATGGAAATTTTTGAATTTTTTTACATCCCCTTATCCATTAATACAACTTCAAAGAAAAAAATTATCTCTTGTGTTTCTATGGGTACCAATTTATTTCCCATTCTCTCAGCTCTTCCCTGTCCTAGTGGTCTAGGAAGGCCTCCCATGGCCATCCAACCCTTCCCCTCACTTATTCAAATCTCCCTTTTTCATGCGCTTTACCTGGATTTTTTGGGCCAAGCGCGCGCAGGCGGCCATCCCCTCCATCCAATTATCCCCCTCTGAGGACCTCTCAAATCTTGATCAGTCATTGGATCTAAATTGATCATCCCTCCAGAAACCCTTCCAACCTTGCCGCAAATGACCAATGACCGCAAGCGTTGCTTGCAGTTGTTGGAGACCCCATGGCTGGCCCCCATCACCCATCTGATCACCTGTGCACAATTTGTCATGGGAACAATCACTCCTATGACCAATCTCATCCCCATCCTTGCCATTGGCAACCTTGCACCAACCTAACATTGAGGTCAACACCAATAACACTGTCCCTTCTTGCAACAGCCATCATCCACCTTGCCTTTTACCTCAGCCTTGACCAATTTGCCCAAGGATTTGGACCAATTGGCTTCTCCAATCCATCCCCAACAGCCAAAAACCAACATTGTTTTTTGCAACTGTTGGAACCTCCACACCACTTTTCAATGGTTGCGCGCTTGACCAACAATCCTACAATGATCCTACCTCAATCCTCCCTTGATCCTCCCTTGGCCAACCGCAGCCGCAGCTGGTCAAACCCACCATCCAATCCACTGCCTCAATCCACCTCCTAGCTCACCGGTCTCCCACGCGGCTTGTCCGTTGCCCGCGCAGGTCTCAGCGGTTTCCCAGGCCCGTCAGCATGTCCGGGGGCCTCTCACTTGCTACACTCCTGCCCGCGCCCATCTGCAAAAAAAAAATCCACTCTCATTTGTAAACATTTCTTGTAAGTAGTCTACAGGCCTCTGTTCTATTAAAGAAGAGGCTCTTGCCTGCCTTTCTGAAGGCATCTCATCTGATCCATCCAACATAGTAATAAACAATCTGATCATTCCAAAGGGCCTCTTCCCCTTCATCTGCAACCTTTATCCTGGGTATATCCATGATTGCCCTTTGATCCTTTGAGCCTCCATACTCAAATCTTTAATCCGTCCATCTGTGACCCTGTTCCTTATCACCAACCATAGCCTTGCCGGTTGAAGAGAATTCTATCTGCTTGAATTCTTGAGTGTGTTATTCCACTATTGATCCCTTTTTCCAACCATACTGGTCTGATCTTTTCCTGATCATCTTTCCAGAACCAGTCACTTTTGACTGAGAGGTTTCTTTAAGCTTGAAACCTGGAGTGTTAGACCTCCCTTTATTCTTTAAAGTTGAATTCCTCCACGCTACTCTTGAATTCCTTGAGAAGTGTTGGGTTATTATTGTTCAAATCTGTTATTTCTTTTCTTCTAGAGCTTTACAAACAAATTGCTTTTGTTTTTTCAGCCACCCAAAGTTATCTGGTA
Source organism: Puccinia polysora (assembly GCA_025617555.3). NCBI lineage: Eukaryota > Fungi > Basidiomycota > Pucciniomycetes > Pucciniales > Pucciniaceae > Puccinia > Puccinia polysora. The sequence continues at coordinate 33,209,325 of CM062618.1, forward strand.
CCCTTCAAGCGCTTGATTGTGGCAAGTTGGGCAGTTTCATTGAGAACCTGGAGGTTGGTTGGGATTGAGTTGATCTTTCCTAATCTTCTGCTGAAAAACAGATTTATTAGCTTGTGGGCATTGTTACTTTAAACTTCCTTGTTCCAGTGAGCTCTGAACAGGAATTTGACCTATTTTTTTAAGTCTTTACCTCCACCATCTTGTCTCAGATAGTGTTGATTCCATTGCTACCAACTATTCCCAAACTCACCCCTTACATTTATCCCTTGTATACAAGTTCCTGGAACTTGATTCTGGTTACCTTTAAATATTACTTTAAATCTTAGGAGGGCAGCCTAAACAGCACCTTTCCCCTCCACAGAACTTCCTGCGGCCTAGCACCGTTTGAAGTCTTACACAGTTTGTTGGGAAATCTGCATATGATTGAAAACATATGAATTGTGAAAAGAAACTGGAAGGCAAGCATGGAGGGATGTGAACTTCTTTTTGTTATCACAGAAAAGTTTTATTGCCACAGATTATTTATACAAACAGATAAAACATATTTGGTCAGTGTGTTATCAAAGGCTTTGGAAAAGAAATGAATTGATTGAATTTTCTTTCCAATCAAAATAGTAGTTGCCATCTATCTTGGGTTTATAAATCAAGAGGATAGTGTTTACATCAACAAAACCAATGCACCCGGAAATTCTTTGTTCTCCATCAATTGAGATATCTCCTTGTGTTTTTCTTTGGTTGTCCAAGAAAGGACTGAGTAATGGAAAGATAGGATAGCAATCATGACTCTCTTGGTGTACAATTCAATGGTTCCATAACCAACTGAGAATATATTTTCTAATTGATGTATTGCTTATCCATTTCAATTTGCACTTAATATAAAAAGAGAAATTGCCAGTATGATAGCTTTATTTTTTTGAAAATTCCAAGAATTTTTCTGGAAGATTTGGTGGTCTTCAATAATCTCCAAAAGTTTCATGAAAGAAATCAATAAATTTTGGACCAGTTTCTGGAAGCTTAAGTTGGGGGGGAGATGGAAATTGTGCCTTTCATACAAAGGGTTGTGGATAGTCTGTCTTCTTGGAACCATGTATTGCTTTTGCAATATAGAATTCAAAGATAACCAAGTTCATCAAAAATTGGAGTCTGAATTAGAGTCAAATAATAAAAAAATTTCAGTCAGCTTTTTTGCTTTTTTGACTTGCTTCCAGGAAGTTTGATTTGATATGTTGAGAAAGATGGTGATGTGATGTTGAGTGATGAGATGATTATGGGATTTGTGTGAAGCAATGGAGATGAGATGTGTGTGAAGGGATGGAGATGGGATTGGTATGGATTTGCTGAGGTGCAGGTGTGGATGGGTGTTTTGCATGCAATTGATGGTGGATGAATGATGATGTGTAAATGGCTGATTTGATGTTTGAAATCTTCCATTTCCATGAAACACACAATTTCAAAATACACAAAGGGGGCATTTGTTTCAGAAACTGTTGAGGTATAGGCTTCTTCCTGTCTGTGTTTTCTTAACTCCAACCTATTACTCGGGCCACCCTGGTTCAGCCTACAGCGCAGTTCATTGCTCAAGCACCGCAACTGGCCCGGTGCCCACACTCTATTCTCAAGCGGGCCTACTCCATTCTCAAGCAGCCAAGACTTAAATAGATGCCTTGTGGGCTCAGGTCTCAAGATTTTTTCCTCATACAATTTCTAAATTGTGCCACTGACATCTTGGGATTCTGAGACCGGTAAGTTCTGTTTTTCTCATCCATCACCGTTTCCTTACTCTCAGCATACTTAAGTCTATGTGTCTGTCTTACCTCTGTGGGCCCTTTCTCATCAATCTCAGTGCCTTTATAGCTTTTCATTCTTGCCCCCTTGCTCATAGTCGTGTTGGGTCTTTATTGAAGGTGAACCTACTTGTTGTTTTTCCTTCACTCCATCCCCCATCTATACTTAAATGAATCTTTATTGAATTCTGGTTGCAACAGAAACCTGCCATTAAAAATGGGGGGTTTGCTAACTCTAACACACCCTATTTTTTTCTCAGTTCTTCACTTTAATAATTTATTAAATTTTCTTCTGAAATATTCTTACACAAATTTTTTGAAATTTTTCTCTACTGAAAAACTTTTTTCAATTTTTTTATTTAAATCTAAACCCAATTATTTGAAGTATAGTGCATGATTTCCTAAATCTGGGATTTTTTGTAGCATTTTTCTCTCCAGTTTAGGTCATTTCCACCTGATTCTATTCCTTCCTTGAAGTAGGTGGTGTGGGATTTTGACCCAAACTTCTACAAATTCTCCCTGTTTATTTTTAAAAAATTAATTTCAGTTTGTTAGCCAGCTTTTAAATTTTTGAAAATAATAAGCTCTAAAACCTTATTTCCCCCCTTATCCACCAACAGGTATGAAATTTCCACAGCCTTCAGCTAAGTGAATACTAGCTTATATTGATTTCAGTATTTACCCACCTGATTTCCCTCAGTTTTGCAATGGCTGAAAAATTAAAGTCAATATTGGGAAGTATAAAAGAGGGAAATAGGGCAGGCAGGAAATAAGTTTTTGATACTTTATGCATGAGTGTGAAAAATTCAAATATTTTGAGTTTCATCTGATTTACCTTAAGCTGAAATTTTTCTTCTTCTTGGTCCTTGGCTTTGAAATATTAGGGCGCATCAGAGTTAGCAAAACCGCCATTTTTTTTGACCAAACTTGCCATTTTTAATGGCGGGTTTCTGAAATACACATACCCCCTAACTTGTGTATTTAAAAATTGCAGGTTTCATGAAAATGGCGGATTTCAAACATTAAACCCGCCATTAAACCCACCATTTATGCATTATCATCCATCACATCTAAAACACCAATATTCCATACTGGTCCCATCTCCATCACATCACAAACATCTCATCTCCATTGCTTCACATCTCCATCCCTTCATATCTCTATCAATTCACATCTCCATTGCTTCACATCTCTATTGCTTCACATCTCCATCTTCACCCAACCCCATCATCATCTCATCACCCCACATCCAATAACCATCTTTCTCAACAAGTCCAATCAAACTTCCCACCAGCAAGTTGAAAATGCGAAAAAGCTGACTGAACTTTTGTTAGTATTTGACTCCAATTCAGACTCCAATTCACACTCTGATTTGGAATCAACTTGGTTGTATTTGAATGCTCTATTACAAAAGCAATACATGGTTCCCAAGAATCCTAGGCTGACTCACTCCGTTTTTTTTTTCTTAGACAAAACTGACCCAACACCTCACCACACCACACCATCCACCTCACCCCACCAAACCACTGGTCCACTCTCCTCCTCACCCACCACCTCCTCCTCACCCACCACCTCCACCTCACCCACCACCTTTGGCACCCCTGGTAAGCTCCCCTCATCATCCTCCTCATTCTCCCCATCATCAGAAGCTAACCAATTGTTCCATCCCCCTCCAGGCACCTTCAGGTCCTCAGGTAAGTTCCCCTCCCCCCCCCTCCTCCTCATCCTCCTCTTTGCTCCATCCTATCTGACTCCTCCCTCTTCCTGGCTCCTTCACCACCCGCCCCCTCCTCGCTTGCTTGCCAGCCCCACCACCGGCCCCCACCACCGCCCTTCCTTGTTGCTTGATGGCCCCACCACTTGAGTACTACTACCACTCCTCCATTCTCCCCCTCACCTCGCCATCCATCTCAATCTCTCAAACTCTTACCCTACCGTCATCAATCACAACCAAAACCACAAAACCAAAAGCGTCCCAAGTATAAGAAGTACAGCAAGTGGCACACCAAGCCCTAAGGTTGAATTGACTTTTTCATCATCCATTCTACCGCACAGTCATGTTTCCTCCTTTTCATCATCTCATCTGGCAATCCACCAAAAGATCACCATCAATACATCCAACCTGAAATCTAAACCTTGGCCTGAATCACCCCCTATTAGTCCTTTGCCGCTTTCCTTCTTGTTGAGTATGGCTGCTCATCTCAAACAAAGCTTGGGTACCTGCTCAGGATAGCCCTCCGTCACTGCTACCACATCAAAGGCTCCAATTTTCCTTCCACCACCTACTCACCTTTTGAGTCCTGCCTGTTCAACTATCCCAATCAATATTAATCCATCAACACCTGAGAGGCCTGCTAGGACTTCTTCAGAAGCTCCTCATGCCCATGTCCTTTCTATCTTTAATCTCCTCCCAATCTGTCTCACCATCTCATCTTCCTGAGCCTCCTTGTCATGTTTCTGGTCCTTTGGTTCCAAGTCTCTCTCCAAATATCCATCTCTTTCATGGTTTGAATCAATTGGTTCATGCCCATCATCCTCACATGCTGCTCAATTGCATTTTGTTTCCGTTCAATTAAGATAACCATTGCCAATCTCTACCCAGTTCACCAGTGCTGCTTTGTGCCCTAGCTCAACTTTCACGTACCTCTTTTGCAGTTCCACCTTGTACAGCTTCACCCGCTGCAGTTAGTGAAAATGAAGGTAATGCTAAGTTGGCGCCCCCTGCTTGGTTTTGTGACGCCCTCTTTTGGGTCAAGCAAAGGTTTACCCTCTCACCTGGTTGTCAAATTAGTCATCTGACAGATTTCACCGCTTTGGAAAATTTTGATTCAATCCCCATCAATTCTGGGGAAGCCTGAGCTGGGGGGAACATGCTTTGCGCCATCTGGCTGCCATCTATCACTGGTTTCTTGAAGAAATAAGACACCATTGATTGCCCTTCAAAGTATTTTTCCCCCGCTCAATATCCTATTCATCAAAATTGGAAAATGCCAATATGCATCACTTACTGTGTGCTGGGCTGACTGGAGAAACGTATGATTCCCTTTTCAGTACCTTCAATTCCTGTAGTTTGCATTCAACCATCTAATCCAACATCCAATTGACTTTGTTCCTCCACTACTACCAAACCAAACAAGACCATGGTGGCTTGGGATCAGCGTCAACTTGATCAATGGCACTCAGATGATGATGACAATGACAAGGTGGAGGAAGAGGATGAGGACAAATATGATGATAATGATCATAAGGGTGCTCAGAGGAAGCATGAAAAAACCTTTTTGTTGGGTTCATCACTGAGACCTCAGTTGACTGCCAAATTACATGTACCCAAGTCATTCACCCCTCATCCAACTCAAGATGCTTTGCAACCCTCTCATTTGATTCTGAAGCCCACAAAAAAAGATTTCAAGGCGTAAGCCGACTAAATTTCAACCTTGGGAGACTAAAGAAGAAAATGTTCCACTATTGATGCTGATCAAGAAGAAGAGCGCCAGCTTGCTGAAAGAATTACCCAACCTGGCTTCAGCCAAGACTCCCATCTCTGCGGCTCAGATGCTTGCCAGAGGTTTTCAGCAACTCAAAAAATTAAACAATGGTCTCATTGTTCCCTCCCTACCAGCCAATTGGCTCCCATCTTTTACTCAACCTTGTCCAGGCTTTGAACCAAGTCATTCCACACAAAAATCTGCTGTTACAATCTATGGTCTAATTACCAATTTGGCCAGACAAGCCTATAAAACTTCAATTGGTCATGGTACTCCCTCAAACTTTTCTTTTATATATATATATATATATAATTTCTAGATTTCTTGTGGTTTGACCCACAAAATCACTTTGACTCAATTAAAAAGTTCTTTCTCTCTTTGTTTGAAAACTTATGATTTAGTACTGGGCATGACCGTCCAAGGAGTGATGGACAATTGGTCCTCCGGCCAATCTTTCATCCAAGGGGTAATAGTCCTGCTTCATCAAGTAGTAGGAGTGGTAATGGGACGTGGAGCGTTCCAATTACCTTGGTTTCATTTTTTTGATCCAATCTTGTTTCACAAAAGATGTGCATTTGACTGACTGTTTTTTTGGTTTTTTTTTTCAATCCCTCCACTGCTATTGGTGAATGTTCAATTCTTCTCCCACCCCCCTCAAAATTTTACACAAAAAATCAAATCCCATCTTGTTCCTCACCCCAATCTAAGTATAGGATTCGGAGGGAACAAGATGGAAGGAGATGGCTTGAAAAGCACACAGAGAGGTGGTAAGAGTAGGGCTGCTTGCCAAAAGAGGATTCAATCTTGGGATTCAGAAATGGCTTTGTAAGTTTCTGGGGAATGTATTAATGAAAAGGTTGTCTGGTCTGGTCAAAAACCACATCCTTTGGATCTGTACCCTTCCATTGTTGCCAAAAAAAACAGAATAGTCAAAAACCCACCCAGGAAGAGTTTGAACAAGCCAAAAAAACAATCATACCCTTCCATTTCTTCCACCGTGGAAAAGTAATTGTCCTTGATTGATATTATCACCAAGCCCTGTTTGCATTAATCAAATTTGTGACCTTGGATGGACTCTCAGATGAAGATAAGAAGGAAATCAACTTTTTCACCACTTTCCTTCACTGTTCAAAAAAATTTGTTTTTTTGTTTTTAATTTTTTCATCAAAGTAAATATATTTACAAGCCCAGAATTTGAGTAATCTGCTTTACTTCATCTACTATTCTGCTGCGGACATTGACCACTTATCCTTTTTTTCTGTTGCCATTTGTTCCCTCTCCATTTGCAGTTGCGCTTGCTGTTGACCCTTCTGCTTTTTGTCTTTTTGAAATTCTAGCTCAGCCTGTTTCAACTTCCACTCAGAATCCCATTTTTGATGATGAGCCAAACTCTTGGCTTTCTGCTTTTGAAGATCAATAGCCAGTTGACAATCCCACTTCTCCTTTTCAAACTAAAGTTTTTCAGATTCAATTTGCAATTTCACTGTTTTTCAGAGGGGAATAGGAATGAGCTTGATTTTGAAAGCAAGGAGAATCCAATGGGCTTACTTGAATTTTGCTTCTCCATGATCTCCTCAAAGCCCAAAAAATTTGAAGTGTCTCTCCTCTTTTGAATGCTATTGGGGTTGATGTTGATGGAATTGGAGGCCTTTTGCTTTCCCTTTGCAGAGGAGGTTTGTATGGGAACATCATTGCTCTCAGTTGAAGGGGATGTTGGAGGCCCCATTGATTTGAGTAATTGGCCATTGAGGAATGGGTGATCCTTTTTCTTTTGAATCTAAATCAGTCAGGATTAACTGGACAGAAGAGAAAAAAACTTGGTTCCTTACTTGAGCAGATGTTTATGGCAATGGTGATATGGGAATTACATCCTCCTCATTGGCCAAGTCCTCCAGCTCTTCCACCCCAGGAAGAGAGCAATCCAAAGAAGGAGGGGAGGGGTCCAAGGTTGGGTTTGACTCCTCAATCAAGGCAGAAGTAGACGTGATTGGAGCTGATTGCGTTTGAATATCCTCCTTGGCATTGGATGGGGGCCACTCATAGGTTTCTTTAGGATCACCATTGCTAGTCTGAGCATCCCCATCCAAGTCCTCAGCGTCAACTGAATCATATTTTTTGGAATCAAAAGCAGCTAGGGGGGTGATGTTGGCCTTCTTTCCAAAGATTTCCTCCATTTGAATATAAAAAGGACAAATGGAGTCCAACTTATCAACCACCCACTTGATTCCCTTGGATTTTTCAGAGTTGGTGATACCAAAGCCGGTGGAGATTGACATGGAGTGGGCCTTTTTGTACTTGGCTCAATAATTCTTGAATAGCTCCCTCATCTGTTTGGATGACAGATCCAGCCTACCTTTTGTTTTATTCTTGAGTTCATTGGCCATCAGGAGATAACCATTGAACTTAGAGGATTGAGGTCAGCCAACGCTTGTTTCATTGTTGGATCCAAAGCAAGCATTGTAGTTGGACAGAATTTTGAGCCAGTTTACCAGGATGATATGATCAGCTATCTTGAGCTGACTTGAGCCTTTGGAAGCTGATGGGGGAGGATTTTTGGATTTTGAGTTCCTGAGGGATGTTTGCTTTGGTCTATTGTATTTTTTAGTGGAATTTCTGGGGTTTTTTAGTGGACTTTCCGGGGGAGGATTGCTGAGGGGCCATTTAAAAATAGTAGGAGGCATGAAGGGATGAAGGGCTATGAGAGTTTTTAAGTGGTAAGAGTGATGGTGTGATGAGAGGATGAGAGTGATGAAGCAAAGAGAATAGGAAGAGATGAGAGTTATGAAGAAAAGAGAATAGGAAGAGATGAGAGTGATGAAGTGACAAGAGGGATAAATCAATGAGAGTTAGGATGTGGTGAAAGCAATAAAGTGATAAGATTGATGGCGTGATAAGGATAGTGATCCAATGAGAGTAAGCTGGATGTGATGAAAGCAATAAACAAATGAGAGCAATGAAGTGATAAGGATAGTGATCTGATGAGATTTATCTGGATTTGATGAAAGCAATAAACGGATGAGAGTGATGAACTGATCAGGATAGTGATCCAATGAGAGTTAGCTGGATGTGATGAAAGCAATAAAGTGATGATAGTGATGAAGTGATGAGGATAGTGATGAAGAGATGAAGAGCAATGAATAAACTTTTTTCCCCATGAGGTTGAAGTTAGAAGGAGGTGGGAAGCCAGGGGTGGATGAAGTGGACAGGTGGTGGAAGCCTTTAAATACTTTATTTGAAAAAACCCACTTATTTCCAGGTAACTCTGACACGTCTGATGTGAAATAAGTGGGGTTTTTTGATTTTTAATGGCGGGTTTGAAATTGCAGATTTGGTTTGAAACCTGCCATTAAAAAATGGCAGGTTTTCTTAACTCTGATACGGCCTATTACATTGGGAAATTGAATTTCAATTTGGGAAAATCCTGTGAAATGGTAAATTTGGTGATTGTGGAAATTAATTAAGGATTAATATTTTGGGGGTGTGATCAGGGGATGAAACCATCTAAAAAGATCTTAAAACCAAAAATATGGTATAATATTTTAGGAAAATCTAATCCTTTTGGGAGTAGCTAATAAATTCACAATTCTTTGTAACAATTTCAGCTATCTCTGCAACAAAAGCTGGCTGACACCACTAGAGAGGCATATCAGGCCTCATGGTGAAATTTATTATTTTCTATGCCTAGATTACCTTGGAAATTCAAATTTTTATAATTGAAAGCACTAAATACACTTAGGAACTGAATTTATTTAATTGAATTTTCCAAAAGTAGGGAAATCTGGGTATTCAAAGAGAGGATGTGTAATTGGCATCTTCTTATGGCAGTGTGATAAACTAATTGTATTTATCTCCAAGCTGTGGAGTGATGGATACAAAGATTCAAGTGAAGGATTCAAAGATTCAAGCAATGGGTCAAATTAATCAAGTGATGTATCCAAGTAAGGATTTGAATGAACTAAAGACACTTACTTGGATTTTATTTGGGAAAAAATTTTTTAATTATTCTTCTTTTAATCAGATGCTTGCCATTCAAGGGGCTCCGGTTTTTCCTTTTTGTTTCTTTCACTAGTCTTGTTATTGGAAAAATATTATTCAGAATAAATGAAATTGGATCTTGTGGAATCAAAATCAGCTAGTGGGCTTTTTCTGGCTTTCCTATGAAATATTTAATTTATTCCATTGAAGAAATAACAGATTGATTCCAAATTTTCTACAAATTGGTTGATATATTTGGATTTATCAGCATTGGTTATGCCAAATAAATTGAAGATGGATAATTAAGGGGATTTTTTTACTTTTACCATTAGTTCTTGCAACAATTGTTGATCTGTTTTGATTTAGAATTTTTCTGGATTCCCTTTTTATTCTCAAGCTAATTTTCCATTGGGAAATGACCATAAACATTGCAAGATTGATTTTTGCCAACAAAACTTTCATTTTTGTTCCCAAAGCAAGAATTTTCTTTAGCAGTATTTTTGAGCCAGTTGAAAAGAATTATATAATCAGATCTCTTTGGGAATCCTGAAATATATGAAATGGATGAAAAAGAGGATTATGCAATTTTGAATTCATTGGAGAGATTGAATGGGCTGTTTTTTTGAGGAGAAACTATAATTATTCAGATAATGATGAAACAAAATGATGATTTATGTAAAGGTGGTGACTTCAGTATGAAAAAAAAAGTTTGGAGAGTTATGCAGGTATGACAGGGTGTTTAATGTTTAGATAGGATGAGTATATCTCCAATGGGATTGTGTTTTCATTTAAATGGGAGAAAAGGGGTAGATCATTCTTTCACAAAGGTTTTTGAAGGTTTGGGGAAATTCATTTTTAATCTTAAACTGAAATTAAACAGGTAAAGTGGCCCACAGGCACTTTAGTGCACAGAAGAATTTACTATTAGATTAAAATCCAATCTCACATTAGGAAGGAAGAAACTGTGAGCTTTAGTATTTCCCAGCTATTTTCCTGTGCCTAAGTGTATTCCCTCATTTATTTTTGTCCTCTTCCTTTTATCATCTCATTTACTTCTTCTCTCTCTGTCCCTTGTTGTAACACTTTACACTCAAAACTTCAACTCAAAGGACTTTGAAATAAAATTTAATTCAGTTAGTAGATGATTGGTATGTCTCAGGCTTGCACATAATTCAAACCCTGTATACTCTGTCTGTCCTATATTCCATTATTGGTTTATCCTTGTGAAATCCTTTTCTACATACTTCTTTAACTTTTATCCTGTAATTTCTCACCTTTTTGTATCTATTTTCATTACTTACATGTAAACTGTAAATCCTTCTTATTCAAATTAATAATCCAGAAATCTCATGCCTGAGGACCTTCCTCAATGTAGTGGACTAATCTCAGATCTTCCTCTCTGTAGTTGTTTCTATTCCTCTATTAAATACATATGGATCCTAATTTCCTTGGGATTGTATTAAACCTGGTAGTACCATTCCCTTGGGGCTCTCCCTGCACCCTCCTTGTCATACTCCTTTCTATAAATACTGGTCTTCCTTCCTCCTCTTCCTGTTTCTCTTTCCTTAAGAAATAATTTTACTAATTTTACTAGGAATAAAACCAAGCAAGTTTCTTTCAGAACTAAAACTCTGTACCTTATGAACTACTCTGCTACCTCCAGAGCATCAAAATTCCCCAATCTAATTTGATTAGATTACTGATGTTCTGATCCCTGCTTGCACATTAGAGCCCTTTTGATGTATGTTCTGCTGGTCATTTTTTTCCTAATTGTCTCAATCTTTACTGCCTTCAAATTTCTATTGCCTGTTTGCCAGTAAGGATCACCCTAAATTGTTTTGGCACTCAATCTCAAAGTCAAGTTGTAGTGGGTTGATGATGAAAGAAAAGTATGAGGCTGTTTAATCTACCTCTTGCTTCATGTCTGCTTTACTTTATTCAATACTTATGTTTAAATTCATGTGCACAGATCTCCACTGGGTCTGGTCAACCTGGTTGCTTCCTTGTTAAGTACTGGCACTGCCTTTTCTACCTTAAGGTACTGCCCCCCACCTGCTCTGCTCAGGTTTCCATAACCTTTTGTTCTTTCCCATCTTTTAATTTTATATTGTTTTGGCTTTATTGCAGCTTTTCTTATTAATGCAATAAAGGAAGCCCTTTCTCTGAGCTTCCTACCATTCATATACTATATTTGAAAAAAAAATTGTTTGTAGGCACATCTAAAACTACTTTTGTGAACTGTGTGGATTCTGTGAAATGAGTGGATTTTTGATGTTTTAGTGGCAGATTTCAATCTTCAGATTTTTGATCAAACCCACTATAGAAAAAATGTGAGATTTTCTTAGTTTGATAAGGCCTATCTTCCCATTGATTTTTATCCAGGTATTCTCTAAAACTCTTGTCTTCCTATTGTCAACCAGTTTATCTAGAATTGCGCACCATCAGGCGTTATTCGGAGTTTGTCCCTTAAACTCTTTCTTTACAAATTGATATGACATTGCACCCTAACAGTTTTGCAGAACAACACTCAAGGTCTCACTCTCAATCTGATCCCAGACAGACAGATTTGATGACTTGGACTTGCAGCCCCTTACTATGAGAGAATATTGAAATGTCTCAGGTCCATTGATTCAAAGTACTTCAAAAAAATGTAGTTTGGGTGCTTTTGGAAGTAATGAAATTAGGAATGATCTGGGTGCTCAAGGTGGAGACCAGATATGTTGTCTGCTAATCCCGACGGAAAATACGCATATTTTGTTGGACAAACACTTCAACGCGGTGTCTCCTTTCGTAATTGCACTAAAGGGTGTAAATTGCAGGAAAGAAACGGCTACAAGGACACGGAAAGAATGAGAAGATACAAATTTCCAGATGTCCAGCGGGATGCTCGGAGGTCGTATTGGGCTTGAAAAGCCGCTTGCAAGGGTTAGGAGGCTAGAAGCCCGCAACGTTGGCGGCTGGGAAGAGGCCGGGAACAATGTTGCCAAAAACTGATCCAAAGTTGGCCGGCAAGAACGAGCTGAGAGATACACCGCTTTGACTGGCGGACTGAAAGAATTGGGACCATTGGCTCGACATTGAAGAAAGGGCTGTGCCGGCCACAAACAAGACATCAATGAGGAGGCCGAGGTGATGGAAGTATCAATCTACGGGGAGGGAAAAAACATACGGGATACGAGCGAGCTAAACTGGCCACTGTAGCTAGATTGGAAAGCGGACATGACGTTTGTGAATTGTGAAAACAATCCGCTCAAGATCGGTAGAAGGGGTCCCTGAAGTGAGAAACTCAAGCACATTTTAGCCCCGGATCAGTTCGGCCATCGCAACTGCCTAATACTTACACCTCTGGGTGTCAAGCAGCCGCCACATTGAGGCAGCTGCGAAAAGGCAGTCTCGAAGGAGGACGCAAGTTGTTGAACCTGTTGTTGTGCGACCTGGTACGAAAGGGATCCACTAGCCAGGAGACTTTGCATCTGCGACAGTTGGGAAGCGATGTTGGAGAAAGCCCCAACCACTTGAGTGCTCTTGTACGACGACGAGGAAGATTGGCTGTTGCGGTATTGACTGGCGGAGCCTCCGTACGGGCTTAAGTTGAAGTTGGAGCCAGATGCCCCGCTAGCTTGTTGTTGAGATCCTTGTGAGCTGAAAACCCCAGTGTTGCCGCCTGGGAAAGGGCTCGGCACAGGGCCTCCGTACGGGCTCGTGTTAAAGTTGGAACCAGATGCCGCGCTAGCTTGTTGTTGAGATCCTTGCGAGCTGAAAAACCCAGTATTACCGCCTGGGAAGAGGCCCGGGACAATGTTGCCAAAGACTGATCCAAAGTTGGCTGGCAAGAACGCGCTGAGCGATACACCGCTTTGACTGGCGGACTGAAAGAATTGGGACCATTGGCTTGACATTGAAGCAAGGGCTGTGTCGGCCAGAAACAAGACATCAATAGGAAGGACACGGTGATGGGAATATCAATGTGCGGGAAGGAAAATACATACGGGATACGAGCGAGCTAAACTGGCCGCTGTAGCTAGATTGGAAAGCGGACATGACGTTTGTGAATTGCGAAAACAATCCGTTCAAGACCGGCAGAAGGGGTCCCTGCAATGAGAAGTCCAAGTACATTTCAGCCCCGGTTCAGTTCGGGGATTCCAACGGCCTAACACTTACACCTCTGGGTGTCAAGCAACCGCCGCATTGGGGGAGCTGTGAAAAGGCAGTTTGGAAGGAAGACGCAAGTTGTTGAACCTGTTGTTGAGCGGCCTGGTATGAAAGGGATCCACCGGCAAGGAGAGTCTGCATCTGCGACAATTGTGAAGCGATGCTGGAGAAAGCCCCAACAACCTGAGTATTACTGTAAGACGACGAGGAAGCTTGATCGTTGCGATATTGACTGGCGGAGCTTCCGTACGGGCTCAAGTTGAAGTTGGAGCCAGATGCTGAGCTAGCTTGTTGTTGAGAGCCTTGGGAGCTGACCACTCCGGTGGGGCCGAAACCGGCAAAACCACGGGATCGAAGTCTACCATCCGGCAAAGATTCTGTTAGCAAGTTCGATGTATATACTCAAGATTGGTCACCCAGGTGACACGGGGCCCTGCTTACTCGGTGGGGGAAACGGCTGCGGCTGAGTGAAAAAAGTAGTTGGGTACAAAGAAGAAGATTTGGACATCAGTACTTTGAGAAGGAATCACAATGAACTAGGATTCATGCTCTGTGGGGAAAGACTTACAAGCAACCAAGGCAACAGCTAGGTAAATAATTTCTTGCATTGTGAAAGTTTTTGACTGAAGGGCTCGTCGTATTCAATTCTCCTTGTCTTCTGCGAAGATTCAGAGTTCTCTTGGAGAATTCGCTCGAACAATTCTTTGGGAGAAAGAACAAATAAGTTAAGTTAGACTAATGAATGCTGTTGGAACGAATGGCTTTGAATTGATGGGGTGCGGAATCTTGGGCTCAACCCCTTCCGTTTTAAACGACAACAATCGTAGCAATGGTTTGGTCCTAGCTAGCTGTACGGGCATTACCAGCTAAGCATCCATTGGTAAAGCATTCATACAAGCGTCCAGAATGTACCATTGTGGATAGCTGGTGACCGAACGGGAATTGAGATGAACTCATGTTCTCGGGGGACGACACCAAAGTGACGTGGTGATGATCAAAATATGCCCCAATCCGCGAGAATGCAAGCGTTTGCAGGTCCATCTTGAAGAACGTCTGGCCTCTTGGACGTTTGAGTATGACGAAGGACATCGCTTCATGGCTCCTACAGCGGGATGACCGACGCCTCTCCAGGGAAAATCAGGATCGGCGATGACACCGGGACAAGGCAAACCCATGCACTCATCCAATTTTGAATCGTTCCAACTCAGTATATAGCATCATTTACCAAAGAAGATGACAAGACGCCTAGGTTGTCTGTGTGAGTAATCTCATTGAGTTTGAAGTATTTTGATTTGACTGCAAGCCTTACTGATCAACATCTTGAAGGTTGCGTCGCGCAGTACCGCAACTTCATTGCTTATCTGAGTAATGAGTTGCTTTCACTGACCAAATTCACTCTTACCTTTCAAATATTATTCGGACCTGGATGACATCAAAAGTTTCCGTTTTGATCATCCCGATTTTATTTGCGTCGCTGTCCGTTCTCATTTGATTCTGATCAAGGTGTCGAGGAATCGGACTCTCAGCACACTTAGGGGCACACAAATTCGAGGCGGCATCGGCATCATGGAGCGGAAGAGATTGGGGGACCAGTTGAATGTTTCGAGGTGAGGCGGATATTTTTTCACTAGTTGCAATTAGGGAACATATACGAGCTTCCCCCAAGCGCGCAGCAACGTGGATTTAGTGTTTGCTTGACAATGGTAGACTGTGATCGGTACCACCCTCATCCAATCCTCAGTTGAGCTCCCATGTCAGCCGGCTTCAAGCCAAGGGTCATGCTTGCTTCCGACTACTAGAGGGAAGGAACAGATGTATGCCAGATATTTGCTCCCACGTTCAAAGCGTGACAATGCAGCCAGCACCTTTAACTTGTGTAGGCTATGATGTCCGCTTGCTACTATTGCAGAAACAGCTGACAATAGTACCAAGAATCAACAAGCTAAGGATTACTCCGATGAGGTGTAGAGTTTCTTAGAATATTATATCAGATTTGGTCTCCTCAAACCCTTCTAAGGAGGGTCCCTCATGGACCACAGCCCTGAAATCCTACTGTGTAATTAACTTCCACATCACAAGAGGTACCATGATGGGCCAGGATGACCACAATGACATCTACCGGCCCATTGTCATGTTTTGGATACACATCACATATTTACATCTAAAAGTGCAGAAATGAAGTCAAAAACTAAGGATTTTGAATGGTTTAAGAGATAAAAACAAGTTTGGTTTTTGTGAAGATTCCTGCGTGTAGCCGCGCATAACTTCAATACATCCACTGCAGCCACCTCAAATGTCACACAACCACCCCACATACTAGAGGGTAATCTTAGATGATCATGAGCGCAAAAGGAAAGCTGAGTGCAAGGGCAAGTGCAAGGTAGCAAGGGCTAACGGCAAAGTGCAAGCTTATGGTGGAGTAACTTAACACACAGCAAGAGGGATGAATGTTCTGATGGGAGGGAACCAAACCCAAGCCCAATGTGATGACTGGATTTAGCAAATGCAAGAACATATGAAATTAACTAACTGAGGAAACAACCCCCAGGCAAGCGGAGTAGCCTTTATAAGGTAACCCAAAATGACTAGATACAACCTGATGGACAGTCAACTAAAGTTTTGAGAAATGAGGCAATGAATGACATGGACAGAGTACAAAATGAAATAACAGTATGAACGTTTCCAAGGTCTTAGCGTAAGTGCAAGACAATAGGGGACAAATGTATTGGAGTGTAACAGTTGAGACATGAGGGAGTGACGTCAGAAGCAATGCAAATATTAAGGTGTAGTTTATGCAAGGTAAGGGACTAGTCCATTTGCAAACTATACAGTTGAGGTGGCTTGACTAGTGTGAGTGCAAACTTGTGAGAGCATGTGACCGGAAATGGGAACCCAAGGGTTATTGATACCCAGGGTGAAAAGGTGGAGCCCAAATGGATGATCAACCAAGGTAGAGATGACTGCAAGGTTTGCAAGTGGCTGCTGAGTCAGTCGCCAAGAATGGAAGGTTGTTATGCAAGCCAGAGTTAATAAGCAGAAGGCACTATTGATGTTGTGCTTCTAGTTTGTCATGCTTATGGACTGAGGTAGATGGTACTGAGGAAAAGGGTATGTCAAAGTGGTGGGACAATAATCCTTAAGCTTGAAGCATGACAGTTGCCTGGGTATAAAGATGCAAGCTCCTGCAAGCATTCAGACAATTTTCCCATTGATTCCAAAGTCGTGACAAATACTGTATACCCATTAACATTACTTCTTTCCTTTTAAATAGATTTATAATTAATTATGTTGGCATTGTCATTCTTCCATTGCAAAAACTGCATTTTGGAAAAAATGAGCAATGCATCCCTAGTACAGCCACGCAAGGTATCTGAGACAAGTGCAAACAATGCTGTTTTTGCAAGGTTGCTTGCACATTCCCTATAAGTAGTGAGCCGGTTGTAGATGTCCCAGCAGCATCAGGAAGGGAGGTGCAAAGTCAAAGGTCCGCGCCACAAGTCAACTATCATATACCGCCAGTGCCAGAGATTGAGTTTTTAGGTATTTGGAACCCTGGTAAGTCAAGGCTTAGAGACTAACAATAAGAAAAAAAATAAAAGAAAGAGAAATGGAACTAATATAATGTTTGTTGCTGTAGTACTGCCATGATTTTGACAATATACCACCAATACACCTTCACCGCCACCACCATATACTGGGTCAATTGGGTTGGAAGTGCAAGCGGAGGAAATTCAGAAAATTGAAGAGGCAAGGGAAGAAGGAATGGCTGAAGGGGAGGTGGAACCAGAGCAAAGGGAGGAAAATGAAGAGGAAGGAAACGGGGTAGAAGGAAAGAGTGGAATGGAACGGGAGGTGGAGGGAAGGGGTGGAACGGAAAGAGATGAGGTAGAGGGCCAAAATGAGGGGAACTGAGTGCAAGTCAAAGGGCCAATCAAAACCAATGCAAGGAGGTTGACTGGCAATGTTGGGGAAGGTTCTTCAAGGGGCAAAAGGAAGAGAGCTCACAAGGAACTCATGGAGGAAGGTGGATGGAATACCGGACCAAAGAGAGTTTGGACTGCAAAGTGCAAAGAGATCTTTGGGAGACATCTGGTGATGCAAGTGATGATCTTGCAAAGGTTGCCTTCTTTGGCTGAAAACAAAGATTTGGAAGAGTTTAGGTCAATGGTAGAAGAATTGAATGAGAATTGGGAGGAAGAGGAGAGAGAAATAAAGGATGATTTGTAGAAATGTATTTTGTAGTTATATATGTTATTTTTATTATTTTATTATTATAGATTTTTTTTAAAAAGAAAATATGATTCTGATTTTGAAACAAAACGTGAAGAGATAAAAATTGTGAAAATAAAAAGGGGTGGTTCTGAGAAAGGGAAAGTAAATGAAATAAGGAAATGGGATGAGATTAGTGGGAAGGAATGGGATGAAAATGTGGACTGGAATGGAAGAAATGGAATGAAATGGGAGCTATGATTGGCAAGGTTTGCAAGGGTAACTTGCATGGAAGTCTTGAACCAAATTGGGAGAGTTGAAAAGGTGATGGGCTGGTTCCCACAAGGTGCAATCTTTGTTGGAATGGAAGCCAATCCATTCAACAAGGTATTGAAGCTTTCCTTTGCGTAAACTGGAATCCAGGATACGGCTTACTTCCCACTCCAATTGATTGCGGACTCTGACTGGTTCAGGAGGGGAATGAGTCTTGCCCGGGTATAGGACTCAAGCTGGCTCTAGGAGAGACACTTGAAAGACTGGGCGGATACCTTTTCATTTTTCAGGTAAGGTGAGTTTAAAGGTGTTAGGGGAGACAATTGATTTGACTTTGAAGGGGCCAATCTTTCTTTCAGAGAGTTTACAAGTTGGGCGAGTACTGAAAATATTGTGATCATCAAGCCATACCCAATCTTCTACTGCAAAGGTTGGGGCCAAAGTGCAAAGTCAATCTGCTTGTTCCTTGTAGCGCTGGTTTTCTGCTTTGAGTTTGGTTCAAAGTTGCAATTGAAGATATTGGATGTGGTTAAGGTAATTGGTAGCAGGTTGAGAAAGTTCTATGTGAAGGGAAGAGAAGGTTGGATTTCTACCATAAAGAGTCTGGAAGGGCAGCTGTTGGGTGGAGGAATGACTGGAGTTGTTTTAGGCAAATTTGGCTAATGGGAGCCATTGCAACCAGTTGTCCTGTTGGTAGGAGACATAAATTTGGAGATACTGTTCAAGTATCTGATTGACTTGCTTGGTTTTCCCATCCATTTCTGGGTGGTAAGCCATTGATAGATTGCAAGTGATCTTCAAATGTTGACACAGCAAGGTCCAGAAGCTAGAGACAAAAAAAGATCCACAATCACTAATTATTTTATCAGGGATACCATGCTTCAAGAACACATATTCTATAAATAAAGTAGCTAAGTCTTCAGAAGAGGCTGTCACATTACTGCAAAGAAATAAAGCCATCTTTGAGAAGCAATCTACTACTACTAAAATAGCATCATAACCACTAGAAATAGGTAATTGCAAAATGAAATCCATAGAAAGCGAGTGCCAAGGAATTGGAAGAATTGGAAGGGCTGGAGAAGCCCATACTTCCGGTGTTTTGAGGACTTGTTCCAATTGAAAGCATAGCATGCGTTAACATAGTCTTTTACTTCATTGGTCATACCATGCCAATAGAAGTCTTGTGCAATCAATTGGTAGGTTTTATCCTGCCCATAATGACCAGCAAGTGGAGAATGATGTCTTGACTCCAAGATATCTAACTTTATGAAAGGATTATCTGTTACTACTATACAATTTTTATAAAGTAAATAATCATTTTTGTCAATACCATAATCAATATCTAACAAGTTTTCATTCTTTCAAAGTTTGCTACACTTGAGGTTGTTGAGTTGAGCTTGTTGTAGTTTGGAAGCTAGATCTTGAAGGTGAGTGATGATCAAACTGAGTTTGGCAGACTTGGTTGAGAAAAGTTTCTTAAGGTTTTCAGGGTTGTTGTTGGCAAAGGTGCTCCCCCCTCCTGGGTAAATGTTGTCCTGACATGACAAAGCATCAGTGACTACGGCTTGTTTCCCAGGAAGGTACGTGATTGTAAAGTTGAAATCAGAGAGATATTTGGCCCAACATGCCTATCTGCGTGTAAGGAATTTTGAGCTCATGAAATATTTCAAAGAATTGTGATCATTTAAGACCTCAAAAGGTTCCATAAGACTCAAAAGGTATGAATGAAATTTTTTCAAGAAATAAACAATTGCAAGAAGTTCCTTGTCATGAATCTTTTAATTGAGCTCTGCAGCGAGCAATTTGTAAGAATCAAAAGCTAAAGGATGAAAAAGAGAAGAAGAGGAGGAAAACTGCAAGATTACTCCTGCAATTGCATAGTTGCTTGCATCTGTTTCTGCAATAGTGCAAGCTAGCTCATTAAAGTGAGTGAGTATCCAAGCAGTTTTAAATTCTTTTTTCAGAGCTTTGAACTCCAAAGCAGCTTGTTCTGTGAGAAAAAAATGAATTTCTTTTTGAAGAAGGTTAGTAAGTTTCATGGTTTTCTTGGCATAATGCTCAATAAAACTTCTGTAAAAATTACTGAAACCAAGGAAAAATTGAAGGGATTTAACAGAGGAAGGTGAGGGCCAGTCCAATATGCACTGGCTTTTGGCTGGATCCATTGACAGTCCTTGCTGCAAGACTATGAAACCTAAAAATTGAAGAGAAGGAGTATGAAATTTGCACTTAGAGGCTTTTGCAAACAGGTCATTCTTGCAAAGTTGCTGCCGCACCTCTTGCACATGTGCAATGTGATCCTCAACATTTTTTGAGTAGACTAGTATATTTTCAAGATACACCACAAGATATTTCTCTACAAGGTCAGAAAAAATGTCATTGACAAAATTTTGAAAAGTGGAAGGAGCATTGCAGAGGCCAAAGGGCATGATGGTATACTCCTAACTGCCAAACCGTGTTCTCATTGCGGTCAAATATTGATGACCTTTTGCAATGAAAACTAGGTTATAGGCGCCTCAAAGTTCTAACTTCAAGAAATAAGCAGCTCCATGGAACAGAGTGAGGAGGTGCAACATAGGCAGTACTGGGTAGGCATTTTTCCGGGTTACCTGGTTCAGTTTCCTATAGTTGAAACAAAGGCAAATTCCACCATCTTTCTTTTGAAAAAATAAGACATTTGAACAGGTGTTTGAATTGCTTGGTCAAAGAAATCCTTTTAATACATTTTCTGCACTGTATTCTTGAAGCGCGGTCAATTCCTGCTTTCAGAGAGAGTAGACTGGTCTGGGTGCCGGTGGTGGGCCATTAAGTTTTATCTTATGATTGCAAGAAAGGAATGGAGGAAGTTTATTTGCCTTTACAGCTGAAAAGATGTCAGAAAAGTCATGATAAACCAAAGGTAAAGACTTTTGAATGATTTCTAAGTCTTCAATCTCATCATCTTCAAGCACGGGATTCAAAGTGCTTGCATGATGCAAGAGGATTAGGGAGATAAAAATACACCATTTGGTTGGTGCCTGTTTCTCTTTGAAGAAACAAGGAAGAGGTAAGTTGGACAAATAAGAAATAATTCCTAAATCTGAAGAGGAAACTTAGGAATGAAGGTCAGGATATTGCAAATCTCCTGGCAGAAAAGTGTCATCCAACTCAATGACAGTTTCAGGTAGGCTGTTTAATTCCTGTTTGTATGAAGGGTTAGTTTTCTGGGGTTGCGAGTTTCAAAGGTTCATTAATCCTTCTTGCCAATTCACATCCAGATTCCATTGGACTAGGAAATCATGGCCTAGAATGGTATCATCCATTCTGGGAATATCCAAGACAAATAAATCCCCTTCAAAGCTGGGGAAATTAGAAAATGCAAAGGTCCATTTTGCCTTTTGGGAAACCCAATGAGAAGGCTCAGTTGCGCTACTTACTAAATATATAGGGAACTTATCTATCTTGGAACACGTAAGGTTTTTGGAAGTGGCAAAAGATTCACTAATAAACAAACATTAGCACCAGAATTGAGTAAAACTCAATGAGGAGAGTTTTTGGAATGGAAAAGGACAAATCTTGAACTTGGAGCACCTAGTGACTTGCAAGTGCAAAGATTGACTTGCTGTAATTTAGATAATGTGTAGCCTTCCTTGCGAGCGTAAGGAAAACTAAAAGCTAATTTTTTGACTTTTTAGCCGCTTTTCATAACTATTGACATCATGTTTACCTCCACAATACATACATAACCCATTCTTTTCCCTCCTTAGCCATTCCTCATTCCAGAGCATCCCAGTTTCTTTATCCAGGAACTTTGGAGTTTTGGTGACAGGCTTTCCTTTTGGATTGGAGTTCAAGGTTGGATTTGGTCTGGATTGCTTTGGATTCTTTGAAAATTGTTTTGAGGATTTATCCATCTTTGGAGCCAAAGTTGAAGGTCCATGGTTGTTTCATTGAGAGCGGTTCTTGTTGTGATAACCATTATCAATCTCAATCACCTGGTCAATTAACTGCTAAAGGGAGGTTGTCTTATGTCCCCCAACTGTGAGTTGTTTGATTAGGCATGCCGGTAAACATTTTCAAAAATGAAATAGAAGGGCTGCCTTGTTCCATTGGATGCAAGACTGCAGAGTTTGAAAATTGGAAATATAAATGGAGGCTCTACTATTTTCCTTCATCACTAGATTATTGAGTTTGTATTCAGCGTTTCAAACTTCATTAGGGTTTCCAAACAGGGTGAACAACTGTTGCTTGAACTTGTCCCAATTTTTGAGAATACAAGTGGGGCTAGTGTTATCTAATAGTTTGAGGTAGGTTTTGAACCACTGCAAGGCTCTTCCACAAAGGAAGGAAGATGCATACATAACTCTAGGTCTATCAGTAGGGAAATTGTGAGGATTGTTTGAGAAGATGATTTTGAAGGACTGTAGGTAGGATCTAAGCTTATGAGGGTGTTCCCCAGTAAAATGATCAGGCTGCTTCATTCCCGGGGTGCAAAAACTAGGACCACTCAGACCAGATCACAAGGCAGTTGGTTTAAGTGCCTGGATCAGAGTTGTGAGTAAGGTCAAAGTGCCGTGTTTGGGAGCATTAGTGCAAGCCCACAATCTACCACAAGTCAAGCTTTCATCAGAAGAGTCTTTGATTTCTTCAAGAGGGTCCACCTCTTCCCAAGAGGGAGTAATGGGATCATCAAGAGGTTTAACCAAAGGGGATTTAGAAGAAGGGACAGGATCTGAAGGTTTTCTGGCCCAAGAAATGCTGGATATCATCATTGTAAGGGGTGAGGGAAGCGTTCCTGGTTGAGTGAGTACCTGAAATTGTAAAAATAAATCTATTATAGGTTTTCAGGCTACAACAGATGAGTTGAGTTAATTAATTTACTGTCACACAACCACCCCATGTACTATAGGGTAATCTTAGATGATTGTGAGCGCAAAAGGAAAGCTGAGTGCAAGGGCAAATGCAAGGTAGCAAGGGCTAACTGCAAAGTGCAAGCTTATGGTGGAGTAACTTAACACACAGCAAGAGGGATGAATGTTCCAATGGGAGGGAACCAAACCCAAGCCTGATTTGATTACTGGATTTAGCAAATGCAAGAACGTATGAAATTAACTAACTGAGGAAACAACCCCCAGGCAAGCAGAGTAGCCTTTATAAGGTAACCCAAAATGACTAGATACAACCTGATGGACGGTCAACTACAGTTTTGAGCAATGAGGCAATGAATGACATGGACGGAGTACAAAATGAACTAACAGTATGAACATTTCCAAGGTCTTAGCGTAAGTGCAAGACAATAGGGGACAAATGTATTGGAGTGTAACGGTTGAGACATGAGGGGGTTACTTCAGAAGCAATGAAAATATGAAGTTGTAGTTTATGCAGGGTAAGGGACTAGTCTATTTGCAAACTATGCAGTTGAGGTGGCTTGACTAGTGTGAGTGCAAACTAGAAAGAGCATGTGACCGGAAATGGGAACCCAAGGGTTATTGATAACCAGGGTGAAAAGGCGGAGCCCAAATGGATGGTTGACCAAGGTAGAGTTGACTGCAAGGTTTGTAAGTGGCTTCTGAGTCAGTCGTCAAGAATGGAAGGTTGTTATGCAATCCAGAGTTGATAAGCAGAAGGCACCATTGATGTTGTGCTTCTATTTTGCCACACTTATGGACTCAGTTAAATGGTACTGAGGAAAAGGTTATGTCAAAGTGGGAGGAAAATAATCCTTAAGCTCAAAGTGTGACACCAAGTTCCTGAACCCAGTCACATCAATCTCAAATTCCCACATGCAGCCTGACTGGAATACAAAGAGATTAAATACATAAATTTATAAAAACATACTATGTGATTACTATAAATTTCTATATAATTACAACCATACTGTAAGATTCTAGAATATTCATTAAAACTACACACTACACAACAACAAATATTGTGTTTTCATTCAAGGTTGGATGGTTCAACTGTTTATTTTTAAAAAAACATATGTCATTTCTGCCCAGGGTTTTTTTCTGCATTTTGGACCAGGTTTATTTTTGCATTTACTATCCCATTTTCAAAAAACCATGCCCAATTTTTTCATCCCCCTGATTGGATCAACTGCCCACATCCCACTGCAAAAGATTTCATGGATTGTCTGATTTGGAACCAAGCACCCCCAATGCATTCATCTCATACATGATTCTATCTGATAAGTCATTGATTCCCTTTTTTTCTGATAAAACCTCTCACAAGATGACTGATTTGATTTATTATCCATTATTTCAATATCTTATGATCTTCTTATTTTATTATTTTTTTTATTTTTTGGTGGGGGGGGAGCAATGTAGTCCAATGCTAGACCACCAATGCTGTTTTTAAAGAACAACCCTACTCATTTGGAGATGCTTAAGAGAAGTTGTTCGGCTTAATTTTTTCAAAGCCAAAATTTGTAAACTGTAGTTTATTTTTAATCAAAACAAGAAAATCATTCAAATCTATTTCTATTTTTTACAATTACCAAGATGAGCATTTTATGATGAAATTTTTACTTCTGTTTGACAATCAAGGACATTCCTTTTCCTTATCAAACTCCTTTAAAAGGTAAAAATTGATAAAAATTTGAAATTCCTATGAACCAAGGTTGGACAATCTCAAGTTTCTTAAAATATTCCAAAGCTTTCAGCTGAAGGAGCAAGGAAACAACTGCTTTTTGATCTGTGCATGCTTGAAACCCTGATAAGGACAATGAATTTGACAGTATGTTTAATCAACCCAGCCATTTCCCTTCTATCTACCTTGTTGTTGCTTCTTTTCTCTGAAATTTAAATATCTATAGTTGATTGATAAAAATCACAATTCCAGGCACTTGATATTTTTCAAAATTTTACATTCATTGACCACAGTTTTGTAATATTGCAATCATGATAAAACAATGTTCAAAGTACAAACTAAACAGGGAAATTGGAATACAAAATCAATTTATCAATGAAACCCATCATGAAGATACTTATTTGGGGTGTATATGACATTGAAAACACAAATTTTCATAAAAATTAGTGGTCTTGCATTGGATCCCCTTGTCAAAAAATAAAAAATGTAAAAAGGGATAAATAATCACATCAGTTGAATTGTGAGAGATTTCATTAGAAGAAGAGAGAATAAATGACTTAGAGAATCTCCAATTGTCTTGGTAAACCCGCTTTTTAGCTAAGTTTACCAAGAAATTTTCACAATAGTGCAAAAATAAGGGCTTTCTAGCAAGCAAGCTCCATAAGTTTTCTGGGCTTTCCATAAAGTTATGGGAATTTAGCAAGCTTGCTAGATCCATCCTTGATTACCTCCTCTCCATCCTCTACCCTTCCAACCTGCCAGATCTCCTTTAAATGTCCTTTGATACCACCTCCTGCCATCATTGCACCTCCAATATCCCCTCCCCCTCTCACCCCAGCCCAAACTTTGCGTTGTAATTGAAAAAAACAACAGAAAAATGGCCAAATGGTCCTAGCTAGATACCTGCTACATGGCACACAATTTTGTGATTTGAGTAGCTAGCTACCTGCCGCAGCCTTGTGGATTGCACAATTGAAAAATGCGTGCAATAAATTTGCTTGCTAGCTATTGTTTTTAGCTAGCAAGTTGCTACCTAACAAGCCAAGCTCTCCAAAAATTGGAGATGCTCTTACCAGATAGCATGATGGATGAGATGACTGGGTTGGGGGTACTTGATTCCAAGTTGGGAAATTGGGGAAAATTTTTGCAGTGGGGTATGGGCAGTTGATCCAATCAGGGGGATAAATAAAATGAATGCAGTTTCAAAAGTGGGATGGCAAATTGAATAATAAAACTGGTGTTCAAACATGAGAAATAAAACCTGGACAGAAACGGTTTTTTTTTTTTTTAAAAAAAATTAGCTATGTCCAGGCTACAATGCAAACAAACTACAAAACCATGAATATTAATGTGAAAAAAATTGTAGATAGCATGCTTGTCCCTTGGGGGAGATACATATTTTCTTATTTTATTCACTTGAAAAAATGATTGTCATATGGCCACAATAGAACTTTTCCACAGCACCACTGACATGGGATAAATATGCATATTTGACATGCATGTCTATCCATGAGATGTTTCACAAACAACTACCAGATAAGAGCATCTTAAATTTTTCTCAATTGAAAATTGCCAGCTAATCCCTTTCTTTCCAAAAAAAATAGCAAGAAAGGCCTTTAGAAAGTTCAAAAAATAATTTCAATAGTTAGAACTGTGTGCCAGCTTACCAGAGGTTGAGCCAAAAGTTTCCACACCTCCACAGCCACTTGGCACCTGTGGAGGAGACAAAGTGTCAGTGTGCTAGATGGCAAGAACCTTGTAATACTTGAGCTACTAGTGGTGATGGTATTGATAATAAATATATTATTCATGAAGTTGCAGAAAGGATCCATAAATATATGGACAAAGCCAGTGCAAGGAGGTAGTTTGGTATCAAATAATTGGTTGGTTAATTATATTGATTAGTTAATTTAAATAAAAAGAGGGGCTACAGTAGAACTGGAGATATTTAGCACCTCTCTTCAGGGGATTTTACTAACAATCTGTCCAACTTGGATGACAAAAACTTTCTTATCCAAGAAAAAGGGAGTATTATCCATGGATATTTCTTAAGCCAATGTAGCCAACAGCCATGGCAGAGTGGGTTTATTTCACAACTGCCCCTTGAGTGCAAGGGGCTGAAGGCACAGGCACTACTACTTGTAGAAATCAAGGATGATTTATTTGCATTGCAATTGATAATATGAGAGGAAGTTTACAAAGGATGAAGAAATTTAAGGATGAGAAGAGCATTCCAGGAGGAGGTTGTTGAAGAAAGTGTTGTTGAAGAAGGTATTTTTTGAAGAAGGTGTTGTTGAATCCTGTAAGAGTAACAGAAGGAAGGAACAAGGTGATATGAGTTGAGCAGGCTGAGTCAAGGATTTCTTGTACTGAGATGAAACCTACTTGCTGAGGGTTTAAAAAGTGAGTAGTAGTATACTAATTGCTTGGGGGAAATTAGTCCAGGAGGGAAGGAGCGGCCAGTATATGTGAGAACTGGGAAGGAGGCCTTTGGGGATGAGTGGCTGGTGATTCAGGTTGGAGTTCCCATGGTATTACATGTTGAATGATTGTTCTGGAGGCTGTAGTTGACTGACTGGGTGATGGGCCTGTCCAGGAAGGTTTGACATGTACTTATCTGGACTCCTGGGGACAGTGTTGAGTATTTAATATCTAAATCCTAAGTTTAATATGTACTAAATCTTATACAAACTGGGTTGAGGAAAGATGGAGGATTTACCAAGCCAAAGGAATAGAGGGAGAGATCCTGGGAAGGTTGATTGAATCACATGGCACAGTGGTGAGGTGTACATGGAAATAGATCTTATACCATATAGGGAGAAGGTGGGCCTGGTAGGAGAAGATGGAGACTTCAAGAGATGCATAAGTAATATCCAGTGGAAGTTACAGGATTAAGTCAAGTTGGGTTTGATCTGAGAGTCAAGCTGATGAAATTTTGAATTTTTTTAGTTGAAGGAGTGTCAAACCATGGTTATAACATGACCCCCCCCCCCCCTGAAAGGGAAGGGGAAGCTCCTGATTCCCAGAAAAACAAGATATTCTGGACTTGAAAATGGAGTCCTGCTTTACTTTCTGATTGGAAGCTTGGAGGCTTGGAAGCAAGGTTGCATAAAATGAGGTAGGTGAATAATTTTGCAGGTTTTGGGGCTAAAATTCTGAAAAATACAATGGGAATCCAAAGGTTTGAAGTTGGAGTTTGAAGTTTAAATTTTGAAGCATGAAGTTTGAAATTTGAAATTTGGAGTTTGAGGTTTGACCTTCAAATTTTGAAGTTTGAAGTTTGAGGTTCTACCTTTTAGACTCAAGGTTTGAAGTTTTAAGTTTGAACTTTGAAGTTTGAGGTTTGACCTACAAGGCTTCAGGTCCAACCTTCAAGTTTTGATTTTTGACCTTAAAGGTTCAAGGTTTGACTTCTGACAAGTGTGGAAGAGGGACTTAGAGTGGTTCTTCCTTGGAATAAAAAAATGATGAGGGTGCTCCTGGAGAGCTTGGAGGAGGAAGATGAAGGTACTGGAGAACATGAAGGAAAGGTAGTAGAGAAGGAAGAATGAAGAAATAGAAGAGGGAGTTTTGGAGGTGACCAAGTTTGGTGTGGGAGGTAAAGGGAAATGGAAAGAGGGGAATCCAGAAGAGGATTGAAGAAGTTGGAAGTGTTTGAGAATGAGTTTGAATAAGTTGAACTGATTATTCACTCAGATTCTCATGTTTTGAAGGATGGCTTTGAGGGTCTGGTGGTATTGAAGATCCAGAAGTGAAATTGAAGGTTTTCCAGGAATTTTTGGAATGGATGATTGAAGATAAAAATGAGGTGAATTTGTCAGCTCTCTGATACCAGGAACCTTGCAGTCCTTTAGCTACAGAGAGTGATAAAAATGCTGGAATAATAATAATAATTATTATTCCAATAATAAACACTTAGAAGCTCAAATAAATGATTTAATAACAGCAGTTGCAAGGTTTAATTGTTTTGGTAGTAAATGGTTTTCAATATAATATAAAAGAGGGGCCACAGTATTATACTACTGGGGATCTTTACAGACTAGCAACCTCTCTTCAAGGGGCCTCCTTGGGCAGTTTAAGAATGTTGGAATAAATATGGGTGCCTTAGAAAGGACTTATTCCACTAGTGGCCGGGCTTGACAGCACAAACAGCCTAGACAGGAAGGGTAACACTCACTCTGAGCAATTTACCACGAAAATCCTGGAATAATTGGAAGGGTTTCAGAGCAGATAGGGTAGATTGCTTGACTAAACTTTGATGGTTGATTTGTTAATAGAGGTAAATAATACTACTACAGACTAAGTCATAAATCACTTGCTTATCCTCATATAAGCACTTGATTAAAAATTACATGGTGTCTGATTGATAATGAATAATTCCTGTTAAAACTAATTAACTTCTCAAATAATGGATCCAAAGAGTTCTGTATAAATACCTTTTTGGGGTAATTTTTTGGTCTTCTCAGGGCAAGTAGAGAGGGTTCTGCTCGTGGGCTGAGGCTGGAAAGCCAGTCAGGGCAAGATTAGCACGTCCACTTGGTGCTTTCAATCAGCTGTCCTTATATCTGCTGGATTTCTGTATTATTTTATGTTGGGCTTAGAAATTGATTATACCGTAAACTGGGAACTGATGCAGATGGGAATCAACACAGGATGAGGAAACATGAGAAAAAGAAAGGAGATAACAAACATCTGGCATAGGCGTGATTGAGGTGCGAGAGTTAGGTGAGGAGCAGCAAGACAAGAGATGACAACAAGAGATGACGAGGACTAGACCAGAAGATGAGTCAATATGAGATCAAGGAAAGATGAGGAAATAGGAAAGTAGAAATATCTCACCGGGCACACAGACAGGGCTTGGAGCATACAGACAAACAGACAAGGAAAGGAGTGTTGGAGTTGAGGTTGTTGGATTGAGGTGTGGTCAAGATTGAGGAGAGATGATGGGGTTGAGAAGCTATCAGGGAGAATTCTGGGTTGAGAGGTTGAGACAAGAGGCGTAGCCGGGATCCGGGGCCATGAGGCATAAGCTGGATTTGGAGTGTGAGTTGGAGTGTCCTCACTCCCCTGTCTGTCTGTCTGAGTGCCCTGCCCGCGCCAGTGTACCCAGTAAGGGGAGAAGACCTAACATGTCTTAACATCTTAACATTTTAGCCACAGGATCTGTTAATCTGTTATGGCCTAAATTTGATCATTCTGTACTCATCCTTTATTTGTACTATTGATATTGCTTTAAAGCGGGCAGATGTGTATTTTTACTGATTTTCCATCATCTTTTGATCATTTAGATAATTTTGAATAATTTTTATGAACACTTCTTGTAGTGTTTTGTGGTCTTCAAAGATCAAGATCAGTGATTTACGTGGTAGTCCTTGATCTTTGATTTATTAAAAAAATGTTTAAAACTTAATTTTCATTAATTTTATTTAATTTTTGATCTTTTTAGATCATTAGTAATGCATATGTCCGTTTGTTACATATGCTAGGCAACCCTAACTAGGTTGTAGCTCTTATGAGCGGTACCTGGTTGTCAGATTAGTCACAACTGATCCAGGCTTGTGGATCAGTTAGTACAGATGCGCGCGGGGTAGGATCCGCTGCGTGCGTGGCAGAATCAGCTGCGCGCGGGTATCTAGTACGCGGGAAACTTCTGCTGCTAGTACGTAGGGTTATGTAATGATGCGGGGCTGCGCGCGGGAATTGTGACATAACACATTTCCGCGTGTAACTCCTAAAATATACACAACACCTCAATTCTGAGTGAATTTTAGGTGCAAACCCTATACATGACAATGTGTGTGAAATATTAGAATGGCCAAAAAGTGCCATACAGGTGTCGTAATTTTTAGTACTTTTCCTTTTAATTATTTTAAAAATATAAGGACTTGGAATTCAAGGGTGGGGTCAGTGAGTGACCCTACCTAATTTTGGGTGAGGAATCCATTCCTGTAATAATATCTATGGATTTCTCACTCCTTGCTTTGTTAATTGAGGTATTCTTATTTTTTGTATTTTGTGTTACTATTTGACAGTTTTGCTCTGTATATAGTAGCAAGCTGACATTCCCCCGCTCCAAGATATGTCTATATCTGAAAAAAAAATTTGGGCTAATGCCTCCTGTTGGCTCTGTAGTTCCTCAGGTGTATAGGTCCGTCAGGGATATTATGTTCAGACAACCATTCATCTTTATCAGCTGATTCTCCCTTGTATTTAACCAGGTAGAGTCTGACGTCTTTTTGATTGATCCTATCTTTCTTATCCTTAAGGATCTTGCTAATTTTACCTTTGTCCTTTTCAGGTTCTTCTGTAACAGATATTGCAGGTGAAGGAGTATGTTCTCCATTCCTTGGGTGGTAGTGTTTGATGAGGCTTACTGGGAAGACTGGATGTTTCCTAGAAAGCTCATCACTGAGGATTACTTCCACCGCATTTTTACCATGAAGTTTATCAATGGTGTAAGGTCCAACAAAAGCGGGTCTAAGCTCCCTATTTCAACCCAAGTTGGTAAAGTTAGTGGTAGAGATCAAGACTTGATCACCAATCTTGAAATCAGGTTCCTTATGGGTTTTATCCCATCTTTGCTGGTCATACTCCACAGCATCCTGGACACACTTCAAAGCATGTTTGTTGGCTTCATCTATCATGTTTTTGAAATCAAGTGATGTAGGGTGAATATTGGTCAGCTGGTGGTTAAGGTGATCCTTGGGTATTCTAGGAATCCATCCTCTTTCCAGTATGTAAGGTGCTTCCTTAGTGGTAGAGTGCTTGCTACTGTTGTGGGCCATCTCCAGTGCAGGTAAAAGGCTAACCCAATTGCGGCAATAACCATCAGAATTCTTGTATTCTAGTCCAAAGCCACAGAATCTCCTGAGCATGTCTTCCAGGGTCTGAATCATCCTTTCAGCTAATCCATCCATCTGAGGGTGATAAGCGGTAGAGAAAGCTAAGGTGGTTCCAAGCATATCATGTAGATTCCTCCAGAACTCAGAGGTGAATTTAGGATCTCTGTCACTGATAATAATCTTGGGAACTCCAACATCAGCAATGAGTCTGTTCCAAAATAATAGGGCAACTTCCATAGCAGTGTCTTCCTTGTGATTAGGTAGGAACTTTGCTTTCTTGGAGAACCTATCCACAATGACCAAGACTGAGTTGTAGGAATAGGCTCCTCCTGGTGGTAGTCCAGTCACAAAGTCCATATTGATGATCTCCCATCTTTTCTTGGGTTCAGCAATCTTTTGCAGTAGTCCAAACCATTTCCCAGTAGTCCTGTTTGACTTCTGAAAAGTTTCACAACTGGTAATGTGCTGTATAGTGGAGTCTCTCCAATTAACCCACCAATCAGTTTGTTTAACCTTATCCAAGATTCTATCAGTAGAAAAATTACCAGATGAGCAGTTACCATGGCACTCAGCCAGAACATGTTTGATATGGTCATCCTTAGTTAAGACTATGACACTTGAATGTTGATGCCTATAGTATACCAGACCATCCCATATGGTGAACCTTCCAGCTTTTTATGGTTTCAAAAGAGGTTCAGGTAGGCTATTGATGAATTCAGGAGGTGGAGAAGTACTTTCCATAATAGTGAGCAGAGTCTTTATGTCAGAACTGTAAGCTTCTTTGATAGAGTTGAACAATGATTCATTTATTTCACAAACGTGGATGCCCATTATAGGAGCTTCAATGTTTAACCTGTTAATATTAAGGATAGGGAAGATGTCATTATCCTCTGGGTCATAGGCAGGGTTACTTGGATCATTGGGTAACACATTCCTGCTTAAACTATCAGCATTCTGATGTTTAGTCCCAGCTTGATGAACTATGGTCATCTGTCCTCTGTACTGTTGTATAGCTATCTGCCATCTCAACATATGCCTGCTAGGGTTCTTCATGTTCATCAAGGTTCTGACAGCGTTGCAGTCAGTAATAACAGTCAAGTTGGTGCCTTCTAAGTAATAATGGAGTTTCTCTAGGGCCCATACTAAGGCCAGGCATTCCATTTGGCTTGCACCGTACCTTTTCTCAGTATCTTTAATTTGTCTAGATATGAAGAGTATAGGTTTTTACACGGGTTTATCATCTTCTATGACTTCCTGGTGTAAAGCAGCTCCTAGCCCTTCCATGCTAGCATCTATGTAGAGCTTAAAAGGTTTATAGTAATCTGGCTGGATCAGTACTGGAGCTGAGGTCATTGCAATTTTGAGTTCCTCATAGTTCTTGACTCTATCATGAGTCATTTCAAACACGGTGGTGTTGTTGCAGATCTCATACAAACATTTGGTTAGAAGAGCAAACTTTGGTAAATACTTCCTATAGTAGCTGCAGAAGCTGATGAAGGATAGGAGTTCAGTTTTATTCTGAGGCATAGGCCTATTCATTACTGCTGCTATCTTGTTTTTTTCAGCAGCTAAGGTTAGTCCAGAGACAATGTGTCCTAAGGCTTTGAGTTCCCCGTAGCCAAAGTTACACTTTTTCATTGATACTTTCAATCCTACGGCAGAGATGATTTTGAGGACTAGCCTTAATTTCTCCATGTGAGTATCCCAATGATCAGAGTAAATGATAACATCATCAATGTATACCATCATCCATCGCTGTCTGATGAATAATCCTAGGACTATGTCCATCATCCTTTGAAAATGAGAAGGAGCATTTTTAATACCAAAAGGCATCCTAAGATACTCATAAATTCCCAAATGACAGATAATTCTCATGAATTTCCGGCTATCAGGGCTGATAGGTATTTGGTGAAAACCTTTCAGGATATCCATGGTGGTTATGTAATTAGCCTTGGACAGGTTATGTAGAGCGTGTTCAATTCTTGGAATTGGATAATAATCAGCTTGGGTGTAGTTTTTAAGCATTCTAAAACCTCCAACCATTCTTGAATTATCATTGTGCCAAGTTATAATTACTGGGGTAGTAATATCCACTTGTTCATTGTGGCCTACTTTCCTTAAGACTTGTAAGTCAACCAACTCTTGAATATGGGTCTCCAGAGCAGCTCTAGATTTTGGACTAGAAGGGTAAGCAGGTCTCCTGAGGTTAGGTGGGTAAGGAGGCTTAATAGTTAGAGTTAGGATCATATCATGTCCTTTGATGTTACCAATGGGGTGATCTTTGGTACAGAAAGCATTCTGATTTTCAAAGCATACTTGTAGGATTCCCCGTTTCTGTTCTTCATTGAGAAGGGAATTCAAAGAAGCTTGAGAAAAGTATTCCTGATTGAACTTCTCTAAGTGTTTTTCATAAGTTGAATCAGAAGTTTGAGCATTGACATGACGTATTTGGAACTTCTTATTCCAGTCTCCTCCTACGGTGAAGTATCTACCTTTGCTTTGGAATACATCTATACCATATAGGCAAAGAGAATCATTCCCAAGGATAAAATAATCACATACTCTGTTTTGGAGCACTAAAAATTCAATGTTCAGTTTGAGTGATCCTTTAGAGTGAGGGAGTATGATATCAGAAGACCATACTCCAACAGCATTGAGAGCAGAATTACAGCTGCTGAACTTAGCCTGAGGTACTGGTAATAAGTTCAGTTTCCAGTTTGGGTCTTGCTTCTCCAGATAAGTTGAACCAACACATGAGCAGAAGGCTCCACTGTCTAGAAGTAACTTAACAGGGGAACCTTGGATTAAACCAGTAGCATAGCAGGTTTTGCCTGAAGTGTAACTTTTACCGGCAGAAGGTTTTAGGGTCAAAGATTTAGCCTCAGAGATGTGGTGAATCTTCATGTTGGGATTCCATTTTTGAGGTAAGTTAGAATCCTCATTGACAGAATTTATGTCCAGAGAAGACTCAATACTACCTTCAATAAAATTGATAGGGTTAGTGATTATTAGATCACAATCAGAGAGTGATCCGTCCATATCATCAAGGTGAGGGTCAGGATTTTCATACTCTTCTCCTTCAATAAGATTAATCCTTTTCCTAGGTAGAGGACAATCAGGTTTTACGTGTCCTGTTTGGTTACAGTTCCAACATACTTTTTCTTTTGATTCTGGAGTCTTCTTGACTTCCAAGGTAGGTGGAGTAGCAGGGGATTCTTTAGTTTTGGCAGTATATTCTTCCCTGTTCCTAGTATTTTGTTCCCTTGGAGGTCTATTGACCCTTTTATCAAGACCATTCATATCAATAGTTTCTTCCAATACACCTATTAAGGTTGAAAGATCTGAATCCAGAGGCATTCTACACCTTACACTGTGGTTGATTTGTCCAGGACATAAGTTGAGGAGTCTTTCATTGACTTCTTCTTTATCAGCATCAGGATAAAAACAGTCCAACCTCTTTTTCTGGTCTAAGCACCACTTATGAGGTTTGTCCTTGGATGGATCAAACTGGGAAGTTTCAAAAGTTTTCATCATTTTCCTTTTCCAAATCCTGGTACCAAACTGCATTTTGATCAATTCTTTCCAAGAATTCCAGGATAAAGATCCAACTTCTTCTCTTTTATTGATAAACCAATCAAGAGCTACTCCTTCAAATAATCTGGGAAATCTTACCACAGCTATTGCATCAGGGAGCTCATAGGAAGAAAGAGTATAGTCAAGAAACTTGATGAAACTGACATGTTTGTGTTCTCCTTCTCCAGAGAATTTAGGCCATTCAGTGATGGGAGGAAGTAGCTTCAAAGCCTGCTCCATTTCAGGAGTAGGGCTGGGTCTGAAAGACTCATTCCTAGTTATCCTGGCTCTGGGAGGAACACTAGGAGTACTGGTGAACCTGGCAGGTCTAGTTTCTTCTAGTTCAATGACTGGAGAGTCAGTAGAGTTGATCTTAAGATCTCTGAGATCATTCTTAATCATACCTAACTCTACATTCCTGCAGAATTGATTGTTTGTCATCAATATGTTTCATCAGGTCCAACTTACTAGCTCTTATACTATACTTGATTTGTTGTATTTCCAACTCATCAATTATCATAATCTGAGACAAGTGTCAATCACTCTAAAAATACTCAAACTTAATTTGTCCAATTGGTGATAAACTTTGTCAAATCATTGGATAATAATAGTAAAATTGTGAGACACATTTACACAAAAGCTATTAAGAGCTTCTACATCTAATTGTGGTACACCTTTTTCCACTTCTGGGCTAAGGATATTATGTTGTCCCAATCCTTTGGGTTCCTTAACTTCTGATGGGCTGAGGACCTCTTCTTTTTGGGGTCCTTTCCCTTTAAGGAAGCTAACTGATCCCAAGGATTCAAGTTCTGCACGTATACTTCTACATCTTTCTTTGGGATCAACCTTTGCAGAGAAATCTGAGATTTATTTGCCTGAGAAATGGTTTTTCTCATGCCTGGTTGATCCTCCTGGGTCTGAGCCAAGCTGAATTGTTCCCAATAACTCACGTGCTCTTTCACTAATACTTTGACTCTTTCCTCCTTGGTTGAGTCCAGCTGGGGTGGCGTAGGAGGACCTGTACCCTCCTTGGATAACCTGGTGGGAAACGGATGGCTCTCCAAAGGTTTGTTGGTTGAGTTGGAGGCTGCGGTTGTCGCCGTTGTTGTCCCGCATGACACTATGGTCACGGGTTTGAGTCCCCTCATTACGCTCGCAACTGGTGTCCTTGCGCGTACGGGTTCCTCTGGGCAGAGATCCATATGACGGGGCTCTACCGGTTGCACGGCTGTTGTGCCTATTTTGATACATAGCACCAAAAAAAATGGGTAAGTCTTTTTTCAAAACTTTTGAAAAAAGACTTTAAAATTATAAAAATAATATTTTTTGTTTATTTTATATTTTTTATAATTTTTTTTTGAATATTTTTCCTTACTTAGAGTTAAATTCAACGGTACCAACACTTGATTGGGGTCACAACCATCCTTGGAGGGTATTCCAACGGGGTCTGAGTGAGTTCCAATCAGATCCTGGGATAAATCCAAGGGTAAATCCAATGGTACACTGTCTGGGACATCCTCTAAGAGGTCCTGGTCAATGAGATCACCAAAAACAAAATCCACTGAGGTGGATAAAAACAAAAAAAATATAAGTTTAATATTTTTTTGTATTTTTACGTGTTAAAGTGTTTTTTAGAAAAAAAATAATCACTTTTATTATTTTTGGATTTTTCTTTATCTTCAGGGTTATTCAGTTTATAAATATAAAGCTTCCTTTGATAAATCTTTGACTCCTTATGTTGCCTTAATAAAGAATTGAAATTGATAATTCTTTCAAGATCAAGTTTTTTGTCTTTTATAACCTGCTGCTTATAATAAATCAATTTCTCCTGTTGTTGCTCAGGAGTTATAATAACAGGGAAAAAGTTATGGAGTTTTCTTCTTTTTTCTTTTTAAGAAGGTTTAAATAATAATTGATCAATTCTCCGTTGGTCTTAAGATCCACTAGAGAAACAAATGATCAAAAATAAGTGTTATAAGTATGTTAACTTATTTTTAAAAATAAATAGACTGGTCCAAGGAAAAAATAATTAAAAATTAATTATTTAAGGATATTTCATGGCCAGACCCCCAATTGTCAGCTCTCTGATATATGGAACCTTGCAGTCCTTTAGCTACAGAGAGTGATAAAAATGCTGGAATGATAATAATAATTATTATTCCAATAATAAACACTTAGAAGCTCAAATAAATGATTTAATAACAGCAGTTGCAAGGTTTAATTGGTTTGGTAGTAAATGGTTTTCAATATAATATAAAAGAGGGGCTACATTATTATACTACTGGGGATCTTTACAGACTAGCAACCTCTCTTCAAGGGGCCTCCTTGGGCAGTTTAAGAAACTTGGAATAAATATGGGTGCCTTAGAAAGGACTTATTCCGCTAGTGGCCGGGCTTGACAGCACAAACGGCATATACAGGAAGGGTAACACTCACTCTGAGAACTTTACCACGAAAATCCTGGAATAATTGGAAGGGTTTCAGAGCATATGGGGTAGATTGCTTGACTAAACTTTGATGGTTGATTGGTTAATAGAGGTAAATAATACTACTACAGACTAAGTCATAAATCACTTGCTTATCTTCATATAAGCACTTGATTAACAATGACACGGTGTCTGATTGATAATAAATAATTCCTGGTAAAACTAATTAACTTCTCAAATAATGGATCCAAAGAGGTCTGTATAAATACCTTTTTGGGGTGATTTTTTGGTCTTCTCAGGGCACGTAGAGAGGGTTCTGCTTGTGGGCTGAGGCTGGCAAGCCAGTCAGGGAAATATTAGCACGTCCACTTGGTGCTGTCAATCAGCTGTCCTTAGATCTGCTGGATTTCTGTATTATTTTAGCCACAGGATCTGTTAATCTGTTATGGCGTAAATTTGATCATTCTGTACTCATCCTTTATTTTTACTATTGATATTTCTTTAAAGCGGGCAGATGTGGATGTTTACTAATTTTCTATCATCTGCTGATCATGTAGATAATTTTGAATAATTTTTATAAAACTTCATGTAGTGTTTTGTGGTCTTCAAAGATCAAGATCAGTGATTTACGTGGTAGTCCTTGATCTTTGATTTATTAAAAAAATGTTTAAAACTTAATTTTCATTAATTTTTTTTAAGTTTTGATCTTTTGAGATCATTAGTAATGCATAAGTCCGTTTGTTACATATGCTAGGCAACCCTAACTAGGTTGTAGCTCTTCCGAGTGGTACCTGGTTGTCAGATTAGTCATGACTGATCCAGGCGCGGGGATCAGTTAGTACAGATGCGCGCAGGGTAGGATCCGCTGCGTTCGTGGCAGAATCAGCTGCGCGCGGGTCTCTAGTACGCGGGATCCTGCTGCTGCTAGTACGTAGGGTTATGTAATGATGCAGGGCTGCGTGCGGGAATTGTGACATAACACATTTCCGCGTGTAACTCCTAAAATATACACAACACCTCAATTCTGAGTGAATTTTAGGTTTAAACCCTATACGTGAAAATACGTGTGAAATTTTAGAATGGCCAAAAAGTGCCATACAGGTGTCGTAATTTTTAATACTTTTCTTTTTAATTATTTTAAAAATATAAGGACTTGGAATTCAAGGGTGGGGTCAGTGAGTGACCCTACCTAATTTTGGGTGAGGAATCTATTCCTGTAATAATATTTATAGATTTCTCACTCCTTACTTTGTTAATTGAGGTATTCTTATTTTTCATATTTTGTGTTACTATTTGACATTTTTGCTCTGTATATAGTAGCAAGCTGACAGAATTTGTGTGATATGGTAATTGATGATTTGAGGGAAGAAGGAAGATAAGGGATGGAAAGGGATGTGATAGATGAAATGAAGGATATTTATGATTTGGGATTGTTTGGAAGGTGTGTGATAAGAAGGAAAATATTGTATTTATTATTTATATTTTTTTATTTTATTTTAGATTTGATTTGATAATTGATTGATTTAAAGGATTTGAGCTTTTTATTATTATGGAAAATTTTTATGGGTTTTCCTTTCATGGAAGATAAATAGTTTGAGTTTTTATTGGGAAGTTATTGTGATTGGAATTTGGATTCCAAAAGGATTTATAGAATTAATTGTTTTTGGAATGATAAATGGGATTAAATTGATGGAGAAGGTCAGTCCAGTTGAGAGGAATTTAGAGTTTGGTCCCCAGAAGGCAGTTGTTGAGTTGAAGAATTGATGAATGGGTGAGTTGATCAGGGTTTTTGATTTTGAAGCATGAGTGCCTAATTTTTCCAAAATAAGAAAAGGTTTGCACCCAAAGCTCAAAGAGATATCATGAAAGGTCTGTCAGTAGTGATTGTCGTTTCAGATAGTCATACTTTATTGCCACAATTTACACCTTTGTGAATTCAGTTTCTATTAAGGTAAGCATAGTTCATATACTTTTCCATAGGCTTTTTTGAACTTGATGAAATGAATTTGATTGATTGAA
This sequence comes from Puccinia polysora, assembly GCA_025617555.3. Lineage (NCBI taxonomy): Eukaryota > Fungi > Basidiomycota > Pucciniomycetes > Pucciniales > Pucciniaceae > Puccinia > Puccinia polysora. The sequence continues at coordinate 33,248,630 of CM062618.1, forward strand.
GGAGTATTTATAGCTTCAGTTGGTCAGCATTTTGGTCATACCCACTTTAACCATGAACAGGAGTAAGAAAATGTAGGAATCTATTGAATTGTTAGTTGCTTCCTACCCTTTCTTCAATATTTCTATAATTTCTTGTTTTGAGACTGTGAAAATGAAGATGTGTTTGGTGGGAGTCAAACCCACAACCTCAGAGAGGCTGAGACACATACTAGATTTCTGCCTTTCCCAAATAGGCTACAGACGCTTTTGGCCACAAGCTATGTTTGGTATTACCAGTATTGGTTCAACTGCACAGCCTCCATGATTTTTTGATCAATCATGTTAGCAGGTTTCACCCCAATGTCTTGGATAAAATTTTCAGCTTATTGTTTTGAGGTTAGCTCACTCAGTTGTGCTTCATGAATTTACAAAGAGAGGTAAAAAAATTCAGAAGTTTTAAATTAATCGGTATTCCATTCAGAGTAAGCTTTCCACCATCTGGATTCACAAATGTCCCAACATTACAGGAGGTCTGTGTGGAAATTTAAGAGAGTTTCTCTGGTCAAGTTTGAAGGAAGTAAGAAGAGAGATTCTGATGATGCAGATACAGGCGGATTAAGGGAGCCAAGGAGGGCACTCTGGTTCAATATAAGTGAGAAATGATGGTTTTCAATTACTTTTGAGCTGGCTGCTTTAAGTAGGCTAGGCACAAGCAGGGCCAATAAGTGGTTGACATGAGAATAAAAATAATGAATAGGCATTCAAAGCTGAGCCTTGGAGTCCCCACAGATTGAATTACAAAATGGGACAGACAGAGACTGGAGAGCAACTAGGATCTAAGTCAGAGTTACAACAGGAACTTTGACTAAACTAGCAATAGTATAGAGTGCACAATGGACTGAGATACTCAAGAGATTAACATAGTAAGAATGGTAAGAGCAGTAATGCACTAAAGATTTAGGCAATACACACAGATGAAAAAAATTCCAACATTCTGGTGCATTCAATGAAGAACTTCCAAGGCCTGTAAGGGAGTTGGAGTAAGATAGGAGTTCCACATAATACCCTTGTCTCCTGGTGAGATCTTTGGAAGACATTAAAACACTTTTAGAGAAGAAAGATCAGTTAGTAAATCAAAAGGTGTGTGATTCTTAAAAGTTAAGCACCCTGAGATGAATTTTGGTGAGGATGGTAGAACCTAAATAGAAAGTCAGTGAAATTTAATTTAGGAATTGGGTGAAGTTTCTCCTTTATAACAGCCTCATTTTTTAAAAAATCAACAAATAATTATAAAAAACTATCATTCTTTTTGAGAGAAAGGAGGAAAGGTTCTCCAGTGCTTGAAATTCTGGGGCTAGATCAAAACTATCTCTAAATCCTCTGCTATGTAGGCTTGTAGAGGTAAATTTTCATTTTGAGGTAGTTAATAGATAAGCCCAACTGGGGGCATGAGAACTTGCAGTCCAATATGGTGGTTGTAAGTGTAGTTTGAAGAGAGCTAGTCTACCTTAGCCTAGGAGAAAAACAACTAGGAATGAACGGTAATCAGCAGTAACTTTCTTTAACATGGTTTCTGATTCTTCAGGAGCTTCATGACTAAAAAAGAGAAACACCAGAAGAGGTAACCAATTGCAAAATATGCAAGGATGAATCAAATATATCTTCCACCTGTGGAAAGAAAGGATCAATGAATATCCAATCAAATTGAAATATTGTTGAACTCAAAGGGATTTTGGATGTTTTTTTGGGGAAACAGCAAAAGGTTCTGAAGTGAGGGATGTTGCTTTGGACTCTGGTGTCAAAGGCATAGTTGAGGGAAGGGCAGCTGTTGGAAGTGTAGCCATGTTTAGTTCAAAAGGATTGGAGGAACAATCATTGGTTAGTTGGTGTCTTGAGGTGATCATACCCATCTTCCAGTTTGCCTCTGGGCTCCAGTGATGAAGAGAGTCAATTACCAGGGTGGTGTATTCATGGAATGGTGCATTTACTTGAAATATTTCCCATTCAAAGCTAGGAAAGCAAGGAATTGAAACCATTTGGGAAGTTTATTCACTGAGCTGAGATTGAAAAGATGAATATGTTTGCCCAAAGTAAGGGGCATCACGGGATAGATACTTTTGAGCCATAGGGTTCACCATCACAGATTGAGTTGCACCTGAATCAAACAAAAATATAGATAAGCCTTGAAAAAGAATAATCAGGGGCAAGACCAATCTTGGTTTGACTTTGGGATAGCACTCTAAGGTGCTGATGTATGAGAAGAAGAAGATGATTTTAAATTTTTATTTCCACAGTCCTTTGTCTTGTGTTTAAAACCACAATATAACCATAAGCCTTCCCTCTCTCTTCTTGCCTTTTCACCCGCCTTGAGTTTTCCATCTGAAACTAGGTCCAAAGAGGTTCTGGTAAATTATGTAGTTTAATTTGACTTTTCTAGTGACTGGCCATGCTCACTACCCTTGCCATTACCCTTGTCAGGCTGATTAGAGGTACATTGAGAATGGGAAGAACTGTTGGGTTGAGAATGATTAAGGAGAGAAGATTTTTCTTTTACCCTTTCATGATACCTTGTATCATAGTTCAAAACTACATCCATGACATCCTGGATAATTTATTGAAAGCCATTGTAACCTGCTAGTTATTCCAGAAGGCATGAAGGGAGGCTTTGTCAAAAATGGAATTAAAAGGCTCTATTGAACCATCCAGAGACTTTGTTCATAAGTTATTGAAATCGGGTTATTTGGGTTGAAGAATAGCCGGACTCCTTCATCTTCAAGTTCACCTGTTCCTTTTCAGCCTTGAAGACTTCAAGTTTGTTGCCAAAGAGGGTGTGAATTTGCATTGTAAAGTGGTACCATGAGTTGAGGAGGAACAAGGGCTCTTGGTTGGAAAGGTGAACCAGATAGGGTTGGATCCCTCAGTTTGTACTTCCAGAGAGGTAGGAAGCTGCAAAGAGTACCTTTTTCCAGTCCACACTAAAATTTCTGTCATCATTTGCAAAAATTAGTTCACAAGAGTGGAGGAATGTTCAAAAATTTCTGGGGTTTTTGCCTTCAATCTCATCCTTAAAATTCATGAAAGGAGTCTTGAAGGTGCCAGAGTGAGAATTACTGGTTGATGGAGGTTGAGAAATTTTGCCATAGCAGAAGTCATGGTGTGGATTAGGGCTAAGTGATTTGGGTTCACAGCAGATGTTGAAGGTTGAGGTTGGGTTGGAGGTTCAAGGATTGAAGTAGAGATTGAAGGTGGGAATACTTCTTGATATTCCATAGTTGGTGAATTGAGATTACTTAGGATCCTTTTTTCAAATCCTGAGTCCTTGCTGTCTTCCACGCCCTTGTCTTCTTGAAAGGAATGGTGCTGGGATCATAAGATGGAGAATCTAATACAAAGCCCATTTGAGGAAATTGTCCAATTACACAATTAGTGATAAAAGTAACTGCAGGTGGGGAAGGAGAAATAGAAGCTCTAGGAGTAGCTGGAGGAAGTATACCACTGACCATTGAGGTGGAGCTTGCTAGCATTGGAAGGTTGGAAGATGTCCTCCCATGTCTCTGGGCTTGAGTAGTTGAATGGTCCTGTTAGGAGATATTAAAAACAGAACCTCTACCTCTTGCTGCACTGGTGAGAGGTGGACTGGAAATGAATGATGTTTGTGCATGTTGGGCTGGAATGGTTTCCAAATAATCCAGAGAAGCGAAATGAACCAAAAAATTAACCAGAGAAGATTGTAAGAAGGAAAGGGCCAAAAGTGGTTATATTTAAAGCAGTTGGGGTCTGGTCAAAGTATGACAAAGCTAATTGAGGTCCCTTCAAAGAAGATTGGGCCCAGTCAAAGCAATTCAAAGCCAATTGAGGCCCCATAAAAGCAGATTGAGCCCCATAAAAGCACTTAAAAGCTAATCAAAGCCTGTCAAAGCCCATTGAAGCTGATTGAAGCCCCATCAAATTGTGTCAAAGAAAATCAAAGCCTTTTAAAGCCCATCAAATCTGATTGAAGCCCCATCAAAGCACATTGAAGCAAATCAAAGCCTACCAAAGCCTGTTGAAGCTGATTGGAGCCCTTTCAAAGTAAATCAAATCAAATCAAAGCACCTTGAAGACCATCAAGGCTGATAAAAGCCCCCTCAAAGTATTTCAAAATGGCCAAAATTGTGGATTCAATGGAAAATATAGTTTCTGCAGGGTAATCCCTTGTGAAAGTGAAAGTCCACACACTTTTCCACAAAAACTTTGAGGAATTTGTATCCTTAAGTTGGAATGGGATAGAATGGATTGGAGTCGGTTGAAGGTGATTATTGGAAGAGGAATATAGTGGGTATTAATTAAGTGGAAGGAATCAGTATAATGTCACGACTGCCCCTGGAATGCAAGGGGCTGAAGTCACAGCCATAATACTCAAAGAACTCAAAAATTGTTTATTTGTATTGCAATGGATAAGATGTGAGGAGGTTTACAAAAGATGAAGAAATGGAAGGATGGGAAGAGCAGTTCAGGAGGAGGTTGTCAGAGAAGGTTTTGTTGAAGAAGGTGCTGTTTGAACAAGTTTTTGGTAAATCCTTTAAGAGTAGCACCAGGAAGCAACAAGGTGATATAGTTGAGCAGGCTGAGTGAAGGATCTCTTGTGCTGAGATGAAACCTACTGGCTGAGGGACTAACCATTAAGCAGTAGTATACTAATTCCTTGGGGGAAATTAGTCCAGGAGGGAATGAGCGGCCAGTATATGTGAGAACTGAGAAGGAGGCCTTGGGGGATGAGTGGCTGGTGATTCTTGTTGGATTTCCCATGGTATTACATGTTGAATGATTGTTCTGGAGGCTGTAGTTGACTGACTGGGTAATGGGCCTGTCCAGGAAGGTTTGACATGTACTGATCTGGACTCCTAGGGACAGTGTTGATTATTTACTATGTAAATCCTAAGTGTAATATGTACTAACTCATATACCAACTGGGTTGAGGAGAGATGGAGGATGTAACAAGCCAAAAGAAGAGAGGGATAGATCCTGGGAAGGTTTATTTAATCACATGGGACAGTGATGAGGTGTCTATGGACATAAAGATTATACCATATAGGGAGAAGGTAAGACTGGTAGGAGAAGATGGAGACTGAAAGAGATTCAGGAGTACTATCCAGTGGAAGTTACAGGATTAAGTTAAGTTGGGTTTGATCTGAGAGTGAAGCTGATAAAAAGCTGGATTTTTTCAGTTGAAGGAGCATCAAACTATGGTTATGAAAGTTACTTACTAGGTAGATAATGATGGCCAAGATACCTTCAAATAAATCAAAAAATAATTTTGAAAGTGTGGTAGGTTTAATTAAGGACTTAATATATTTCCAGGTTGATTTTAATGCTGTAAAAGCTTGAATATGAAGTTCAAATAAAATTCATCAACTACTCATTTAAAGCTTTTAATTGTTTGATTCCTTTTGACATGGATATCTGAATTATTATAAAAATTCATCGTGGGGGAAATAAATTCTGGAAAAGGCCTGTATTTATCCCTTTATATTATATAAGGGGTTCCCTGGATGATTTTGGGGTAAAAGGGAGGAAGGAGACATGCATTGGGGCTAGTAGTGCAGTCAAGCATGGCTCACAGGTGGAACTTTGGTGATGTAGCCCAGATGGACATGTCACATTCAAGAAATACAATGGTTCTCCTGCAATTAGCGGTTCAGTCACTAAAGGAATTTAATATTAATGATTGATGATGTGGTTAAACTAAAGGTGATGATTTGAAAAAATTATGATGTTGATATAAACAATGTAAAACTGAGGAACAAACAACAAATTGATTATGGGTAGGTGCAACCCCTAAATACTGACAATAGTGAATCTTTTCCATGAAGTAAAACAGTAAAAACTTTCAATTTCTTATTAAGACAAAACACAAAAGAAATTGGTACATCTTATTCTCTTGATGTTTTTGTTTGCATAATGACCAAATTTCTTTTTTATTGCTGATACACAAGGAAGTGCAATGAAATTAAAATATTAAATTGCATTAATAGTATTTCATCTCTTTTTTTGCATCCAATTTTGATGCAACTTCCTTTTCTTAGCTAAATATTACCTTTCAGCTTTAAATTAATAGAAAATTCATTTTCATAATTTAATTATGTGTATTGTTTTTAAGCAATAGATATAAGTCATCTATTCTTTTTATTTTTGCACTTTTTCTTTCTTTATCAGGACTATCTGCATGTTCTTCCACCCAACTTCTTTGATTGGTTCCATGTTCATGTGAAACTCCTGTATCATGTTTCACTGGGACTGAATATTTGATAAATTAACTATTATTAAATATTTAAATTATTCCATGTTCCAAATAATCTTCTCTTTCCTTTGTTACCGTATATGAATCAATTTAAACAATATTTTCACATATATTCCCATCAACAGTGATTAAATCATCAAAAGAGTCTCAAATTTATTTTTTGATAATTGCAAGGGAGGTATATCTGTGATGCATGTATAAATCTCTTCAGAAATTTGAAATTTTTTCATTTTATTCATTTGGTAATCTATAATTGCTTTGTTACATTATTTTTAAAATTTTGGTGTCATTTACTTTGGAATGGAGCAACATATTTTGGTTTGAAGAGCCTGAAAAATCTGATTCTTTCTTTCTTTGTGATTATTACAAAATATATTAAATTATATTTTCAGAGGTTTTCACATATAATTCTTGGAATTTTCAAATTATCTGGGGCATTTTTGAAATTCCTGAATGATTGAAATGCATAATATACATTTCTTTCTTTCTCATGTCTGTTGTAGCCACTTCTGTCATGGTTTTTGTGATCATTTCTTCCTTGGAACTTTTTTGTGAAGCTTTAAGTCTGAAAACTAGCTGTGGGCCTGTGAAGATTCAACTGTTTGTGGGAATTTGAGATCCTGATACTGTGCGCAAGACTCAGAGGCTTTAAATTTGGTAGAAAAAAGTTTTGGGACCAATTGAAAAAATCAACCCTTGTACTCACAATTAATTCTTGCAAGAAAAATAAAACACTAATAACAAAGTGGGTAGTTTCTGAAATTTTTATGTTTTGATTATTCAGAATCCTCTTTTTAATTGAAGCAAAAGTAAAAAGCTAAACCAAAATGTGTGGAAAATTGGAGTGGTCACCAAGACCAGACTGTGATATGATTGCATGTAAGGATCAATAAGTTTTGATATGAAAAAAATGAAAGGATGGCAGATCAGATAAAAAGAACCAACACAAGTAAAACTTGGCTAAACTATGGAGTCAAGATATTTGTGAGGATCATGAGAAATATCACTCCTAGACGGTTGACAATAAGAGGATATAGATAAGCAGCTGGAGGGAGTCTAAGAAGGACATAATTGATATTTACAATGGCCAGTTGAGACTGAAGATGAAGCCAGCTGTAATTGAGAAGATCATAAACTTGAGCGCCTTGAAAAATCTGTCAAAAGGAAAAAGGTGAGGGATTGAAGATAGTTGATTTGACGCTGATACCCTTACAATTAGATGAACTGGCTGCTGGGTTTCCTTGTTGGTGGTGAATTGAGGATGGTTGGTTGTGTTGTGTGGAGGATATTGTGATTGAGAAGATTGGTTGAAGAAAAATTGGAATGCCTCCAGATTTGATCACAGTTGCTTAGTTGATAGTTGAACAAGTAGAGTCTGCGCGTCTTGAGAGTAAGCGTGCCTGCACCAGGAACAAATGAATTGAGAGTCTGGGTGGACCCAGAGTACAAGACAAGTGGACATCAAGGTGTAAGAAAAAAGCAATAGATGAGAAAAAGTTGGAGAAGAAAGAAGGAAAACACTCAGTAGACACATCAAATAAAAACACAAGGATAACAGCACACACCAATATAATTGAGTGCTCTTGATAGGATACAAATGAGTATTTTGAGAACTGTATAGATAATGTTCTGAGAGAACCAAAAATAAACACAGCATAATGAGCAATATTTTCAACAAAATGAACTTGAAATTCATGACAAAAGAATCATACATTAGGGCATATCAAAGTTAGAAAAACTGCCATTAGAAACCCACCTAAAAATGGTGGGTTTCTGAAATACACATACCCCCTAACTGGTGTATTTAAAAATGGTGGGTTTCATGGAAATGGCAGGTACCAAACATCAAACCTGCCATTATCATCCATCCACCATCCATTGCATGCAAAACACCCATCCACACCTCCACCTCAGCAAATCCATACCAATCCCATCTCCATTGCATCACATGCATCTCATCTCCATTGCTTCACATTTCCATTGCTTCACACAAATAATATCATCCTCTCATCATCCCACATCACATCACCATCCTTCTCAACATGTCCAATCAAACTTCCCAGCAGCAAGTTGAAAGCAAAAAAAGGCTGACTGAACTTTTAACCACCGGTCCACTCCCACCATTCCACTTCTTCCTCCACCTCACCAAACATCCTCACCCACCACCTCCCCTCCTCCTTTGGTTGGCACCCCTTGTAACCCCCCCTCCTCCTCTTCCTCCTCCTCTTCCTGCCCCTCATCATTTGCTGATACTTTGATCATTCAACCTCTAGGTCCCCCCACACCTCCTTTCTCAATTGGCCAGCTAAGCTCCGCCCTACTCCTCCTCCTCCTCCTCCTCTGCCACTGCCAGAAATCAATTGATTGATTGCTGGCGGCCTCCTCCTGCTCCTCCTCTGCCGCCGCCAGAAACATCCTTCTCCTCCTCCTCCTCTGCTGCTTCCAGAAATTGATTGATTGCAGGTGGCTGCCTGCTCCTCCTCCTCCTCTGCTGCCGCCGGCAATCAATCACCAATTGCCGGTGGTAGCCTCCTCCTCCTCCTCCTCTTCCACCACCAGCAATCAATTAATTGCAGGCAGCAGCCTGCTCCTCCTCCTCCTCTTCCGCTTCCAGAAAACAATCAATTGCGGGCAGCAGCCTGCTCGTCCTCCTCCTCTGCTGCCACCGGCAATCAATTGATTGCGGGTGGCAGCCTGCTCCTCCTCCTCCTCTGCTGCCGCTGGCAATCAATTGCAGGTGGCCTCCTCCTCTTCTGCTGCTTGCAATTGATGGATCAATTGCCAGTGGTGGCCTTTGATGGTTGGATGTGATTGCCTGGGGATGAGACCCAATGGATGACGTGACAATCCAAGGTACACTTGTTGGACAGGTACTGTGATGAGAAGATGGTGAGCTGGGATGATCATTGTGGTCAGCTGGGATGATAATGGTGAGAAAGGGGTAATTAGATGATGAGGCTGAGTGTTTGGAAAGGCACATTGGCCCATCCAGCAATGGCACCCTTAGCTTGGTGTTTAAAGCATCACTCATCAATGTTAAGGCCATTGTTTCAAATCCCATAGTGTGCAAAATTATGGATTGTAGAACTTCCACTACCCTCAAAATATTATACAAAAAATTGAATTCCTTGTTGATCCTCACCCCAATCAAAGTATACAGTTGGGAGGGAACAAGATTGGAGGAGATTATTTGAAAAACATACAGAGACTTGGAATTTCCAATCCATTGCCAATTGATCTCTCAATCAATCTCCAATCAATCTCTCAATCAATCATGAATTGATTGGCAATTTATTTCTGGATCAATTTCCAATGTGGTGTCATTATATAGCCTCGGGTCGGGGACTGCGTCGCGGCCTGCGCGCTCAGCATCTGGTAGGTTAGGCTCAGCAGTGGGGGTGCGCCGGTCCTCAGCAGTAGCCGCTGCGGGTTCAGCAGTAGCCGCTGCGGGTTCAGCAGTAGCCGCTGCGGGCTCAGCAGTGGGCGCGGCGGGATCGAGCAGGCGACTGCGGGCCGGGCCTGACTAAGGGAGGCGGTCCGCGACCCGCTTGGATGTCCGACTCACGGATGGAGCTGGGCCGACCAGGTTCTCGGAACGGCTAGTCGGGGAAGGAAAAAGCAGGGCGACAGCGGGGCTATATGCGTGGGCAGCTGCACGCAAGCGCGGCCGGCCACGGACGGGAAATCCACGACGGCGCGTCGGGTGGATGCGCGCAAGCGCGGTGAACCTTGGGTATTGCGCGGCGGAGGGCCGCGCCACGAAAAGACGAACCGGATGCGCGTAATGGCAGGCGAGCTGGCGGGGATAGGGTATGGGTATGGGTTTAGGGATGGGGCAGGGTTCTGGGTCTAGGGTTCCTTCTTCATGGTTGCCAGTCTGTCTTTGTGCTTGTGCTTAGGTTAGGGTTGAGGGGGAGGGCTCAAATACCCTTCCCCTCGACTCCCGGTTGTAGGGGGGGGAGCATATCTTTCTATTGGACTCTCTCTCTCTCTTGCACTCTCTCTCACTCTCTCTCTCTCGGAGGAAAGGAAAGGAAGCATTCTTGGTCTTACAGACACTAGAACCATTGATCCCGTAACTAGGGACAACTTTGTGAGGGATAACCTCTAAAGTTTCCACACCGATCAATCAATAAATTGATTCCCATGGGGTATCAATTCAATTGAATTTTATAAGATGAATTGAATCCCTTCTTCATCCTCACCCCAATTTTAGTATGTGGATGGGAGGAGATGATTTGACAAACATACAGAGACAGGGCAAGAATAGGGCTTGTCAGCATTGGCTAAAGGGGCAATTTTTGGATTGATAGTTCTTGAATTGCTCAGGCATCTGTTTGGATGAAAGATCCAGCCTACCGTTGGTTTTATTTTTCAGTTCATTGGCCATTGGGAGATAACCATTAAACTTAGAGGATGGAGGTTGACAAACTTGTGTTTCATTGTCAGATCCAAAGCAAGTGTCATATTTGGAGGAAATTTTGAGCCAGTTTGTCAGGATGATGTGATCAGCTCTTCTGAGCTTACTTGAGCCTTTGGAAGCTGACGGGGGAGGATTTTTTGATGTTGATTTCCTGGGGGATGTTTGCTTTGGTCCATTGGATTGTTCAGTGGACTTGCCGGGGGAGCATTGCTGAGGGGCCATTTGAAAAGAGTAAGAGGGATGTAGCAATGAAGCAATGAAGCAATGAAGCAATGAAGCAATGAAGTGATTAAGGCATTTTTTGAAAGTTGGGATGAATTTATGAAGCAATGAGAGTTAGGATGTGATGAAAGCCAGGATGAAGCAATGAATTGATGAGATGATTGATGTGATGAAAACAATAATGTGTGAGAAAGTGATGAGAGTGATGAAGCAATGAGAGTGATGAAGTGATGAGGATAGCAATGAAGAGATGAAGATCAATGAATCAAGTTTTTCAATGAGGTTGGAGTTAGAATTTTTCCAATGAGGTTGGAGGTTGAAACCAGGGGTGATGATTTGGAATGGTTGGTTGGGGAGGTCAAAGCCTTTAAATAATTTATTTGAAAAAACCCATTTATTTTCAGTTAACTTTGACACATCTGATGCAAAATAAGTGGGTTTCTTTTTTGATTTTGAATGGTGGGTTTGAAATGGCAGATTTGGGTTGAAACCTGCCATTAAAAAATGGTGGGTTTGCTTAACTTTTATACACCCTATTGAGAATAATTGAAAAAAGATGTTGGATAAAAGAAAATCCAAAAGTTTTGGGACCATCAATTTGCTTTCAACTTGATTATTTCTTGAATGAGGACAAAAAGGAAGATATTAGATAAGAAGAAAGAAGATATCTTTAGATTCTAAAATTCAATAATTCAATAAATGTTAAATTTTTCAAGAGCTGGATCCAACTCCAAGCAAACATGTTACATAGAAATATTACAATTGATGAGAACTTTTTGGGAAGGCTCTTTTTATCACAGATTTTCATATAAACCATCTGATTTTATTTTTAAGTTTTTTGGTGTATTTGAAGCATTTGAGGATGGATCATTTATTCCTTGAATTAAAAATCATCACCTTTAAATGTCTGTTAAAGGTTTTCAAAAAAAAAAGCAAATTTTTTGAAGGATTTGATCCCTTAAGTTCCAGGATGTGTTTGATTTTCAGTTTCCAGATACCAGGAAACATGCAGTCCTTTATATACTGAAACTGATCAAAATAAAGAATAATAATATTCTTAAAAATAAACACAGAACAATATCCAAAAGGATAAATATGATTGGTGATGTTGCAAGGTTTCAGTGGTTTGGTTAAATGTTATTCAATATAAACAAGAAATAAATTTTAAAAAGGGGCCACAGTTTATACAGACTGGGGGTATTTACCACCTCTCTTCAGGAGATTAAATTTGAATATTGTTCCCTGGAATAATTGGTTCCTTATGACTTAAAAAAAGGGGGTAACACCCAATAAAATGGTGGTATAAATGGTCTATGTTAGCACACAAGCCAAAGCAGAGAGGAAACAACTGAATAATTTGAGTAATTAATTACTGGGTACCTGTGATTGTTCACAGTTGAAGGGTTTCAGATCACAGGTGGGGTACTTGATGATTTATATTCAATTCAAAAAGTAATGATGTTGATAAATTGACAAATTCATACTTCAGAATGAGGCCATAAATTAAGTGTGTGTATCTATTTATAAGAACTTTTTCACCAATGGCATGGTTGCTGGATGATAAATGATGAATTCTTCTGGGAAAAATAGCCCCAAAAAAAGGTGCTGTATAAATACCTTTTTGGTGTCAAGGGAGCCTCCTCAGGGTATGTAGATAGGGTAGGGCTCATTTTCTAAGGCTAGCAATCCAGCCAGAGATTTTTTAGCACTTCCTATTTGTGCTGTAGTTCAGCTGATCCTGGATCTATAGGATCAGTGCATGATTTTTGGATCAGGATCAGTCTTTGTGTTTATTTTTTAATTTGCTGATTCTGCATGTAATTGATTTTTATACTATCTATGTATCAGCTTGCTACTATTTACAGAGAAATCTGTCAAAGTAGGAAAAAAATAAATAATAGTAATAATAATAATGATAATGATAATAATGATGATGATAATGATAATAATAATAATAATAATAATAATAATAATAATAATAATAATAATAATAATAATAATAATAATAATAATAATAATAATAATAATAATAATAATAATAATAATAATAATAATAATGATGATGGTGATAATAATAATAATAATAATGATAATGATAATAATAATAATAATAATAATAATCATAATAATAATGATAATAATAATAATAATAATAATAATAATAATAATAATAATAATAATAATGATAATAATAATGATAATAATAATAATAATAATAATAATAATAATAATAATAATAATAATAATAATAATAATAATAATAATAATAATAATAATAATAATAATAATAATAATAATAATAATAATAATAATAATAATAATAATAATAATAATAATAATAATAATAATAATAATAATAATAATAATAATAATAATAATAATAATAATAATAATAATAATAATAATAATAATAATAATAATAATAATAATAATAACAATAATAATAATAATAATAATAATAATAATAATAATAATAATAATAATAATAATAATAATAATAATAATAATAATAATAATAATAATAATAATAATAATAATAATAATAATAATAATAATAATAATAATAATAATAATAATAATAATAATAATAATAATAATAATGATGATGGTGATAATAATAATAATAATAATAATAATGATAATAATAATAATAATAATAATAATCATAATAATAATGATAATAATAATAATAATAATAATAATAATAATAATAATAATAATAATAATAATAATAATGATAATAATAATGATAATAATAATAATAATAATAATAATAATAATAATAATAATAATAATAATAATAATAATAATAATAATAATAATAATAATAATAATAATACTAATAATAATAATAATAATAATAATAATAATAATAATAATAATAATAATAATAATAATAATAATAATAATAATAATAATAATAATAATAATAATAATAATAATAATAATAATAACAATAATAATAATAATAATAATAATAATAATAATAATAATAATAATAATAATAATAATAATAATAATAATAATAATAATAATAATAATAATAATAATAATAATAATAATAATAATAATAATAATAATAATAATAATAATAATAATAATAATAATAATAATAATAATAATAATAATAATAATAATAATAATAATAATAATAATAATAATAATAATAATAATAATAATAATAATAATAATAATAATAATAATAATAATAATAATAATAATAATAATAATAATAATAATAATAATAATAATAATAATAATAATAATAATAATAATAATAATGATAATAATAATAATAATAATAATAATAATAATAATAAATAATAATAATAATAATAATAATAATAATAATAATAATAATAATAATAATAATAATAATAATAATAATAATAATAATAATAATAATAATAATAATAATAATAATAATAATAATAATAATAATAATAATAATAATAATAATAATAATAATAATAATAATAATAATAATAATAATAATAATAATAATAATAATAATAATAATAATAATAATAATAATAATAATAATAATAATAATAATAATAATAATAATAATAATAATAATAATAATAATAATAATAATAATAATAATAATAATAATAATAATAATAATAATAATAATAATAATAATAATAATAATAATAATAATAATAATAATAATAATAATAATAATAATAATAATAATAATAATAATAATAATAATAATAATAATAATAATAATAATAATAATAATAATAATAATAATAATAATAATAATAATAATAATAATAATAATAATAATAATAATAATAATAATAATAATAATAATAATAATAATAATAATAATAATAATAATAATAATAATAATAATAATAATAATAATAATAATAATAATAATAATAAAACCAAAGAAGGAGCAGGAAATCCACAAATATTATTACAGAAATGGATTTCCCACCCAAAATTAGGTAGGTTCACTCACTGACCCCACCTTTGAATTCTCACTGATTTGAATTCTAAACAATTAAGTGAACAGTGACCAAAAACCATGGCACCACTATGGCACTTTTTGGCCCCTCTAATATTTGAAACTTTTTTTTCCATGTATAGGTTTCACACCTAAAATTCAGTCAAAACTAAGGTGTTGTGTATATTTTAGGAGTTATATGGCAAACTGTGTTTTGTCACAATTCCCCCACGCAGTTCCTTTGAATCTTCTTATTTCTGTAGGCAGTACAACAGCAAGTTCACACCTGAAGAATTCTCACACGCAGCTGAGACTGCCACCCACACATCAGATTGTGCCCTGTGTGTAGCTGAATCAACTGATCCATGCATCAGGATCCATGGTGACAAAACTGACAAGTGGTAGTGCCACCAACAGATACAACTAGGAAGGATCAACCATGCACCTGTAAATTCATGACACATGCATGTTAAATAGTCTAAAAAGTTAAAATATTTAATAGAAACATTATATAATCAAGTTTAAAGTATTCTCAAGTAAGAAACAAATATTGAAGATCATCACAACCAAGACTAATCCAGATCTTTAAAGACCACAAAACATATCAAGAATGGGTCATAAAAATTATTAAAAAAAAAAAAAAAGTAAAATCATCAATGTGATCAGAAGATGATAGAAAATCAATAAATATCCACTTCTGACAGATTTAGTTTAGTGTCAAGAATTCAAATTGTAGATGGGTGCAGAATGATCAAAATGACAGGTTTACACATTAACAGCTCCTGTAGCTAAAAACATGAAGAAATCCAGTAGATCTGAGATTTGCTGATTGAAAGAAACTTGAGGACATGCAAAACTTTGCCTGGCTGGCTTACTAGCCTTATTTTTGGATCTTTAGAATCTCCACATGCCCTGAGGAAGCTCTTTTCCACCCCCCCCCAAAAAAAAAGAGGTATTCATACAGACCTTCTATTGGCTTATTGTTCCCCAGTTACCTAGAAATTGATCAAGTCTTGTCCAGAAACCTTGCCATCCATGATCAAGTTCTCAAAAGAGTTAAGAAAGTGATTGATGGCCCTTTCTGATTTATATTAGAAGAATTATTCCTGAAACCATGATTGATTCAGTGAAGTTTAGTCAGCAATCCACCCCACCTTTGCTCTGAAACCCTTGAACTGAATCTTTGTAAGCTTTCAGTGAATTATTTCTCAAAGTAAGTTGTTCCCTTCCTGCCTTAGACTGAGTACTGTTTTCCTCGCCACACTAGCTGGATAAGTCCTTAAAAGGCCCCCAGCATTATTCCAAGGTTTTAAAGTTCCCAAGGTGGCCCCTTGAAGAGAGGTTGCTTGTCTGTAAAGATCCCCAGTAGTAGAATACTGTGGCCCCTCTTTTTATAAAAAATTGAAAACCTTCTAGCCAAACCATTTAAAACTTGCACTAGCTCTTAAAATATTTATCATTTGAGCTTTTTATGGGTTTATTTTTGAGAATATTATTATCCCATTACTTTATCACTCTCTGTAGCTAAAGGACTGCAAGGTTCCTGGTATCAGAGAGCCAACACCATGTTTGACTAAAATAATCAGTTGGCAGATGTTTATTGATTTTCCATCATGTGCTTATCAGATTCCAAATAAGGTGACTTAATAAGATTGTTTTGTTGATTGATCATAAAAAAAAAAAAAAAAAAAAAAAAAAATTGGAAGGTTAATTGAGAAACCAAGATGGTTGGTTTGTTGAGAATCCTCAACTGGACAGGGATATTGATTTTGGAGTGGCCACCACAAACCATCAGACCTCCTGGGCTCAATCTACATTGCTTAAATTAAATATGTACCAGGGTGTGCACAGTTTAAAAAACCATCCCAAGACTTTTGTCTACCCACTGTATGTATGTACATATACATACATTTTCATGTATGTTTCTGCACCCACTGAAACAAGAACACCATCAATGCAACATGGAGTTATAACCTGGGAAAACAGCTTCAGTGTAAGAAATGTATGAGCACAACCCATGTCCCATAAAAAAAAAAAAACACAAAAAAAACACAAAAAAAAAAAACAAAAAAAAAAGCCCCCCCTGGATGATTGGATTTTTTCCTAATTCGGATTGAAGAACCCATTTACTTCCATTCATCCTGCTTCTAAACTCAAAATCCAATCACTCCTGTTCATGCACCCTGGTCAAGAGTCCTGACAACAATCCATCAAGAGATCCCAAGGGCCAGACAATGAGTGTATGGATCTGAATCATCCGGATCTTAATCATTGAAAGTTCAAGCTACAACTGATCACTCAAACTGGAATCCTTCCTGGTCCATCTTCCATCCTCCAATCCCTCAATCAGACTTTGAAATCTCTCTCTTCTCTGAACCTTAGACTCAGCCATACATGATTTTTTTTTTTTTTGAGAAGATCCAATCTGATCCTTTCAACTCTTCAATCTCTAAACTTCTTACTTTCCCCCCCCCCCCCTCCCTCCCCACCACTCAACAAGTCTCCAACTTTGTTTGGCAGGGGAGAGAGATTCAAATATATATATATATACCCAAGTTGATTCATACACTTTTCTTCATACTTCATTGGCTTGGTACATAAGTACGTACGTACGTATGCAGAGTTCAAAAGAATAAACAAAAGCAGAGGGACAGAGGACCGCCCAAGGAGGGACAACGAGGGGTGGGAGCATCCCAGCCCATGGCAAGGTGTTCCTGTCTGTCTGTCTCTGGTACCTTAGAAGATGGCACAGGACCAGAGTCCTACCCCGCTTGACCTCAACCTCAGCCTGAGCTCCCAAAACTTTCTTCATCCCTTAATGATCATGATGAGTTCTTTCAAAGCCAAATCCAAAGCCAAAGTCAAAAAAAAAAAAAAAAAAAAAAAAAAAAAAAAAAAAAAAAAAAAAAAAAAAAAAAAAACCCTGGGTGATTGATCATCTTCATGGACCTCAAGCCATACTGGAGGCAAGAAAAAAGAGTAGTCCAAAGGGGGGACAGGGGCCCAGGTCTGATGAGACCCACCCAAGCTGATGAGGAGAAGAAGAGGAAAGCTCAAGATCAAGAGTGATGCAAATCAAGGTTTTTTTTTTTCCTTTTCAGGTTCTATGTACCCTCACACCTCTCTCTCTCTCTCTGTGGCTCTCACCAATAAGACTAGACGCACACAGCTCCAGGAGAGACTCCCAGACCAAAGAAGAAGAAGGTTTTTTTTGTTCAAAGAAAGAAAGAAACAAAAAAAAAAAAAAAAAAACCCTGCATGGGGGGGGGGGGGGGGAGAGGCGTATGAGAAGGGGATCAGGGTTTGATTGACCATGATTTTGGATTTCAAGTTAGGACAGGATGGGGCTCTCTCTCATACATATGTATGTAAGAGAGACAGGGGGAGAGAGGGGCACAATTAGGGGAAGGCAGGAAGAGATAAACCAGAGGAAGAGGAGCACGGATGAGTGAGGGTGGAGATGGCCCACCATGACTGCCCACACCACACCACACCACACGTATGTAAGTATGTACATAAGTACATATGTCAGAACCTAGGTCCACATGCACGTACAAGTCACTGTGGCCACCATACATGTGTGTGGGGGGTAGGGATAAGTGTGAGAGTCAGCAGTTGGGGGAGGGAGTAAACTAAAATTCTGAAAACAAAAAATAATAATAATAATAAGGATGATGATGTGTGTGTGTGTGGGTGGGTGTGTGTAATAAGCCCAGAGGAGGAGGAGGAGGATAGAGAGAAGGCAGATCATTAATCAGTTTGAGGCAGGAAGAGAAGATGAGAGCCAACAATCACAAAAAAAGAAAGGGGACGTGAAGGCTAGGATGATAAGAGAGAGAGAGAGAGAGAGAGAGAGAGAGAGAGAGAAGAGATAGACATGATATATACTCTATCCACATATCTATGTATGTATGCATGTATACGTATATATGTATGTATCTATGTATTGATCAGGATCAATGGTCATTAGTTTGGTGATGGAAATCCATCGGTCCCGGATCACCTTGATTCCCTTTTGTTGATCTAATCAAATCAACCAAGAGATTCAGGGGAGGAGAGGGGAGGGGAGGGGGGATGAGAAACGTGAAGGGTGGTGGGATGAAGGAGTCACGTAAGGGCTAAACAAGTTGATGATTTATTAAGAGAAGACATGGGAGACAATAATAATAATAAATAAATAAAAAATTCAACGTCACAGAGAACCAAATCAAAGATCAAAATCGAACCAAATCGAAAAAAAAAGGAAAATCATAGCATGACATGGGGGATTATGAACAACACTACTGGATGATGATCGTGGTAGGCGCTGTTGGAACGTTCCTTTGATTCATCCTTTCTTTCTTTTCAAATCATCAAAAAAAAAAAAAAAAAAAAAAAAAAAAAAAAAAAAAAAAACCACACCGCCCTAAAATTAATCTTTTGTCGCTTCGAATGATCATAGCAGTGATAAGATGAAGATAGAAAAACAGGGGTAAACATCAAGCGTAACGATGACTGGAGGAGCAAATCTAAGAGTAATCTAGAGAGAGGAAGAAGGGGGGGGTAAGGTGGGGGGAGTCTTAAGAGTTTTTATTAGTTGGAATGATCGTGGAAGGGGAAGTGATGGAAGATCGGTCGGAGCTCGTGGGTGGCGGTTGAACGTTGGGGACGATGCCGCGGCTTGGAGTTTGATGATGAGCAGATCGCTGATTGAAAGCACCCAAGATTTCGTTTCCAAAGTTGCTATAATCTGATTCGATCGATTCTAAGCCCGTGGATCTTCTATTGGTCTCTAAAATAAAATAAATCAAAAAAAAAAGTTCAAGACAACCTCTCATCAGTTTGATTAACCCTTTAGGTTGAGGCGCCTCTGGCTCCTACTCTTAAAAGGAGAGGTGGGCCGAAAACCGGTTGCGTACCTGATCTATTATCCATGTGATCCAGCAGGAGTGAAATCTACAAGCCGAAAACCCAACAACAAACCGAGTGAGTTTTAGCAAATCTTCTGCGGCATAGGTGCGCAACTAGATCCAAAACAAGGAGGGGGGTGGGGGGGGGGGAACAAAGATAAACCTTAGCCTCGGCGTCTTGACACCGACTTTGGAGCTCCAAATTTTCTTTCTTGAGCCAATCGATTTGAGCTTGTGAATTTTGAACAAATTTAGTCGTCTTGGCAGCAAGGATAGACTCGGGCTTCTCATCTTCATTCTTTCGATCTAGGTGATTACCAGTAGGCGTCCCTCTACCACTACCACTACCATTGCTATGGGTATGGTGGGAGGGAGTGTCGTCGGAATGGATGACACGGTTGATCGAGTTTTTTGAGTTCTTGATGACTTCGTTCAGTTTCGAATTCTCCATCGATAGGTTACCAAAATCCTGTTTGAGACGATCGTTGAGTATGTTCAATTGGTTCAACTCTTCGTTCAACCGTTCGATCTCCAGTCTATTGCGTTCCGAGAAACTCTTCATATCTCGCTCGTACTCTACCTTGATCAGGTCCATCTTCCTTTGAAGTTCCTCATTTTCCAGATTCGATTCTCGACTACTCGTTCTCAGGTCTTCGATCTGATTCGTCAATTCCGTCAGTTTCTCCTTCATCTCAAAAGTCATTCTAGCGTTGCCTGCCCCTTCGAGTTGGTTTCCATCGAGTGATCCATCGGTTCTTCTGAGATTGGTCAACTCAGATTCCAGAAGTTCCGTTCGCTCTTTATACTTCGATAACTCATCCTTCATCCTCCTCAACATCTTCTCCGTCCCCTTGACGTATTGCACAGCCTTGACATGAGTTTGTTCTAGGGTACGATGCCTCTCCTGTAGGGCTTGCAGCTCTTCTTCAACCTTGCCTTGATGTCCTTCGACCGAGGCTGGTGAGACCGAAGATGCACCACCGGATCTTAATCTTTGAACTTCTTCAACCAATGACGCAATTTCATCCGCAGCTGCTTCATGCTTTCGGTGCGCCTCTCGATACTTGTCTTCGGCGAGCTGTATCTCCTTTTGAGTTTCTTCAAATTGCTTTTCTAACTCTCGTTGAGCCCGTGATCTTTCGTCAAGCTGAAGTTCGAGGTCATGGACCTTCTTGGCCAAGCGATCCGTTCCACCGGCTTCTCCAGTCAGAGAGTTACTGCCAAGACTGGATGACAATAGGGCGCCTGCAAAAGTACCGAATGTGCCAGGACCGCTAGAATCAAACGATCGACTGCCTGGCTCGTCGTCATTCGATCCGCCCAACAGACCGTTTTCGGCAATGAGATTCTTGAGTAACGACGCTTTGACTTCGGCGGCTTCGGCCAGTCTAGTTTTCTCCTTCAACTCGTACTCTTGCGAGGAGAATTGGGATCGGAGCTTATGCAATTCACTGACAAGATTTGTGATCTTCACTCTGAGCGCAGCCGTTTCTGATTTCGATGACAGTAGGTCCTGAGTGAGTGAGCGATTCCTGGACCTAACCTCATCGAGTTCGACCACTGTACTCTCAAGTTTTTTACGAGACAGATTCTTACTCGAGTTTGACTCGGATGACCGAGGCTTCTGTTGATCTCGTTCCTCGTCAACTTTCTCTGAATCACTACCGTTAAGTTGCCTCTGAGCAGGATGCGACGGGGAGACCGCGGCCATTGAGCGTGTGGCGTGGATTAATTGGCTAATGCCTTCATCGTTCAAAGCCTTTAGGTTCAAATTCTCGTCTTGGAGTGAGCGAAGAGTCTCTTCCATCTCTTGGATCTTGGTCTTTGAAGAGTCGAGCTCTTGGAGCTTCAAATCCAATTCACGACCAAGGTCGAAGTTGGTGGCCCTTTGGGATTCCAATTCCACTTTGGCCTGATCCCACGACTTTTTCATTTGGTCGATCCGAGAGTTGGTCGCATCAATAGTTTGATTGAGGTGTTCGAGAGAGAGCAGGTACTTTTCGTTTGCAAGTTCTGAACTCGCGAGTCGTTCTTTCGAACTCTCTAACTCGGCGACGACGCTATGATGGGTGGATTGTAAGGATTGGTAGCGTTCGGTCCAATCTGACGAATCCAGATCCATACCTCGAGATTTCTTCAAAAGTTCCTCGTAATCGAGCATGAGCTTAGAGTGAAGGGCTTCGAGTTGCTCGGATCGATCGTTGCTCTTCGAAAGATTGCCCTCAGATAGTTCTCGAAGATTACGCTCCTGCTCTACTTCGAGAGTTACTTGAGCTAACCGTCGTTCACAAGCTGATTTGGAGGAGACCAGATCTGAAAGCTTTTGCTCCAGGTCATTGATCCGTTGTCGGTCGAGTTTGTTGACCTCGGAGACTGAAGACGCTTCATAAGCAGCTAGTTTGACCCGATAGAATGAAGCTTCTTGCAACGCTGCAGACTTTGCCTTATTACTTGCGGTGAGCCGGTTGTCCAACCTTTTGGACTGATCAGCCATTTGAATCTGTAATGAGAGGAGGGAGAAGGCGCGTGTAAATCGAGTATTCAAAGATAATTAGTACCAGCACAATGCCAATGAGACCCGGGTGAGACGAGTGGCAATCGGTACCAATCGACGGAATGGGGCCGTACCTTGGCTTTAGTCAGTTCTCCCTTCAGCTGAACAAGAGCCTCAATGAGCCGTTGCATTCCTTTATCCTTGATAACCGTTGAATCTTCCGTGGAATCGCGTTCTTGAAAGTTCATCAACCATGATCGTTCGTCGGTTAGGAGATCATGCTCATCAGATGGTGGGAGCGTAAAGCCTTGCTTGACAGCCATAGCCAGGGCGGCTTTCATCCATCCGTTCTGCTTGGATAATACCGATGAAGAGCGGTCAGGCGACGCGGAAGTTGATTGGGTGAGGGTATGGAATGAAGACGAGATATCTTGGGGGCGTTTTGAGCTCGAGGAGGGAGAGTTGAAATGAAGCATCCGAGTAATCTCGGCAGATATTCGACGAGGCACGGGTGAGCTATTCTGTCGAACGGTCGCATTGGATTGGCTGGAGCGCGTGGATTTGCTATTTAGATTCAATGAGTTCTCGAGACTGCCGGTGCGAGCGTGCTGAACGATTGGTGATATGGAGCGACGGAGAGATGGGTCACTCGTATTGGACGCAAGTTGGCTTTGAGGGGGCGATGCTTGTGGGGTACTAGCGCCGATCGTTCGACGATGAATCACGTTCGGGAGGGACGAATTGATCAAAGATGGATCATCTTGTCGACGAGGCCGAGGAGGAGGATTTGAGCCTGGGCCGGTTGTCGAACGCTTAGGATGACGTTCGGTTCCGAGTTCAGGGGTATTACTGTTAGATTCGCTGGGACCGGGGAGGTTATTATTCGAAGCTCGGTTAGACATCGGATTGAAAGTATTCATGTTGGGATCGTTAAGACTGGCATCGGAAGATTTATGACTGGCGGATATGTGGGCCTGCTGACGAGGGATAGAGACTGGATCTGGAGGATACTTAATCTTACCAGTATCGAGGACATGAACGATTGAAGGGTCATCTGGCCGGGCGGAGGTATAAGATTCGCCACCGAGGACGTAAACTTTGCCTTGCCAGGAGGCCATCGAATGACCCGAGCGACCAGCGGGCGCTGGGCCCATATTTTGAAACATGTACCAACGTTGATCTACAAACAACGTATGAGCAATGAATCCAAAGCAGTTTGGGAGGGGAGAGAGAGAAGAAAAAAAAAAAAGGCAAAGGGTCCAACTGAATCTTGGGAAGGCAGCAAAGGACTAACTTGAGATTTTGAACGCAGCCAAATCGTCTAGATCCTTTCCATCAACGCCGCGACCACCCAGGACATACATGACATCATCCACCAGTGTAGCCGCATGACCTTCACGAGGAAGAGGGATGTAGCCGATGCAATCCAACTCCTTCCATGTACCCGTGCTGACATCAAGTTTCCAGGTATCGTTGTAATGATACTGCCCGTCGGTGCCTCCAAAGACGTAGATCGCGTCTTTGAAGGTGACGACGGTATGACCCGTCCGTTCGGAAGGAACTCGTGCCGAAGGGGGGAATTCGGCCCGTTGCCATTTTGGTGCTCCGGATTTGACTGTCGATCGTGGTTGTAGAGGGAGGACCATGAAAAAAGGTGGGTTCAAGCGTCAAGATGTGCGATTGAGTGGGCTGAGATGAGTTGGACTTGAGATGGGAACCCATGGAGACGTACGTTTGTGCAAATCGAAGCTCCAGAGATCGTTCATAAACCGACCGTTATCGGTCTGACCACCAAAGATATAGAACTTGCTCCCGATGATGACGGCAGAATGACCATAACGACCTTCGGGGCAAGGGCCGGAGACTTTGACTCTGGTCCATTCCCGGGTCGATAGGTTGAGTAGATAGAGACCCTCATCCTGTTTTTCGTCGTCCCTGGTTTTTGTGTCACCACCCCAGACGATCAAGACGTTACCGACACCGACGGACGCATGGCCTACTCTGGGTAAAGGGACTTCACCTCTGGTTTCGACTAGGCCGACGGTCAAGATTTGGTTGAGATGATGATGGAGGCCGGGATGGCTGGTAGGGTTTGCCGGAGGTGGGGCGACGTTGAGGACGTAGAGGTCGTTCTTGACTTGGTCCTTGACCAGGCCGGCGAAGATGTAGATATCACCGGAGCCGTTGGGGGTGCCCATCGGATTGATGGAGTGGCCGTACCTTGGGAATGGAGGTGCCGAAGGCCTCAGATGGAACGAATCTTGCAGATCGGGTGACGGGTCTCCCGGGAAAGGCGCGGGGGGTAGAAGGCCCAGCCGACGATGGGACCAGGGATAGATGACGGTCGATCCGGAGGTAGACTTCTGATGGCTGACGTGTGGATTGGTTGCGGGTGCGGATGCGGGTGCGGATGCGGATGCGGGTGCGGGTGCGGGTGCGGGTGCGGGTGCGGGTGCGGGTGCGGGTGCGGGTGTGGGGGCCGATGAGGAGGATGCGGAGGAGGAGGCCGAGGGGTAATGATTGACGGGCGAGGAGAGAGCGAGAGAGCTCGGGTGCGGCGGATGATGGTTGTTGGCCAGAGGGTGATGGGGATGGGAAGACTGGTTCGAGGCATGAGAGGGGGGATGATGGAGGGAGGAGGGCTGGTGGGGGTGGTGATGGTGGCCGAGCGGGTGGTGGAGGCTGTTGGAGCCGGATGCGGACGGGTTGGAGGCCATGGGGGAGGAGCCGGGGAAGGTGTTGATGGAGGAGGAGGAGGCGGGGGTGGGCCGGTTGGATGCTTGGGGATCGCTGGCCGAGGACGGCGGCTGGTCTGCGCCGGGGGGGGGGAGTGGATGGGGGTCCCGCGAGCCGGTCTGGTTGATCGACGTGGTGGGCTTGGTCTCGCTGGGGGCCGAGTCTTTCTTGCGTTTGACGCCGAAGAGAGCCATGGTGGTGGATGGAGGAGCGGGGCGGGGGGAAGAAGCTTGTAAGGCGATGATCAGACGAGGAGGGAAGGAGCAGGCGAGCAGAGTGGAGAGGGACGATGTGGTGGGTAAGGGAGTCTGAGGAGAGAAGGCGGCAGAGCAAGGAGGGCGAGTGGCCGAGTGAGTGGAGGAGGAGAGGAAGAGGAAGAGGAAGAGGAAGAGGAAGAGGAGGAAGCAGAAGAGGAAGAGGAAGAGCAGCAGGGGCACTGGATCATCAGCAGAGCAGAGCAGAGCAGCTGGCTGGGTGGGTTGCGTCAACCCCAGGGAGACCAGACAGACGGACAGCAGCCTCGAGAAGCAAGCACGTCGTAGAGTAGCCAGGCGGCAGGCAGCCACAGTCCCAAAGCAGCGAAGCCAGGGAGGGGGGAGAAGACATCGACCGGGGTGTCCGGGGGAACTCACAGGCAGCCCCCCGTGGGGCGGGGAGGGGCGGGTCGACTCGACTCGACTGACGGCTTGGACGTAGATAGATACGATACATACATACATACATACATACATACATAAACGAAATTGTACATACTGCACCAAACTCGACTCGCGGTCGCCCGCCATGATCAGTTTCAGCAGCAGTCCAAAGGGGGTCGTTCTGATCAAAAAAAAAAAAATAATCAAAACAGTTGAAATCGACACCCACCAGATCGATCGAGTGGAATGTGGTGAGGATGTATGGACTTATGACCTAACAACCAACTCCAGAGACCCGGTTAGCTCGTACGAGCGCATGTGAGTATGTACATCTCTACCTACCTACATAACCATACCTACATCAATCATGTGTGTTCTATGTAACAATTCTTGGTCTCTCTCGGTTGGTTCTTTTCGCCAACCAAGCATGCCAGCCGATTCGTCACAAGACCCCCACTCCTCTACGTCTTCTACTCGCGCCCTGGTGGCCAGTCGGGCGTGCACTGGCGCTCGTTCTCGAGCCTTCTTCATCCAGAGAACCCTGTACGTATCTACATACATACCATACAATCCCCCTTCCATCCCATCCCACTCTGGCCGGTCATCGATGGTCGATTTCGAATATTTCGAGTCGAATCGGATCTTCATTTCATATATGTACACATATATACCTTACATCTCTTCCTACGACCTACGTATTGAAATAGATCCCATCCTGGACACAAACCCGTCATGAGACCGTCAGTCAACATGGAAACTGGCAAGTGACACCAATCTGCTCGAGGCATGTACGATCCGATAGGAATCAAACAAAAACCCAATTCGAGTCTTGATCTACTTCAAATCCTCCATCCAGCCAGCCTCGAGCGGATCGACAAGCCTCTCACCTCTCACACGTCTGTCCCCCCCCCCCCCACCACCACCACCACCACCACCTCCTCCTCCATCGAATATGGGATGTTGCGCCTCCGCGCGAGTGGGTCGATGGTAAACTGGATGATGGATGAACCTTGCAACCCTATTTATGAAGCCGGTACATACTTACATCATCAGCCCTCTAATCAGGCGCTACGAATGCGATCGAATTTACAATCCATGTGGTTGTGTGCGATCGATCATCTGTAGCGCTGCTGCCTGCCACTGATCAGTGGTCTAGCGCGTCCAGGGATGGTATGGAACCAACCCTTGGATATACCCAAAAGATTCATCCATGGATCGATTGACTTATGTACTAGTACATGCCCCCAAGTTTGGGGAGTCAAGGCATTGGCCCGGTGCAGGATGCGCTTTGCCCGGTGTCGATGCAAGAGGAATATCTATCTATGAGCCTACTAGGACGCTTATGTATTTTTTTTTTTTTTTCCAATCCCGGAAATTCAAATCGTCAGACCATATCCAGCCACGCTTCAAGCCACCGGTTGGATGGGTTCGAAATCGGGGAGATTCGAACCTCAAATCACCCCGTTGATGGCGTCTGTATGTATGTACATAGATACTGTATGTGGAGTATGTGATGTGTAGATACGCTATATACCGAACCATCAGATTCACCACCCACTTTCACAATGACGATACCACTGTTTGTTAGACCTCCTTGACGTGAAACTCATCATCGATCCTGGGGGACTGATGAAGCGCTAGAGTAGACTCTGAAAGGCCTACTCCAGCATCCCAACCGAAGGCTCAAATATCATCCTAAAAGGATCCAGAGGGTCCGGGGATGACATGGTCCTCCACTAACCCCTGCAACAGATCCATGAATCCCAAGGGTTTTTCGGGACATCCGCTTGTCGTCGTCAGTGAGGTGTCGTAGGTGAGAATCGATTTCAACAACAATAACCACAATCAGAGCCAAAAAAAAGATGGACTCACCGGTTTCATGATCTTCAACGATCCCTCAAGCATCGTGCGGGGCGCCCCCATCCTGACGATCGATAGATACATACTTGACACCGGCCCCAGCGGTCGAACCAGCTATCATCCACTCAAGCAAGAACGGCATCGATCAGTCGACGACTACCTCATGATGAACGCGTGTAAGGGCGGGAACAGGATAGCGTGGATGACGGGAGTCGAACGGGCATCTACCCGGTGAAAGCGTGTTGCTCTAACCGTTAAGCAACACCCACTGGCGGTGGGAGTTGGATCTCCAACAACGCGCTCTCAGTCCATACGCCTATCGATCCACGAACGGCATGGTATTGAAAGAAGGAAACGGAAAGGACCTCGATTAGTTACCAGCACTGATCGTCGTAGCAGGTCGTACTCATGATCATCGAACCGGACGATCAAAGTTACATATCCATACGTATGGTCATGAGCAGGGAGGGGGTCATAACAGAAGAACATCTTGCTTGGAATCTTCTATCCGTTAAAATCGCTCACCACCCTAATAGGTTCTAGATACCCCCCCCCAAAAAAATATATATATATATATATTCACGGGTAGGATTTGGTTGCAGGACTCTCGATAGACCTGGCCTGGGATGTCAGAGGAGAGTTGCAGAGACGTTGGTCTTCTTGGGTCCCCGTCATGCATCGGATTCGATCCGGGTCACCACGAATTCAAAACTTGAGATGGATGAGTGTAATCTTGCTCGAAAGGAGAAAAGACTCACGAGTCGTGCATGCACTCGATGTGCCCAGACCCCCCCCCCCCCCCGCCACTCCATGGGACGGGACCCATGATGAGTGGATTCCTGGTCTTGAGTTTGAGGCCTCATCATCCCTGTCATGCAGAGAGAGTATGCTCTGATCTGTCTCATGCTTATTACATACCAAACATACTCTCATGGTGATACGAATCTTCTTCAAATCACATAGGTACTTATGGGATTCCAGGTAGACACTACTGGGTTGCTCAACAACCCAAAGGTCTAAAGTACCTACATACACCATGGGTTCACTTTGGACCGTTTGTTGAGTGCCCTGGACCCGACGCCAGGGGCCACTTCGATGTCGCCCGCGTTGACCGACTAGCGGTTTGACGGCCGGACCAGTAGAGGGTTAATCGACCATCGCTCCGATCCGTCGATTTGACAGTCGGCTGGTTGGTTACCCGAGGTCATCGTCATCCCGACGTCACCTCGCCCCCGCCGTCGCGAATCATGAGCGGGCCGCGCTTGCCTGATCCAGGCCACTCCGGTCCGGCTGCACCGTCCGGTGACTCGGTATCAAAGCTGGCGCCAAGACTTCTTCGACCATTTCTCACTCTGCTTTACTAACTTTTAAGCTCATTTTCAACTTCAGAATACGTTTGTTTGTAAAAAAAAAAAAAAAAAAAAAAAAAAAAAAAAAAAAAAAAAAAAAAAAAAATACAATCCTTGATTGAGAGAAGGTGTACTCGTTTGAAACCATTTTCTTAAAAAAGTCTCATTTTCTGTAATTTTCAACTCCAGGTAATTCTAAAATTTCTCTGTTAATTTTCTTCTGTGATTCTGATTGTAAGGGATGTTTTATTATTATTATTATTATTATTATTATTATTATTTTGCTTTGTTATTTTTTTTTTTTTTTTGGTGATTCTACTTGTAAGGGATATCATTTTTGAATTACAAAAAATTTAAAGCATCACTTGTGAAGTGCTAGCCTCAAGAGTCAAGGGAACTCCTTGTCTTGGCTCACCCCACCTGGCTATGGCTGAGGTCACACACTCCACCCATTGGCCAGGTTCAATGGGTGGAGTGATCAACCTGGCTGCTGACCTGTGGTCCTCAGCTGCATGCAATGCAGCTTAGTTAGGGATCCAATGGTTTTAGTTTGAATGGGTAACTTCCATTGTTCTCTGAGAGGTATCTTGACACTCAACTTGGAAAATGTGGTTTTTTTGAAGCTTGAAAACCCCATCATGACAATTGTGCTGCATGTTTGAGCAGGCTTTGAATGGCTGTATTCAATTCAAACAGAATTTTTGTTAAGAAATTATTTTTTGGGAATCTGAAATGAAAATGAAGAAATTGCTAACCTAAAAATTCACTGTGCATTCAGAGGTTGTTTCAACAAATTCCCTCATGTTGTAAAAATGTATCAAATCCCATGATTGCAAGCTTGCTGACTTGGATCAAATCTCTGGTGGTTCCAATTCCAGTAGTCTGTCATAATGAAGTGATCTTGCCAATAAAGTCTACAGTGGTGGGAGATTCAATCTGATGCCAACAAAAACAAAAACAAAAAAATTGAAAAAATGGACAAAAATGAACAAAAAAGGTTGATGTTTTGAATTTATTGATTTCAATTAAATCACAAAGCTTGCAAAGATGTGGTAATTCTTCTGGATGATCTCATGCTTGTTTAATTGAATTTGGGTGATTTGTTCAACATTTGAAGGGAATTTTTCTCTGAGTACCTGGGGAACTTGAACTCTTTCCCCATTGGGAACATATTTAATTTTAGCAAAGGGATATTGGTTGAGGGGATGATAAATTTGGCTATTGTAGCCCATGGAATGTTGAATAACTGGATTATATTCAAAGATGATGGTAATTGTTGAGCTGCTTTGTAAAGTTGTTTGAGTCTCTTGATTGTATACCACCCAAGCAGAGAGAAGAAAAAGTGGAGACTGATAATTACTAATACTAATGGCCAAATCACATTCTGGACTGGTCTTTGTTGAATGAATTGAGGCTTGGCGTAAAATTCTATGGTAACTTTTAATTTTTTCAGTTAAAAACAGAATAGCTGGACCAAAGCGCAAAATTAAGTCTGGGAGGTGAAGGAGCATTTGAATATTGGGTTTGTTGATCCATTGGCCAGACATCTTCATCAAATGATATAAAAAGTGTTTTATTTGTTCCTTAATTTGAGTTTGGTATTTATTCATGTCTTTGATGTGAGTTTGAAATATGAAGGTGCAAAGCTTACAAAGTGAGGTCCACAGAATTCTTTTTTCAGCTTTTGTAAAGTGAAAAAAAGTTAAGGGTGAAGCTTGAAGTAATATTTTGAAATTGTTTCCAACCAGGCTGAGTGAATGTTTGATTAAATAGTTTGGTTGAAGGGGGGGGGGATGATGAGTGAATTGGTGTTGAAAGACTGGATGTATCCACTTAGTAATTGTACTTCAGATTTCTTCAAAGATTGAATAAAATCTTGGAACAATTATTTGACAACACCAAGGAGAACCACATGGAGAATTTCAACTGGGGTGTCAAGGCAGCCATCAAATACTGTTAAATTTGAAAAAAAAAATTGAAATAAAAATCAATGTCTGATTATAATGAAAATTTCATCAATTTAATTAGAACAACACCTTCAAGCTTCAAAAATGGATTGAAGAGTTTGGATTAGTCGGTTTTTTCTATTTCTTAGATTTTTTTGAAGGATTTATGGTTCTCTCTTTTTTTTTCAATAGAGTTCTTGTTAATTGGATCCAAAAGAACATAGGATGAAGAAATTATTTGAAAGGATTTTAGGTTTATTTTGGAAAGCTCATAGAGATTATGGGTCTTTTCAATGGTTTCACTCCAGAGTCTGATAGGATTAAGGGCCTATAAAAATACAAAAAAATTTTTTCAATGATGAACAATTTTATTCAAAGAATTAAAGAATTCACTTCAAAGCCATTCCTATCAATTTGAAGAAAATTTTGAAGATCAGGAATTTTTTGCTTATTTTGCCTCTTGGGGACAGATAATTTTCAAATTCAACAAGGGTTGAGGGATATTCCAGGAACTGGAGTATTTTTGACTTCTGGATGCATTTGGGGATCTTCCAAGAAACGTAAGACTGTGGTGATAACTAAAACTGGTTCAGAAATGGTGATATCAAAAACAGAAAATCCTTGGGTGGCCAGTTGACTGTTTTCCAATTAAAAGTGTCAATATCATTTCAATGGATGCTTCATTTTGGGACTAACTTGATCTCTTCAACTATTTTATCTTCCATTTAAATTACTCAAGCTCTGCTGGATGTTGGCAAAAAAATTACAATCATATTCTTGGTTGGATAAGTGAGGGGCAAGACCAGATAGTGTCAAGTAGAATGATTGGTGTTTGTTGAATTGATTTGATATATTTCCTGAGGTATTGTCTCAATATAATGTTAATGGTACATGCCTAATAATCTTTCCCTGTGCCTTAACACACCATGGATTAGGAAAACTGATCATGTTTTCAATTCCTTTCATCAATTCCTATGTAATGAATTGGCAAAATATAATCAAACAAAATTTCAGAACTCAATCCTCATGATCAATTTATCTTCATAAATCAACTCACCATACAATTTCTTGTCACAGATTTCTGATAAGAAAATTCCATCTTGTTCTATTTTGGAGTACTCCCTCAGAAATCAATCACTAAAAATATCGATTAAATTTGCATCCATGAAATTTTCTTGAGAAGTAATGTTCATCTTCACTGTGGTTGAATTGAGCATAGAAAATTCCAGTGGGGCACATTTGGTGTATATTAGGGTGTATCAGAGTTAAGAAAACCCGCCATTTTTTAACAGCAGATTTCAAACCCAATTCACCATTTCAAACCAGCCATTGAAAATCAAAAAAAAATCTCACTTACTTCACATCAGACATGTCAGAATTACCTGGAAATAAGTGGGTTTTTCAAATAAAGTATTTAAAGGCTTCCACCACCTGTCCATGTCATTCATCCCTGGCTTCCCACCTCCTTCTAACTCCAACCTCATTGGAAAAAAATTTGATTCATTGCTCTTCATCTCTTCATCACTATCCTCATCACTTCATCACTCTTTTCAATTTATTGCTTTAATTACATCGAGCTAACTCTCATTGGATCACTATCCTGATCAGTTCATCACTCTCATCTGTTTATTGCTTTCATCACATCCAGCTAACTATCATTGGATCACTATCCTCATACCTTCATCACTCTCATCACTTTATTGCTTTCATCACATCCTAACTCTCATTGCTTTATCCCTCTTGTCACTTCATCACTCTCATCTCTTCCTATTCTCTTTGCTTCATCACTCTCATCCTCTCATCACATCATCAATCTCACCACTTAAACACTCTCATAGCCCTTCATCCCTTCATCCCTCCTACTATTTTTAAATGGCCCCTCAGCAATCCTCCCCCCGCAAGTCCACTGAAAAATCCAATGGACCAAAGCAAACATCCCCCAGCAACTCAAAATCCAACAATCCTCCCCCATCAGCCTCCAAAGTCTCAATTCAGCTCAAGAGAGCTGATCACATCATCCTGGTAAACTGGCTCAAAATTCCATCCAACTACAATGCTTGCTTTGGATCCAACAATGAAACACACGTTGGCCAACCTCCATCCTATAAGGTCAATGGTTATCTCCTGATGTCCAATGAACTCAAGAATAAAACAAAAGGTAGGCTGGATCTGTCATCCAAACAGAAAAGGGAGCAATTCAAGAATCATTGAGCCAAGTAAAAAAAGGTCCACTCCATGTCAATCTCCACTGGCTTTGGTATTACCGACTCTGAAAAAGCCAAGGGAATCAACTCAGTGGTTGATAAGTTGGACTTCATGTGTCATTTTTATATTAAAATGGATGAAATCTTTGGAAAGAAGGCCAACATCACCCCCCCCCTAGCTGCTTTTGATGCCCAAAAATCCAATTCAGTTGACACTGAGGACTTGGATGGGGATGCACAGCCTAGCAATGGTGATCCCAAACAAACCTATGAGTTGCCCCCATCCAATGCCAAGGAGGATATTCAAACAAAGTTGAAACAGGCTGAGCTAGAATTTCAAAAAGAGGAAAAGGAGAAGGATTGACAGCAAGCGCAACTGCAAATGGAGAGGGAACAACTGGCTACAGAAAAAAAGGATAAGTGGTCAATGGCTGCAGCATACATTAGTAGCAGCAGAAAATTAGATGAATTAAAGCAGATTACTCAAATGCTGGGCTTGTAAATATATTTGCTTTGATGAAAAACTTAAAAAGAAAAAAAAATCATTTTTGATTACAACAATGCTTAAGACTATCTTTAACCCCACCAATAAGAAAATATTTTTTTCTTTTGATTTATATTTTTTTTCCTGGAGTATATTTTCCCGCTCCCCAAGTCCCTGAAAGTGTTTCTAGTCATTTTGTTGATTTGAATTGACATTTCCATTCTTGTATGAGTGGAATTCTCCACAGAAGGAAAAGTACAGTGCTTGTAATTATTGGCTGCCCAAACCATTTTGACCACACCTTTTTCCTTGAAGTCAATTCTAAAGCCCAGGTCAGGAAATCAAGCTGGTTTTGCATTTCCCTTAAGCTGGCCCATCTTCCTTTCAGGAATCCTATGGCATGCTCAATCCAAACTTGTGATTGGGAAAGATGATAGTTGAAATTGGTTTTTCCTTAATTGTTGGACAAAACATTCTGGTACGCTGGAACCACATATTTCCCACTAGCATAAGCTAAATTGGCCAGAAGTTATTGATCTTGTTCAAAGTGGTTCTCTGGTTTTTGGGCAATCCACATCCAATTGAACAAGTATGAATCATGACAAGAACATGGAAGGCCAGCATGGAGGGATATGAACTTCTTGTTGTTATTGAAAACAAGTTTTAGTGCCACAGAGTATCTAAAAAAACAGAAAAAACATATTTGATCAGTGTGTGATCAAAGGTGTTATCAAAGTCATCAGAAAACAAATGAATCAGTTGCCTTTTTTTTCAATCAAAATAGTGGTTGCCATCTAGCTTGGGTTCTTGACTCAAGGGGATGGTGGTTCCGTCAAAAAACCCAATGCAACCAGGAAAGCCTTCAGTCTCCATTAATTGAGATATCTCCTTGAGTTATTCTTTGGTTGGCCAAGAAAGGAATGATCAACAGAATGATAGGATAGCAATCATGACTCTTTTGGTGTATGAGTCAATGGTTCCATAACCAAGTGAGAATAGATTTTCTAACTGATGAATTGCGGCATTATTTCAATTTGATACCAATCTACAAAGAGCAAAAGCCAGTTGGATAGCTGGATTGCATTGAAGATTCCAAGAATTGTTCTGGAAGATGTGGTGGTCTTCACTCATCTCCAAAAGTTTTATTAATTAAGGCAATAGACTTTGGAAAAGTTGGTGGAAGCTTAAGTCAGGGAGGAGATGAAGATTTTGCCTTTCATACATTGGGTTGTGGAGAGTTTTTCTTTTTGGAACCATGTATTGCTTTTTTAATTGAGCATTCAAAGTCAATCAAGTTGATTCCAATTTGAGTCTGAATTGGAGTCAAATACTAACAAAAGTTCAGTCAGCTTTTTTGGAAGTTTGATTGGACATTTTGAAAAAGATGCTGATATGATGTGGGGTGATGAGATGATGATGGGGTTTGTGTGAAGATGGAGATGTGAAGAAATAGGGATTTGAAGCAATACAGATGTGAAGCAATGGAGATGTGACTTGATAGAGATGTGAAGGGATGGAGATGTGAAGCAATGGAGATGAGATGTGCCTGAAGCAATGGAGATGGGATTGGTATGTATTTGCTGATTTGGATGGGTGTTTTAGATTTGATGGATGGTAGATGGATGATGATGCATAAATGGCGGGTTTAATGGCGGGTTTGATGTTTGAAATCCACCATTTTCATGAAACCTGCCATTTTAAAATACACCATTAAGGGGGTATGTGTATTTCAGAAACCTGCCATTATAAATGGCGGTTTTGTTAAAAAAAATGGTGGGTTTATAATGGTGGGTTTGCTAACTCTGATACGCCCTATATTTGATTCAAAAAAGTAAATAAAAACAGGAACCACGATTCTTTGGGAAATCAATTGCACAGGTTCAAATATATAAAAATGTTGGGAATCTTGAATGAAAATTTGATTTCTTAGTTTGGGAGACAGAATTTACCGCCATTTCTTGGTTTGAGACAGCTTGAAATGATCCAATCCATGGATTTCTTCTGGATAAAATTCCAAAAATGGTGCCACATATGGATTTGAAAGCTCCTGAAATGGTTGGAAAAAAAATAAAAAAAAATTAATAAAATAAATTCTAAAATTCTAAAAATTATAAATGATTGAATTTAAATTTTTTATAAAATGGAAAAAACATCAAAAAAGACCTACATGGGATATGATCTCCCTCAAATTGATTGAGAAGCATGGAATCCCTAAGAATGAGGTTTGAGATTCCATGGGGAAGTCCAAGAATTTGGGAATCCACCTGCGCGCCTGCCGGATGGCATTCCACCCAGGCAAGTGGACCCTGAATAGGTTTAGGATTTCCCAAATCTTCCCATAGAGAGAGCGCAAGATGATGTGGTGAGTATATCCCACAGGCATCAAACTGACAAACTCCTACAACAAAGCAATTGGATTGAAGGTAAGTTTCCTCTGTCTATTTCATTCCTTCTCTCATTGTTATCTGATCATTCTTTCTTAAAAGTATAACCCACCTCCTTATTCTTAAAAGGAAACCACAACCATTTTCCCCCAAAAGTGATTGCTCAACCTCTTCAACATTGACATTGGAATCTTCTAAATTCAAAGGATCTGTAAGTATTTGTTCCAACTTGTCATTAATGAAACTTTCCCATCAATAATCATTGTCCATAAGCTCATTGTCTTCATTCAGATTGGATCCAATTGAACAAGCACTCATTTCAAAGCCCCCAATTGTTGGATCAATCTTGACGGGTGAATCAGGTTGGACTCCATTGAAATCAATCCACAAATCTTCATTGAACTCAAGATTGGCCAAGTTGGAGGATTATTCAATGTATGTAGGATCTTGGTGAGTTCCTTTTTCCATATTTTTAGTTTTCGTTGATGAATTAGGAGTTTAAGATTTTTCCCTTGATTTTCTCTATTCATAGGCCTTCCTTAACAGATTTGACAGTGGTATTTAAACCGGTTTGAGGTAGGAATCTCTAAAAAAGCTTCAGTCCATTTTTTCAATGACAACCAAGCTCCCAAATAAGTTCCTTTCTACTAAAGAGTGATGATCCAAACTAACCTTCCTCCATTTTTTCCTCAATATCAATCTGTTTGTTTGAGAATGAGCCAATGAGTAAGTTTTCCTAATTGGAGAGCCCAATTTTTTCCTCAATATTGATCTGTTTATTTGAGAATGAGCTGATGAATAAGTTTTCCAAATTGGAGAGCCCAGGAGACCCCACAATTGGCCAGCCCAGCAAGTCAAAAAAAATGACTTCACTAACCTCTGGTCATTAGCCTTGACCGTTGAGTAATTAAATCCCCTGGGCTCCCCCCTTTTCACTTCTCATCTTAGAAAAGATTTTCATTGTTCATAATATCTTCTTCCTTGCCTCAGATTAGATTCCCAGCTCTATCATCATTTCCTTCCAATCACACCCCAACAGACTCTCACCATGCCCAATTCATTCTGTAATCCCTTCCAAACCCAAAATTGCTTGGCCCAAGCTACTAAAATTCCTTCATCCCACCTCAATTGAGCAAAGCAAAGGCAAATCATTGATGTTGACAATGACAACATTGACTCCCCAAAAAAATAAACCTTGGCCATTAAATCACATTATTCAAGCCCCAAGTCAGATGATTAAACTCACCATTGCTCACCCAGCTCACCAGAGGACATCACAACCAATTCATTTCAATGCAAACTACATGAAATTTACCCTCTCCCCAACAATCTCAAAGCTCTGGTGTACCACTTTGATGGAGTAAGTCCAACCCCAAGTCCTATTTACCAGTCTCATCTGTCCTCTGCCCTCCCTCCTCAGTGATCAACACCACCCCCAGAGCTCAATCAACTATTCTCTCATCCCAAATCCCCCCCTTAGTTTCCTGTCCCTCCCACATCTCTCCTTTTCATTTGATTTGCAAGGCCTTCCACTTGCTGCCTTGGGACTGTTGGCTATTTTACCTCTGGTGTTTGCTTGACCACCCTCATTCTTTGTCCCTTGTCCTATCTTTCCCATTCATCCTCTCCCCCCATCCTCCAATTAGATCTCACTCCATTTGATCCTCAACCCTCTCCACTCCACAACCATGATCTGATGTTGAAATCAATCCATTTTCTCTCATCCTAACTCACTTATCAAGATGAGTGAGAATCAACTAATGATTGTCCTCATTCATATGAACTTGATCCACAACAATCATGGCCTCCAGACCAGATCTTCCATCCTCAAACCATCAAATGTGGCCAACAACTCAGATATGCAATTAAGACAATTAAACAAAATCAAGTGTTATCAATAAAGCAATTTCATAAAAGTACGTTTTTGCTATCTCTCATCATCACTGTCCAGTAGTAAACTCATACATCAGCAAACAGCCTTTGGTACAGGACAAGATCCAAGAAAAGATCCTCCAATGCAACATTGAAGCGTATGGGGAGACATAGAATTCCTTGGGTGAGCCACTCAAAGGTGTTGATGTTCTGACCTTCTCTAATTTCCTATCACCTCAGTTCTGTTGTTTAAACATTTCTGTCTTTAATTTTCTTTCTTTTGTTTCTTTCCCATTGTCTTTTCCATCCTACTATTACTTGTAAAAGCGCTGTCCACTTCTTTGCGCGCAACACTGGTGGTCTATTCCGTGGCGCACAATTCCCACGCACCGCTATCCATCCCTACCTTGCGGCCTCTGAGACTTCATTGCTAGAGGACCGCTCAACATCATCAAGACCAACAATCTCTCATGAAAACAACTATCCGGCTATTCAATCAATCAAACAAGATACTTGCGCCATCAATCAAGATCAATCATGATCAATCAACTGAACCAATCAACTACTCAAGAATCCTCCTCTTTCATCCAAATCATCAAACCTTCAAGACTTGCAGCAATTCCAATCACAGTCAGTAAAACATCCGTCTGACAACTCATTGATCAATGCAGGAACTCACTCTTTTCCTTTTAGTTCCCTACTCATTGTATATTTAGAATTGGCTTTGCTCTGTCTGACTGCTTCTCATCAAGTCTCCTCTAAACTTATAATATTAGAATTATCTGCATCAGTCAGACTTTCCTCTGTTGTTCACTCTCTTTTTCCTACCTTCCATTTGTTTTCATTGCTTAAACTCACTCTCATTCCTCTTCATGACTACGTGAAATACAGCTTGGTCTTGGTTTCCAATCCTAATTCTCACACGGTTAAAAGCCTGCGCCAACCAAACAATGGATCAAGCGGGGACCTCATCCACGCCAGGACCAGGGGGGGACTCTACAAACTACAAATTCTTGGAAATCAAATCTCTAATCAAATCTACACCACTACTAACGGCCAATAACTACAGCATGTGGAGGAAGAAGTTCAAAAAACTCTTCAAACTACGTGGTATATTTGACATCATGACTGCCGATGACTTGACCTGCCTGGACAAGAACACAAACCAGGAATTTGTCACTCATATTCTTGCAAAACTCGACGCAAACTTGTACAATAAAATTATCAATGAAACCAAAAAAGACAATGCAAAGTTGATCTGGATCTCTACACAAGAACACTTCGCATCATCCCAATCCGCAAACAGAGCTTGGGTCTTCAACAGTTTCCTACACATCTCAATGGAAACTAACATTGAATTGTTTGTAACTACCATCAAAATCTATCTCAAGAAGATGACCAAGGTTGGCATGAAGCTCCCTTTGGACATAATCACCTATCTAATTCTCTTCAAGTTTCCCAGCTTGATGCAACACATGAAGTCGCAAATCATGCACTTGACCACTGATATGAAAGTTGATGTCGTACTCAACCACCTGATCCAACACAAAAACAAATCCATTGCTGAAGGAGAGAGAGCCAAGCCAGTGAACATCGCACTATACAGAGGAACTCAATGTGAAAACAGCAAGCACAATCCGGCGGCAACCTCTCACCCGGCCAGTTCACGTTGGTTTGAATTTCCGGAACTCAAGCCTGCTAACGCTAACAACCACGGATCTTGGAAAGGCAAAGCTAAGGCAAAGGAAAAATCCCACTTCTACAGCTTCTTTTGCGGACTCAGCTCCTCTGTACTGCCCAAACCCATAAAACAACGCTGCTTCATTCTAGACTCAGGTTGCTCAATTCACATGAGTGTCAATTGGGATTCTTTCACTACGTTTGAGAAGAGCAATGGAACTGGAAGAATTCAAACTGGAAAAAAAGACGCTGCCATCACAATTGAAGAAAGCGGTACAGCTGCTTTGGCCACAAATAATGCTAACCTGCTCCTCTTCAATGCCGCCTGGGTGCCAGAATCTACGGTGAACCTGATTTCATTGGGTGAGCTTATGGGTTGAGGTGCCAATCTCCGGGTCAACAGGAACACATATACAAAAAACTTCAGACTTAACTCAAATGGTTCTCTACTGCTTTCTGGTTCTATCATCAACAACCTGTTTGTGATTGATATGGCTACCACAAGTCCCAAGAGCTCCTTCTACTCCAATGACAAACTATCCGTTATTCATTGTTCTTTGGGTCACTCTAGCTTATCTCAAATGGAGAAGTTCCTCAATAGCAAACTCCCCAAAGCACATAAAGCCTCTTTTGAATGTCTGAACTGTGACAGGGCCAAGATAAATCAAGCCCCGTTTGATCACCAACAGGAAACCTCTGGTAGCTGCTTTGAGAAGATTCATCTAGACCTCATTGGACCCATCAACCCAACTTCAAAAGGAGGGTTCCGTTATGCTCTCACTCTTTTCAACTCTTACTCCAGATACTTGGCGGGTTTTCCTCTCAAATCCAACAGCAATGCCGCGGAAATTCTGATGTTTGTGATAGAGAACCAACACAGGAAAACTGGTAAATATCCAAAAGAAGTCTGTTTGGACGGTGGAGGTGAATTTGTTAATAAGAAAATAGAAAATTATTATTGAAATCACCATATCAATCAAGTAACCAGCAAACCGTATCACTCACAACATAACGGCCAAGCGGAGAGAGCAAATTGGACAATAATGGAAGCAGTTCAAGAGACCCTGTTGGAATTGAACACTCCCAAGTCTTTCTGGCACAAATTTCTTAAGAGCTGCTGTCTGATGTTGAATCAGATCCCCAAACAGAAAGGTGAGGACTCTCCCTGGAAGAAGATGCATCAGAGCAAACTTCCAAAGGACTACATCAAACCGATTGGATCAAGCCAAACCTATAGGATCAACAACACAGACATTGTCTCTAAACTCAGCAAGAAAGGGGCTGCAGGACTGCTACTGGGTTTTAATCTATCCCTACTCTCTTATAAAATTATCACTCCATCTGGGAAAATTGTTGACACCAAGCACGTCAAATTCAATCATCAAAATCCTACTTCAATCCAGTGTGTTGATGACAATTTGGACAGCAAAAAGTCCACTCACCCAAATGTAAATCCAAATCCTAGTTCTAACACAGTCAATCAGATGCAGATGCCAGAAAATACCCCATCCAATTCACCACCAATTTTGAAGGAAGAATCCAATGTCAATAGCTTGGAAGAGCCCTTGGAATCCAACTCAATTTTTGAAGAGAACTTGAGGCCAAATCTGAGAAACCAAGGGACCCTGTCCAAACCTGATTGCTACGGATTTATATCTAAAAAACTCCTGAAGTCATTAGCCAAGGCCATGAATATCCCTCAATGGAGAGAATCAGCCTTAAAGTAATTCAAAACAATTGAAGATCAGGAAGTTTGGGAAGAAGTCAATGAGAAACTGGTCACCAACCCGCTCAAAACTGTCCCGGTCTTCAAAATTAAACAGAAAGCTCGCGGCAAAGCTCCCATTCTCAAAACCAGACTGTGTGTTCAAGGGTTCAACCAGCGGTATGGACTGGACTACCTAGAGACCTACGCCCCTACAGGCAAAGTTGCGTCATTGAGGGCAGTTATTACATACGTAGCCAAAATGAACCTGGACATGCTCCAACTGGATTTCAAGGGGGTGTTTCTACACTCCAAATTGGACAAACAAGTCTTTATCAGAACGCCCACCAGTTGTGGTAGGTCTTCCAAATACCTGAGGCTCAAAAAGTCACTATACGGACTGAAACAAGCCCCAAGGAACTGGTATTGGATGCTGAGCAAATGGATCAAAGCCCAAGGCTTTCAAGAATCTGCATGCAATCCATGCCTGTACATTGGGGATGACAAGACAACTGTATTATTTTTCCATGTTGATGACCTCCTCATTGCTGGAAACGTCAACCAATTCAAAGAAAAATTCTTCTCCAAATTCAAACACTCTTCTGCACACCCTCCTAATACACTCCTTGGGATGAAGATTGAAAGAAAGGACGGCTTAATTCACCTTTCTCTACCGCTACACATTGAAAAAGGTCTTGAGGAACTTGACCTCAAAAGCAGTTGACTGGTTTCAACTCCACTTACTCCCGGTCTTCACCTTGGAACAGCCGGAGTGGAGGAACGCGAACTATTTCTGGCCCTCAATAAGAATTATTGATCACCCATTGGCCAACTGAACTTTATAGCTGGTCTTGCCAGGCCAGATATCAGCTTTGCTGTTTCAAGTCTGGCAAGACACTGCGAGGCACCCAGCATCAACCATTAGAAAAAAGTTCTGCATGTCCGGAGATATTTGAACAACACCAAAGACATGATGTTAACGCTTGGACCCCGGTCAATCTCAAATCGACTGGTGTGCTTCAGCAATGCCACATGGGCAGACAATCCAGAAGCTAGGGTATCTCAGAGCGGCTTTATCTGTTCCTTCAGGGGCAGTCCGCTTTATTGGACTAGCAGGCATCAACAATCCATAACGCACTCCTCAACAGAAGCCAAATGTGTCGCAATGTCAAGCTGTCACCTTGAAGCACACTGGCTCAAACAACTAATCAAAGACATCTATTGATGTTTGTTCAAATGCCCGCTCCATCTGATTTATAACAAAGGTCTTGATGACAAAATCAAGAATTTTGGATCCAACTCCAAGGCAAAAAATATTGACATCAAGGCCAAAAGTCTGCAAGATGATTTCAAACAAGGTCTTATCAAGGTCAAGCTGATCCTGTTGCGGTCAATGACGGCTGATGCTCTGACTAAAGCCGCAAACAAAACATCAGTCACTAGGCTTTAAAATGCCTTCAGCTCTCTCTACCACTGATCTCCAAGTTGTGGGGGCATGTTGATGTTCTGACCTTCTCTAATTTCCTATCACCTCAGTTCTGTTGTTTACACATTTCTGTCTTTACTTGTCTTTCTTTTGTTTCTTTCACATTGTCTTTTCCATCCTACTATTACTTGTAAAAGCGCTGTCCGCTTCTTTGCGCGCGATGCTGGTGGTCTATTCCGCGGCGCACAATGCCCGCGCACCGCTATCAATCCCTACCTTGC
This sequence comes from Puccinia polysora, assembly GCA_025617555.3. Classification (NCBI taxonomy): domain Eukaryota; kingdom Fungi; phylum Basidiomycota; class Pucciniomycetes; order Pucciniales; family Pucciniaceae; genus Puccinia; species Puccinia polysora. Next base: position 33,291,443 of record CM062618.1, read on the forward strand.
GGCCTCTGAGACTTCATTGCTAGAGGACCGCTCAACATCATCAAGACCAACAATCTCTCATGAAAACAACTATCCGGCTATTCAATCAATCAAACAAGATACTTGCGCCATCAATCAAGATCAATCAAGATCAATCAACTGAACCAATCAACTACTCAAGAATCCTCCTCTTTCATCCAAATCATCAAACCTTCAAGACTTGCAGCAATTCCAATCACAGTCAGTAAAACATCCATCTGACAACTCATTGATCAATGCAGGAACTCACTCTTTTCCATTTAGTTCCCTACTCATTGTATATTTAGAATTGGTTTTGCTCTGTCTGACTGCTTCTCATCAAGTCTCCTCTAAACTTATCAGATTAGACTTATCTGCATCAGTCAGACTTTCCTCTGTTGGTCACTCTCTTTGTCCTATCTTCCATTTGTTTTCATTGCTTAAACTCACTCTCATTCCTCTTCATGACTACGTGAAATACAGCTTGGTCTTGGTTTCCAATCCTAATTCTCAAATAAGGGTCACTACTACTCTTGAATATTGTAAGTCTTCTTTTTCTGTCTTTTATTTGAAATGCAGACTAATTGAATTCACTCAATCAAGATTTTGCGGCAAAGCAATCGGACACAGTCAAGAAAAAATACCTCCCCCAGGTTAAAAAACAAATGATCCAACAGCCCAAGAAGATGTTGCCTCTTTTGTTGGCAAACTGGTGAAGTATGAAAAATGCAGTTTAATAAACATGGTGAGTCAAAGACAAACTTTGCAACACAGCTTTCTTATGTATCTAAATAACCTGTTTCCATAACCATCTTGAGCTCATCTATAACATTGCAGATACAAGTATCCACATAAGAGATGGTCCAATTCCCAAGTTATCCAATCTATTGGTGAAGGTAAGTTTTATTTTATTTATTAATTGGCTTCTCATTCTAATAAGAAATTCATCATAAACAAACCACAGATTGACCAAGCATTTGGACCCAAAAACAAATATGACTTGGAAAATGGCTTCATTCACAAAACTCCTCTCCAAGCAAAGGTCTGATTCTTGTTCTTACAACTCCAAATTGTCATTCATATGGCCAGCCCAATACGTGGAGGTAAAGTGCACTGGAAGTTGATTTACCAAGACTTGCAAGACATAAAACAACAGCCATTGAACATTATCACAGCCTAAAACTATTTTATTTTCTTCATGTTGTGGATCAAGCTTTTTATAAAACATTTGAATTTCTGAGAATATATCTTGAAAATTGAATACAGCTGGGCCAAAACAATCTTGAAAAAAGATGAAGCTTTTTTTGATGGTAAGACCATGACTGAATATCTCACTTTCAAGGCATTGGTCATGCCAACTGAAGAGGAAATCCTTGGATTTTAATGAAACTTTTTTTTGTTTGTAAATGTCCATTCTATCTCATTGATAATATAAAACCACAACTTTGTTGTTATCAAAAAATGAAAAATAATGTATTAGTATTTATTGCAGACTAAATCATTAGCAATGAAAAACACATTACAAACAAAAATAAACTTCTATATATTAATGAATCAAGAGCGCCAACAACAAAAAAAAAGGGTCAAATCATGGTTGAGGATAAAAATGATTCAACCCTTTGGTGACAATATCGCCGTCAAGTCAATTAGCTGTCAACTTGGCTTTGAAAGCAAATCAACATGGCCTCACAAGATCCAAGGGTGAAATTTGCATCAAAAATTTGTCAGGCTCTCAACCAGCCTTGATGTTTTGGACACAAAAGTCATTTTAACACCATCCCATGTCAAACCAACGTTGCCGGAGCGGGTGACTCAACATCACATTGGACCTGTGGTGTACATTTGTGACTCTGGGGCAGGAAGAACAAATACACCATGGGTTCACTTTGAGCGTTTGAGGACTGCAGAGACAATGACAAAGGTCAATTTGACGCCCTGCGTGTTGAACACTGGCCATTTTGACAACAGTTTCAGTCAACGGTTGATTGACCAACCACTGACATTCAACCAACCCTGTTGTCAATTTGCCAGCCAGCTGGTTGGTGACTGGAATTCAGGGTTGTGGCAACGTCACCTTGCCCCCACCGTCAATTCACCAGTTGGGCGCGCCTGTTGATGAGTTGCAGTCAGGTTTGTTGCAACATTGTCTTGCTCAGGCGGTCAAATCCCCAGCGGGACCCACACTGCTGGTTTGATCCCACTTGGATCCTGCAGCACTGTCCTGTGATTCAATATCAAAGGTGGTTCCAAGCTCTCATACACCATTTCTCACTCTTCATTGTTAAATCTTAAGGTCATTTGCAATTTCAATACATATTTTTTAAAAGAACAATCATTAATTGAGAAAATGTAATGCTTTGAAACCAATTTTTTTTAAAAAAGTCTCATTTTATTCAATTTTTCAACTTCAGTTAATTTTAATATTACTTTGTTAATTTTTTCTAGTGATTCTGCTTTTCAGGGAGATTATATTTGAATTACCAAAATTTAAAGCATTACTTGTGAAGTGCTGGCCTCAAGAGTTGAGCAAAGTGCTTGTATTGGCTCACCCCACCTGGCTATGGCTGAGGTCATACACTCAACCCATTGGCTAGGTTCAATGGGTGGAGTGATCAACCTGGCTAGTGAACTGTGCTCCTCAGCTGCATGCAATGAACCTGAGTGAAGAATCCAATTATTGTGGTTTGAATAGCCAACTTCCATTTTTCTCTGAGAGGTATCTTGATGCTCAACTTGGAAAATGTGGATTTTTTGAATCTGGAAACCCCCATCATGGCAATTGTGCTGCGTATTCAAGAAGGCTTTGATTGCCTGTATTCAATTTGAATAAATTTTTGTTAAGAAATTAGTTTTTTAATCTGAAACAAAAAAATGAAAAAATTGCTAACCTGAAAATTTACTGTGCATTCTGAGGTTTATTCAACAGATTACCTCAAGTTGTAAAATGGATTGATTCCCATGGTTTCAAGCTTGTCAAATTGGAAAAAATATTTAGTGGTTCTAATTCCAGGAGGCTGCAATAATGAGGTGATCTTGCCAATAAAATTCACTTATTTGGGGGATTCAATCTGATGCAAAAAAAGGGTTAATGTTTTGAAGTTATCTAGTTCAAGTCAATCCAAAAAACTTGCCAAGATGTGGTAATTCTTCTGGATGATCTCATGCTTGTTTAGTTGAATTTGGGTGATTTTTTCAAGATTTGAATATTTTTCTCTGAGTACCTGAGGAAATCAAACTCTTTCTTCATTGGGAACAGATTTTCATTTAGCAAAGCAATATTGGTTGATGGGATGATAAATTTGGATATTGTAGCCCATGGAATGTTGAATAACTGGAATATCTTTAAATATGATGGTAATTGTTGAGCTGCTTTGAAAAGTTGTTTGAGTCTCTTGATTGTATAACACACCAGAAGCAAGACAAAAACATAGAGACTGATAATTAATGAAGATGATGGCCAAATCACGTCCTGGACTGATCCTGTTGAATGAATTGAAGCTTGGCGTAAAATTCAATTGTAACTTTCAAATTTTTCAGTTGAAAACAGACTAGCTGGACCAAAAAACAAAATTGAGTTTGGGAGGTGAAGAAGCATGTGAATCTTGGGTTTGTTGATCCATTGGCCAGAAATCTTGATCAAATGATATAAAAAGTGTTTTATTTGTTCCTTCAGTTGAGTTTGGTATTCATTCATGTCTTTGATGTGAGTTTGAAATATGAAAGTTAAAAATTGACAAACAGAGGTCCACAGAATTCTTTGTTCAGCTTTCATAAAGTGAAAAAAAGTGAAATGTGAAGCTTGAAGTAATATTTTGAAATTGTTTCCAACCAGGCTGAGTGAATGTTTGATTAAATAGTTTGGCTGAAGGGAGGGGATGATGAGTGAATTGGTGTTGGAAGACTGGATGTATCCACTTAGTGATTGTAGTTCAGATTTCTTCAAAGACTGAATAAAATCTTGGACCAATTATTTGACACTACCAAGAGGAGCCACATGGAGAATTTCAACTGGAGTGTCAAGGCAGCCATCAAATCCTGTTAAATTTGGAAAGAAAAAAAAATCAAATATCAATGCCTGATCATCATGAACAATTTATAAATTTAATGAGAAAAACACCTTCAAGCTTCAAAAATTGGTTGAATAGTTTGGAGTAGTCTGTTTATTCTATTTTTTGGATTTTTTGGAGGATTGATGATTCTCTATTTTGTTCAATAAATTTCTTGTTGATTGAAGCCACAAGACCATAGGATAAAGACATTATTTGAAGTATTGATAGTTTATTTTGGAAAGTTCATAGAGTTGATGGATGTTTTAAATGATTTCAGTCCAAAGTCTGGTGGGATGAAGGGCCTATAATAATACAAAAAAATATTTTCAATGATGACCAATTTTATTCAAAGAATTAAAGAATTCACCTCAAAGCCATTCCTATCAATTTGAAGAAAATTTTGAAGATCAGGAATTGTTTGCTTATTTTGCCTCTTGGGGACAGATAATTTGCAAATTCAACATGGGTTGAGGGATATTCCAGGAACTTGAGTATTTGTGACTTCAGCATGCATTGGGGAATATTCTAAGAAACATAAGACTGTGGTGATAACTAAAACTGGTTAAGAAATGGTGATATCAAAAGCGGAAAATCCTTGGGTGGCCAGTTGACTGTTTTCCTATCAAAAATGTCAATATAATTTCAATGGATGATTCATTTTGGGACTAAATTAATCTCTTCAACTATTTGATCTTCCTTTTAAAGTACTCAAGCTCTGCTGGATGTTGACAAAAAATTGCAATCATATTCTTGGTTGGATAAGTGAGGGGCAAGACCAGATAGTGTCAAGTAGAATGATTGGTGTTTGTTGAATTGCTTTGATATATTTCCTGAAGTATAATGAGAATATAAATTTTTAGGACCATGTCTAATAATCTTTCCCTGTCTCTTGTCACGCCATAGATTAGGGAGACTGATCAAGTTTTCACTTTCTTCATCAATTTCTATGTGAAAAATTGGCAAAATTTTAATCAAACAAAATATCAGAATTCAATCCTCATAATAATTTGATTTTCATAAAGTAACTCAACAAAAAATTTCTTGTCACAGATTTCTGATAAGAAGTCTAAATCTTGTTGTATTTTGGAGTACTCCTTCAGAAATTGATCACTAAAAATGTCCATTAAATTTGCATCCATGAACTTTGCTTGAGCAGGAATGGTAATCTTCACTGTAATTGAATTGAGCATGGAACACTCCAGTGGTGCAAATTTGATGTATGTTTTTGATTAAAAACAGTAAATAAAAAGCAGTACCACAATTTCTTTGGAAATTAATTGTGCAGGTTCAAATATATAAAAATGTGGGGAGTCTTGCATGAAAATTGGATTTCTCAGTTTGGGTGACAGAAGTTCCTGCCATTTCTTGGATTGAGAGAGCATGAAATGATCAAATCAATGTTTTTCTTCTGGGTAAAAGTCCAAAAATGGGGCCACATAAGGATTTGAAAGCTCCCGGAATTTTCAAAAAAAAAAATAATGAAAAAGATAAATTCTAAAATTCTAAAAATCATAACTGAATTTTAATTGATGATAAAATAGGAAAAAACTCCAAAAAGACCTAAACGGGATATGATCCCTGGAAACTTGAGGGAGAAGCACAGAATCCACAATACAGAAATTTGAGATTCTGTGGGGAATTGCAAAAATTGGCAAATCCATGTGCGTGCCTGCCGGATTGAATTCCATGCAGGCAAATATACCCTTTGTAGGTGTAGGATACCCCAAATCTGTCCATAGAGTGCGCAAACAACAATATGGTGAGTATAACCCACAAGCATCAATCCAACCAAGCCCTAAAACAGAGGATTCCAACCCATGGTAAGTTTCATCCAACCTTTTTTGCTGAATTTGTTCATCACATTTTTTCTTTTGTCTGAATAATATCACCCACCTCCTTATTTCTAAAAGAAAACCACCAATCATCCCCTGAATCCCGTGATTGTTTGAATTTCTCATCCTCTTCAAAATCCTCATCTCCATGGCCTGTGTCAAATGAATTGGTAAGTATGCAATTCACCTTGGCATTGATGGAATCCACCCATCCATCCTCATCTTTGAAAATATTGTTGTCTTCCACTCTCCCAGACCCCATTCCCAAAAGACTAAATTTGAAGGCTCCAATTATTGGATCAATATTAACTGGAAATTCAACCAATTCTCCTTTTAAATCAATCCCTGCCTCATCATTCATTTCCCAATTTTCCCAGTTGGAGCTTGAGTCCATGGATGTTTGGCCTTGGTGAGTTACTCTTCCCAAATTTGCATGTTTTACTCAATAGATCTCAATTTTAACATTTTTTTTACACAATCTCTATTCATTGGCCTTCTTGACAGATTTGGAAACAATATTTGGGATCAACAAAGGTAGGAATCAGTTCAAAGCTGTTTATTTCTTTTTTAACCCCCAAAAAAAACAAAAAAAAAAAAAATAGGCCCTGCAAACAAATTCTTTGTAATAATGAGTAAGAATCAAAACTGACCTGCATTGATTGTTGGATTGATATTGATTTGTTAGTTTGAGAAAGCAAAAATGAATGAGCTATAAAGAATGGAGACATGTTTCCAAAGTCTTGCAATCAAGATTGCTCCAGTGGCCAGCACAGCAACTCAAAACCAATGATGTCACCCAGGCTTGCTTGTAAGCCACAACCGTTGAGTAAATTAATCACTTCAGAACCCAAACTTTGCTTGCTCATATTGGACTTATTTTCAAGATTTCTGGTTTTTTTTTCTCCTCTCAGGAAGCTTTCAACATATCCTCATCTTTCATCTCTAATTCCACCTCTACCCTCTCTTGCCATGCCTGCCTGCTTCTGGAACCCATTCCAAACCCAATCCCAAATGGCCCAAGCTACCACCCCTCAATCATCCCAGAAAAATCAAGCGAAGAAAAGACATTGCTGATGCCAAAAATGACTTCATGGACTCCGCAAAAAAATTTGGCTTACCCACTCAATCCTGCCATAAGAGCCCAGACTCAGATGATCCAACTCACCCTCATTTAACCAGCGGATCATTGGAAAACTCAACCAATTGGTTTCAGAGAAAACTAACTCAAATTTTCGGCCTTCCCAATGAAACCCAATAAGTTACACCCTCCTCTTAATACTCTGAATCCAATTCCTCTATCTCAAACTGAATCATCATCCTTCCGTTATCTCCATCAATCACCATTATCAAACTTAAATATCAAGATGAGTGACCATCAACTCATAATGGTCCTCATGCACATGAACTTGAGCCTCCACAATCAAGCTCAACCCCCCAGCTCTTCCATCCCAGGACCATCAAATGCAATCAATGAATCAGATAGGCAATTAAGATGAGTGAAAAGAATCAACTACCGATAAAGTAAATACATCCAGGTAAGCATCTCTTATTTCCCATTATTACCATCCATTAGTACACTCACAAATAGTCAATCAGAAGTTTTTCCAAGATGAAATACAAGCTAAGATCCTCAGATGAAATATTGATGCATATTGAGAGACTCACAACATCATTGGCAAGCCAATTAAAGGCTCCCTACTACTCTCAACAATTGTAAGTTTCTCCTTTCCCCCTTTCAATAATATCCAGACTCATTGGATTTGATCAATTAAGATTTTGTTGCCAAAAAATTGGTCACTTTCAAAAACAATTACCTCCCCCCGGTTACAACACAAACAATCAAATGGCCCAAAAGGCTGTGGCCTTGTCTGTTGGCAAACTGGTCAAGTACAAAAAATCCAGTTTAAGAAACTTAGTGAGTTTAATTTCAAATTTGAACATCATTCTGATATTCCTAACTGACCTTTTCCAATCACCATCTTGAGCTCATCTACAATATTGAAGATACGGGGACTCAAATTAAGAATGGGCCAATTCCCAAGTTGTCCAAAATATTGGTCAAAGTATGTTTCATTTTATTTCTTAAGTTAGTTATCCTTCTCAGCTGAATTTTATTGTGACCTCATCACAGATCTATCAAGCTTTTGGAACAAAGCAAAAAAAACATTTGGCCCACAACTTCATTTGTAAGGCGCCCCTCCAAGCAAAGGTGATATTTGATTTCTTACATCTCCAAATTTCCATCCATATGGCCAGCCCAGCGCATTTTAGTTGAATTTTATAGACGTGGATTGGTAACTGGTTGTAGCCAGCGCACTCAGCAATGAGCACAAGACGGCTCCAAAGGGCGTGTGCCTGCCATGAGAAGGACAAACTGGGTGGACGTGATGACGCAAGAGTTGGGAAGGATTTGGGTGGCTACAGGCAGGCGCAGGGGGCTCCAAGTAGGGTGTGGTGTGCCCATGAGAAGGAAAAACCAGATGGGTGTAGTGGGGCGAGTGTTTGGGAAGGAGGATAGGGTTGGGTTAAGGTTTATTTTTGTTTTTGGATTGTATTTGTGCTTGTAATTAGGTTAGAGTGCAGGGGAAGGGTATAATACTTTGCCCCCACCCCCGCGCTCAGGGGGGGATCTCATACCATACCACCACAGAAGGAAGGAATTAATCTCATTTTTCTAAAAATCTATTTCTTATTACTTCTTTCTAATCTATTACCTTTCCATTTGTTGGTTAAACGGTGTGCTTGACTCCTTACAGACACTTGGGAAAAATCACTTCCAAACTGAGGACAACTTAAAAGGGGTATTCCCCTCTTGTTTCCACAGCGTGGGGATACTGTGAACTGGAAGCCAATCAATTGATAATTGCAAGATTTACAATAAAAGCCAATGTATATTATCAAAGAGTAAGCATTTGATCTTTTATATTCATTTTGGTGGGATCAAAGTTGTTTTAAAATATTTCAATTGCTTAAAATCAATCTTCAAAATGGGAAACAGCTGGGCCAAAGAAATATTGAAAAAAGATGAAGAAATGTTTGATGGTAACACTATTGCTGAAGATCTGACAAGTGAGGCATTGATCATGCCAACTGAAGCAGAAATCCTCAAATTTGAATGAACATTTTTCCTTTAGAAATCTTTGTAATTTTCTATCATCTTCATTGTTCAAATGATCCTGTAAATTTCTCCCCATAAACAAAAGAAAAAATGTTTAATAATATTCATTGCAGATTACAAAATTAGCAATTAAAACTAAAAGAAATACAAATGATTTATTTTATCTGATGAACCCCTTGTGGCAAAAATGGAAACCAAAAAAAAAGGGTTGAATCATTGTTGAGGACAACAATGATTCAACCCCTGAGGGACCTTCTAACCTTTGAGTCAAAGGGTTTTCAAAATGACCTTGACACCAAATTGACAAGGGCCCAACCGCGGCAAGGTGGGATCCATTTTGAGTTGTTAGCAAACCTTTGACCCCCTTTGACGTTATGGATTGGCAGCATTATTTTGATAGGCGCACTTGAGCTCAGGGAGGGGGGTTGAACTGGCATTGCGCAAGCTGGTGGCTTGTGAGAAAGGTGGCCCCATGGTGTACGGATCAGGCGTAGGACTGACCCACTTTGTGATTTTTGTGGTGGCAGGGAATTGGTGGGCCACATCATGAACCATTTCAAATACTACCGCTCTACCAGAAATGCCCTCCAGAAAAAAACTTAGGAGGGCCAAAGTTGGCTTTTGATCAAATCAGCTGGATGTGTTGCTCAACAATCCCAAGGCCCACCCCACCATTGCCCAGTTCCTGCTTGACACAGGCTGTTTTGATGCCAAACTCTCAAAGCACCTCTTTTGATACTATCAGTTGCCAGAAAACTGTCCACATTTTTCATGGATTTTTTCCTCTTGTTCAGAATTTTTGTCCTATGTTTTTTTGTCTTATTTTGTCTTTTTTTTGTCCTCCTTTTTTTTTGTCTTCAATCTAATTTAAACCGGTCAGTCATTCAGAATGAGCTTTCCTGCTTTTTCTTTTTCCTATCCTATTTTTAACCATAATTTTTCCAAATTTTAATTTTGGCGGGCAACATTTTTTGAAGTAGAATTTAATGAAAAAAGAGGCCCCCAAAAATTTTATAACACATTGAGATTTATAATCTAGCCATCCTCCGTCAAGTATTGTGTGTATGATCAAGGCCCACCTTCCCACTCATCAAGGATCAAGGATCAACAGTCATCAGTCCCCAGACACTCCCCCTCTGACCAACTTGGGTAGCAAAAAATTGTGCACCAAAGCCTTCTCAGAGTGCTTGGGTGCTCCCTTGGATGATGAACATCACCATAGCTTGGATGAAGCTCTTTGGAACCCACCAGGGCTTTCCAGGTTGGCTCTATAGATCCTCTTGCTCATTGGCCAATCAACATCTCCACTCAAGTCTGATTGAAAAGGGGCCCCCAAACAACTCTGGCGTCCAAGAAACTCAGCCTGCAACTGTTGAAGATCACAACGGTCATCCTTGGAAGATGGGACCCAATTGGGTTGTCCAGGTGGAAGTCTGGACAACCACAAGCAAGCATTTTGTCAATCTGTTGAAAAGCAGAAGGAGCCCTCTCAACTCCTTTAAAAAACCTGATTGCTCATCAAATCCTGCCACACCTTGTGTCTCCATCCATCCAGATCATGCTGCCAACCGTCCAGTGAAGCTTAGTTTCTTGGAAAATGAAACTTTCATCAATCTTACTTTGAGTTGATGTGTTGGTTGATGGAGTCAAGGCTAGGCAATGAGGGTTAGTAAATGGAGCCAAAGCAGTAGCCCGGCCTCCTGGCCGGTTTGAGAAAAACCCAGAAAGGAAGCCTGATACAGGCAACCTGTCACAGGAAATCTTGTGGAACAGATTTTAACTGCACGCATCCGGTTTTTTCCCAGGGCTTCCTTCATTTTTCAGCAGCTTGTCCAGCCAGACATGTGCGCTGAAAATTGAAGAAAGTTTTCTGGCAAGTGATAGTAATTCATCACCTTCTCCCACTTGTTGTTTGTTGTCCAGAAAATCAGTCATCCTCACCCCCCTTTTCCAGTTCATCTCTCTTCCCTTCCTTTCTCTGTTGTTCCTTTTGTTGCCTTTTTGTTCCCCCTGATTTTTTTTCATTCCACTCCACTGTGGTGTCTGCTTCATCTTGTCTTGCACCCCTTATTGACAGGGCGTACTTGTACAGGGTTTGATCATATTCATAGTGTGCAATGCTAGGTGCAAAACTTCACTTTTTTTTTTAAAAAAAGGTGTAAGTATTTAGAATTAATATATATGTACATATAGCTCACTTTTAAGTAAGAGATATGTTTCCCTTGGGGGAATTTTCATCTTGCAAAAAAGGTTCCAAGCCTGCAAATTATTTAAGATATTCAGCTTCCCCTGAAATCTTTGTTAACTCCTTTGTATGCACTTAATCCTCCCCCACGGCCCCCCCTTACAGAACCCTTCCTTCTGCCAGGTATGGTTGGGATCACTATATTCACAGCATTCTCTGAGTCTTGCCCAAAATTTGAGTCTATCCATTTAGAATTCTAGAATTACTACTTGCTTTCTCCACCCCCACCCCCTCCTCCTTGCAAGGCTGCTAGGCCCCTTTGAGTAGCCATTCAAAGTGTGTGATTCTAACCATGGAGGACAACAATGAAAAAGTTTGGAATTCCACCTGTTCCAGTCTGGTTTCACCACTTGCAATGTGTCTCAGCCATCGAGGGAGTTTTCCAGCTTTGTGGGCCAATGTGCCTTGCCTCAGCAATCCAGACCATTCTCTAACTTTCTTGGCCATCAAGTTTGTTTCCAACCTGCCTTGATGGTCATCAAGGCTGCTTTCCACCAGCCTTGGCCATCAGGACCCACTTGGACCCCTGAGATCTTGCCTTCCACTGAGTGGCCTCTGCCATCAGGATATCCTTCCAACTCACCTTAGTCACCTCTTGCATCTTCTAACTCTCATTTTTTTTCCCCAAATTTCAAGTTCAACCAATTTCAGGCTCTGGCCTCCTCAATTCTGCCAAGGAAAAATGTTTCTGAGGTCCCATGGATCAATACAAAACCTCAGGTAATCATGGTAAAACAGATTCACCAGAGTCTTCCTCAGATTTTCCAGTGTCCTTGCACAATACATTGCAACAACAACCAAAATCCTGACCAACCTTCATCTCTCAGTCAATCCTTGGCTTGGTGATCATCCATTGATTCAGTCAGATCCTCACCCACTTATAGTTAAGCCAACTGTAATTTGGTTCTCTCACTTTCTTGTGTTTCATGTGTTGTTGAGGGGGGGGGGGGGATATGCAGAGAAAATATGTTCTAATTTGTTTCATGTTTATAACATACTCTTGTGGTTATGTTTTCAAATTAAATGCTTATGGAATTACAAATATGCACCTATTTGTTACTCCACAACCCAAATATGTGTTAATAATTAATAAATATAGCTAACTCTGATCTAAGAAATATATTTACCTTGGGATAATTTTCATCTTGCACAACCATACCTGCCTATGGTGACCCTGTAGCATGGTGCTGGATACCTAAGATTGAATGATCTGGGCCTCTGAAAGCTTCAAGAACCAGAAAAAGCAGGGCTCATCAACCACTGAGTCTAAGACACCATAAATTTGAACTGGGGCACAGCTATTAAAGTTTGCAGAAGGGCTCAGTAGTAAAGTTAGAAGGTCCCCTTATCATTCTATCTCACTACCTCATTGCATCAATTGAAGATACAAGCCAAGCTGGAGTTCAAACTGTGAAAGACTTCCAAAACAAGTGAGACTGTGAATGATGATAAGATTGCTGCTAACCTCCTTTGGTCTTGGACTCCCAACCTAGAAAGTGTGACTTAGGTAGAATGATGGATGGACATGGTACAGTACAAGAGGCATGATTGGTGCGCAAACAATGCCCTAAAGATCATGTTTCAAGGTACAAAGTAGTATTAGCTCAGAGGTTCAAGCTTTAAAAGTCCCATAGAAGCCAAGGAACTAACTGAGTCTATTGAATATTTTTAAGCAAGTAAAATTTGAATCCTGATCACAGTCAACCTAGTGCTCAACCCATAAAGATAAGGGTTGAGTTCAAAGAAACTCTCAGTTAGATCAAATTTTAATGTATTTATTGGTTTTTCTGTTGTGTTCTTTTTCTTTTTTTGCAAAAAAGAGAGAGAAAAAGATTTAAGGCCTGATGATGGTTTTTATTTTGAAATCTAATAGTCATGAGATCCACTAGGTTTTTTTTTATTTTCTCTCTATCTCTCTCTCTCTTTTACTTTTGGTTGAATTTTGGGTTCAAATTTAGTTTACCCCATGGTGCCAATCAAGGTGCACTCAAATAAATGAAAAAACAAGAGGGGTGTGTGTGTTCTGAATAGCCTTGGATGAGTAATTACATAAAGTATTAGAGTAGGAACAGTGTTAGGATCACTAAATACATTTAAGTGGTCCCAAGATGAAGACTGCAAAAGGAGGGGATTTGGAGGAACCTTGGGTGGGAACAATGGTGGTAGCTGCCATTGCTAACACATATGTAGGTGTGTATGTATGTATGTATGTATGTATGTATGTATGTATGTATGTATGTATGTATGTATGTATGTATGTATGTATGTATGTATGTATGTATGTATGTATGTATGTATGTATGTATGTATGTATGTATGTATGTATGTATGTATGTATGTATGTATGTATGTATGTATGTATGTATGTATGTATGTATGTATGTATGTATGTATGTATGTATGTATGTATGTATGTATGTATGTATGTATGTATGTATGTATGTATGTATGTATGTATGTATGTATGTATGTATGTATGTATGTATGTATGTATGTATGTATGTATGTATGTATGTATGTATGTATGTATGTATGTATGTATGTATGTATGTATGTATGTATGTATGTATGTATGTATGTTGTTTAAAGAGGAGGAGAGATTATGGTTTGAAAATTGATTTTTTGTTCTAAGGAATCAAAGGTTTAGATCAGAAACAAAAAACATAAAACAAGACACAGTTGGCAATGAGGAGAGTTTTGGTTTATAGCCTGTTGGGTTTTATTGAAGAGGTCTCAAGCTAAATACACAAAAAATAGAGTTGAAGATAGTCTAGAATACTACTAAAAAACTAGACTAACAACAGATGGTCTTGGCAACAATTCTAGATGGCAGTGTTTCTGTTGTTCAAAGGCATCATCTGATCACAGGATGAAGGCCTTGCAGGTTTATGTACCCATCTCAATCTCATGATAGAATTTTTGGATCCCTATTACAAATCTTCTGGCTGGATTCAGTCAAACTATACTGCTCAAGAAATCTTTCCTGTATTTTCCTCAACCTTGTCTGATTTTTGGTTTATTTTTTTTCTGTTTTTTATTTTTATTTTTATTTTTATTTTTATTTTTATTTTTATTTTTATTTTTATTTTTATTTTTATTTTTATTTTTATTTTTATTTTTATTTTTATTTTTATTTTTATTTTTATTTTTATTTTTATTTTTATTTTTATTTTTATTTTTATTTTTATTTTTATTTTTATTTTTATTTTTATTTTTATTTTTATTTTTATTTTTATTTTTATTTTTATTTTTATTTTTATTTTTATTTTTATTTTTATTTTTATTTTTATTTTTATTTTTATTTTTATTTTTATTTTTATTTTTATTTTTATTTTTATTTTTATTTTTATTTTTATTTTTATTTTTATTTTTGTTTTTATTTTTATTTTTATTTTTATTTTTATTTTTGTTTTTATTTTTATTTTTATTTTTATTTTTATTTTTATTTTTATTTTTATTTTTATTTTTATTTTTATTTTTATTTTTATTTTTATTTTTATTTTTATTTTTATTTTTATTTTTATTTTTGTTTTTGTTTTTATTTTTATTTTTATTTTTATTTTTATTTTTATTTTTATTTTTATTTTTATTTTTATTTTTATTTTTATTTTTATTTTTATTTTTATTTTTATTTTTATTTTTATTTTTATTTTTATTTTTATTTTTATTTTTATTTTTATTTTTATTTTTATTTTTATTTTTATTTTTATTTTTATTTTTATTTTTATTATATTTTTTGTTTTGTTTTATTCATTTCTTATTTCATCTTGATTTTAACCAACCAGAATCATTCATTCATTCATATTCAACCAATAACTCCTTTTTTTTCTTTGACCTTTCATAAAGGGTAATAATCATTTTTATGGATTTCTTTCTCAAAACAAAAAACTTGATTTGAAAATATTTCTCACCACAAGATAAAATTGTGGAAGAATATCATGAAATATATAGACCTGAATTGCATGGTTGGAAGGTTTAGAAAATAATGTTATTTTTTCAAAAAAAGAAAAGAAAATAAAAGAAATGAAATGAAAAGAAAAGAAAAGAAAAGAAAAATAAGAAAAGGATAAAAAAAGACATGAAGATAATACAAATCTCTAATGGAAATTGTAGTGGAGAAAAAAAAATAAATCCACATTAAGATAAATCCTGGGATATTTCATAATTTCCCTTGTCATCAGTTGCAATTCTCCACATGATTTGTAAAAATTTTTGACAGGATATCAACAATTGTTTGAGAAAACTTGGAATTTCCTTTTTAATAGCACCACAAATTAGTGTGGCAAGATACTTAAAAATTTGGAATTTTTGGTGCTTGACCTGGATTTTTGTGATATTTAAAACAAATTTGATTGGGTTTGAGAATTGGGGAGTATCTGGGGGAGGGGGGGGGTTTTAAGTTTAATTATTGATATTTTTTTATCTTTCATCATCTAGATGAGTCAATTAAAAGCTTTTACTGAAATAAATGTATGTTTTTTTGTTGATGATGTGTTATTTTGATGGGAACTGGTTGGGAATTTGAGGGAGAAAATTGGAATTATCTACGGAGAAAGAACATACCTTCTTCTTTCAAAATACAAGCTCAAGTATATTATTTGAATAAATCTTTGGCATATCTGCAGCCACTCATTATTTGTTTTTGAACAAAAAGTGTTTGACTCAAAAGGACTCTGAAAATCAGCAAATTCTACTTACAAAAGTTTGGTGCTAATGCAAGGGAACATTAATTTTTTTCCCCCATTGATCAGTTGAAATTGATCCTAAATATTTCACTACAGCTTTTAATGTTGTCATCAAATCAGTGATTAATCTTTGAATGCTTTGAATAATCATTCATCATAAAAAATTGAATCAAAACCAGTTTTTATCAATTCATCCATGCATCTCTTTTCATATCCAAACAATCAGATTACAAATTTCATTCTATTTCACATTAATAATTACTTATCAATATTAATAAATCATGCCCAGGATGTTATCTTTATATTGAGCTAATTTTCAATTGTTTCAAATGATTTGCATTTGCTCAAATTAATCACCTTAGCATCTCCTTTTTTCCACTTGGGTATTCATTTTTTTAATTTTTCATTTCAACACCTAATCACATACTTAGCCCATAAGTAGAGAAAAAATTTCATTTTATTCCTGATTTTACCACAAATTGAAAAGTATCCTTGTGAATTTGAGCTAGATTTTAAATCAATCATGTTTCATATCACCTAAATTCTAGCTTGTAGGTTACTTTAAAATCACTGAGATTTCCCCTGTATATTCTACCCCCTGTTATTTAATCTCATATTTCAACACCTTTTATGAATTAAAATTTAAAAATAAATATGTTTCCAGTTTTCAATTTGAAACAATTCCAAAAAAAACTTAAAACCTAATTTAAAGCATAAGATTTTAGACTTGAAAAGAGAACTTTAAATATTTGATTAATAATAGAAGTTGTCTCCTCCCTTTACACCATTAGAGGGTATCAAATTTAGCAAAACCGCCATTTTTTTTGACCAAACCCACCATTTTTAATGATGTGTTTCTGAAATAAACATACCCCCCAACTGGTGTATTTAAAAATGGCAGGTTTCATCAAAATGGTGGGTTTCAAACATCAAACCCACCATTATCATCCATCCACCATCCATGGAATGCAAAACACCCATCCACGCCTCCAAATCAAAAAATCCATACGCATGAAACACATCTCATCTCAATTGCTTCACATCTCCATTGCTTCACATCCATCACTTCACCTCTCTATCACTCCATCCACCATCCATGGCATGAAAAACACACAAGTACTGGGTGCCACAGGTAAAAAAGAACCCACCATTCTTTATTCTGCCCTTGCTCCTATTTCCCATCCTCTCCCTCATCCCTAAAACACCATCCCAACCCCAACCAATAGTACTTAGATTCAGAACTCACCAAGACTTTCATTATCCAACTTGGCCATCTGCTTGATGGGCTACAACTGCAGGTACCATTGGTCAGCCGTTCATTGTCCTGCTGTTGAACCATCCCAACTTGAATTTAACCAAGCTACATGCCTTGTCCCAATTGGCTGGTAAGCCATATCAAGACTTGGTCCAATGGAAGCAATCCCTCCCCATTCCTTCCAATGCACAAGATCTGATTATTCAAGATTGTGACCCAAGCTCTTCCAAGATTTGAAGATCATCTTCAGCATTTTGGATGCCAATGTAGCTGGTTATATTGGTAAATCCACCACCAACACCATCACCATCACCAATATGTTAGTTTCTCTTTGATTCAACAAGAAAACAGAGGATTGCTTGATTCCTTCAATTTTCAGCTTTCTGGGACAATTTCCAGAGCAATGAATCATGGGGTCATTGCCCCATCTGAGGCCAATTGGGCTTTATTACTGGGACTTCCAAGTTTGGGGCCTTGGCAGGTATTCTCACATTCCAATCTGGTCACTCTTGTTGTTGTCCTTCTGTAAAGTTTTTCCCCGTCTTTGGAACATCAGCTACTGATCAAAGCCTCTCACTACTTTACGTCTCTCAGGGGCTATTGGGTTCACCTTTGGTGGTTTCAGCCAAAGATTAGCCAGGTATGTGATGATTCAGTCATTCAAATCATTCCATTGTTGCCTAGTTCATGTTTTTTTCTCCTTCCGTTTTTTTCTATTTTGATCAATCAAGCCACTGACAGGTGTCTTCCCCTCCTCTTTTCCTTAGCAGCATCCGGGAACAAAATGATCCTTGGAATTCAACAGCGGACAGGTGTGCATCAGGTTTTTTACTGGGTCTTTGAGCTGGTCAATTGCCAATGGTAGGTATTATCCTTCCACCAACAAGCGTATTATAATCAAATGGATCAAACTAAGTGCTTTCCTTTTGTAATCATAATTAATTGCTTGAATTGTTTGCACAGGCTTATGGGAAATGTGCCATATGGGGGGCCATAGCTGGGGGAGTCAATTAAGCCAGAGACACTCTGATGCCTGAAAACTACAAAAAAACTAAGGAACAAAAACAGCAGGAAAAACTCAAACTATTCGGGCCAAAAGACCCTCTACTCCTGAACCAGTCATGAAAGTGAAGCTCTGAACCCAAATTCTTCCTGTACCTCATTTCTTCCCAAGTGTCTTGTGCGGTTATCTTGGATTGTGTACCATGTGTCAATCAGAATTGATGTGTACCTAGTTGCGTCCAGCTTGCTGTTTCCACGCTTATAGTGGTAAAAAGAAAAGGTGCAGGAAGACCTTTTTACTCTCAAACCACCAATCTTAATCATCTTCCCAAACCTCAATGCTGAGCAAATTTGCACATCCTAGTAAAAAAATTGGGGATGATGTGTTTGGAAAGGCACATTGGCGCATCTGGCAATGGCACACTTAGCTCAGTGGTTAAAGAATGACTCATCAATGTTGAGGTCATGGGTTCAGATCCCATAGTGTGCAAAATTTTGGGTTGTAAAACTGTCACTACCCTCAAAATGTTACACAAAAAATTTGATTCCTTGTTGATCCTCACCCCCATCAAAGTATACAGTTGGGAGGGAATAAGATGGGAGGAGATGATTTGAAAAACATATAGAGACGTGAAATTTTCAATTAAACTCTCAATCAATCATGAATTGATTGAGAAGTTGATTGGCAATTGATTGCTGGACCAATTTCCAATCAATCAAGCAATCTCAAGATGTTATACAAAAAATTGAATTCCTTGTTGATCCTCACACCAATCAAAGTATATGGTTGGGAGGGAAAAAGATGGGAGGAGATGATTTTAAAAACATATAGAGATGTTGAATTTCCAATAAAACTCTCAATCAATCATGGATTAATTGAGCAAGTGATTGGCAATTGATTTCTGGATTGATTTCCAATCAATCAAGCAATCTCAAGATGTTGTAAAAAAAATTGAATTCCTGGTTGATCCTCACCCCAATCAAAGTATATGGTTGGGAGGAAACAAGATGGGAGATGATTTTAAAAACATACAGAGACATGGAATTTCCAATCCATTTCCAATTGATCTCTCAATCAATCTTCAATAAATCTCTCAATTAATCATGAATGGGAGGAGATGATTTGAAAAACATATGGAGACGTGGAATTGCCAATCCATTGCCAATTTATCTCTAAATCAATCTCCAATCAATCTTTCAATTAATCATGAATTGATTGAGAAATTGATTGGCAATTGATTTCTGGATCAATAACATTAAACTTAGAGGATGGAGGTTGGCCAACTTGTGTTTCATTGTTGGATCCAAAGCAAGAATTTGAGTTGGATGGAATTTTGAGCCAATTTACCAGGATGATGTGATCAGCTCTATTGAGCTTACTTGAGCCTTTGGAAGCTGTTGGGGGAGGATTGTTTGATGTTGGGTTCCTGGGGGATGTTTGCTTTGGTCCATTGAATTTTTTAGTGGACTTGCAGGGGGAGGATTTCTGAGCAGCCATTTAATGAGAGTAAGGGATGAAGCAATGAAGTAATGAGAGGATGACAGTTAGGATTTTATGAAAGGGGCAATGAATTCATGAAGTTATGAAGCAATGAGAGGATGAATGTGATGAAAGCAATGCAGTGATGACAGTGATAAAGCAAGGTGAGAGTGATGAAGTGATGAAGTGATGAGAGTGATGAAGTGATGAAGCAATGAGAGTGATGATGTGATAAAGAAATGAGAGTGATGTAGTGATGAGAATAGCAATGAAGCAATGAGAGTGATGAATTGATGATGATAGCAATGAAGTGATGAGGATAGTAATGAAGCAATGAGAGTGATGAAGTGATGAGGATAGAAATGAAGCAATGAGAGTGTTGAAGTGATGAGGATAGCAATGAAGCAATGAGAGTGATGAAGTGTTCCAATAAGGTTGGAGGATGAAACCAGGGGTTATGATGTGGAATGAGGCGTGGTTGAGCTTTTGAAGGCCTTTATATACTTTATTTGGAAAAACCCATTTATTTTCAGGTAACTTTGACACATCTGATGTGAAATAAGTGGGTTTTTATGATTTTGAATGGCGGGTTTGAAATGGCAGATTTGGGTTGAAACCCGCCATTAAAAAATGGCGGGTTTGCTTAATTTTGATACACCCTATTACCAATAAATTTCTTTGTCCCTATCATTTACCTTGTTTGCATGTTTGAAATAATATCAAATAAATCAACCAGAAAAACTTGAGGAATTTGGAGCCCTCTGGCTATTTATTCTTTATTGATGTCACATAATTTCTTGAAAGGTGAGAACTTCCTTTCCCCCTATGAAAAAAGATTTGATAGGGTGAGGAGGAAGGGCATTTCATGTTAATTTTAACACTTAGATACTTTTCTATCTTCAGATTAAAATTTTAGGAGACTTCTCAAAGAATCTATCTGCTGATAGGCCTGCAAATAGATAGGCATAAATGGACCCTTGAGAGAACATCAAAAGTTCCACTGATTCTATTTACCCCACCAGAAATAGACCAGGGGCTTTTAGAATTATGCATGAAAAAATTTTGCAGGAAAGCATGCTTCTGTTTAAATTATTTGAAGCTCTGAATAAAAATTCTCTAGTATCAGGGAAGATTATTTTCTTGTTTCAAATTCCTAGGATGAAAAGCCAAATAAATTTTTGGGAGAAAATCCCCATAAGATTCCTACCTTTTTTAACTCCTTCAGAAATATAATCTGGAATGAACTCAAGAATTTCAGAACCAATTTCAAAACTTTATGTATGCATAATCATTCTTGAGAGTTAGAAACTTGAATTTTTTTGAACCATATCTAAAAAAATTGAAAATATAAAATCCTCTTGTATCCTTCAAAATTGTAAAAGTTTTAAGCAACATCTCTTTAACCTTTTTTGAAAAAATGAAAAGCTATGGAACACCAATTAAAATTAGGCTGTCTGGAAATGAAAGAAAACAGGTGTTCTTTGAAAGATTTTTCAATTTCAGAACTTGTGGCATTTAATCCAATGAAACAAGGCAGCCTTATTACTAAATTATTTAGAAGGGTTCCTGGATTTCTTCTCCAAAATAATTCCTGTTTCTGGTAATAAAATTTCAGCTGGGTACTATTCAGAAACAACTGAAACTGAGCCAAAAAGAAAAAAAAATAATAAATAAAAATGACAATAATAAATAAAAATGAAAATAATAAATAAAAATGAGTATAATAAATAAAAATGACAATAATAAATAAAAATGACAATAATAATCATAATGAAGGTAAAAAACACAAGACACACTTAAAGAGCCATAATTTTGCAAATATCATATCAGAAATAGATTTCTGGTCCCAAGTTAGGAATAGTTGCCCTCCGGCACTAACCCACATTTCTCACCAATTTGAGTAAAACCTTTCATCCCAATTTACCATAGCTCAAAAAATCCACAGGTATGGATTTATCACCAAAATTTGATCAGAAGACTCAAATTTTATATATTGAGGGATTCATGGAGAAAAAAGTTTTTCTACAACTACTGAATGCAGATGCAGAAGCTCCACACCTGCAGAGAGCTGCAGAGTGACCTACAGGTACACCTCTCACCTTTCACAACCTCCTTAAGTTTCAGAGTTTTCTACAAGCTGAAATCTGGTCCCCCACACTAGCAAACAGCCGCCACATCAAATAACCACAGAAGATGAGCTGGTTGTAAACTGACTTCCAGCCCCAATGGGAGTTATGATGGTTTAATCTGGCCTGCTTGGTCATTTCACAAGGCAAATATCCTCCACAGAACCAGCCACCCAAGCTGTGGTGGAAAACAGGCTGTAGGGTACACCAGTTACCCCCTAGATCCTGGTCCCACACCACAAAGGGAAAAATTAGCAACAAAATGTAGTGGAGATAAGTTTAAATCATGCATAGAAAAGGAATCATGAAAAATGGGGGTTCCTGACCCCATGAGAACCACACTGAGGCTTTAAGTACCCCTGTAGCTAGGACCAAAAGGAGGGTTGGGGGCCCTCTGAATGTAAATATGAGTTAATTTACCACTCTGAGAGTGTACCCTTAACTCATGCATAATTTCTTCTTTGTTCTGAGTTAATTTTAGCTTCATGGGAACTTCTTACACCCTTGTAGTTCTGAAAAAATCTGTATGGTAGCTTGTTACAGAAAGGATTGACTACCTACATAAATGGCTTATAAGCCACCTAAGATGGTCAAAAAGGCTTCAGAATCCAAATCCACCCAAAAGAAAAAGGTGTCAAGAAAATATGAATAAGTCATTAGACACAGAAAGCATGGACTTTTAAATGATATAAATAGTTGAAAACACCTTCAGGGTTGGTACTGATATAATTATGGCCAGCAATTAGCTTTGGCAAATGAGCAGTATTTAAAGCAAAAGAAATGCTGGACACCTTGTGTCAAGAATTGCTAATGGGCTCTCACAATGGGGCAATATGTTGGATGATATTGGTGATGAATTCAATTGGATGATGAATAGATCATGGAGAACAGCAGGGAGAAGAGCTCCTTAAGTACAAAAGATTGGCCTCTTGTGAGCCCATGATACAACAAGCCAAAAGGCAGATTTTCCGCTCCAAAAGAGCTCTACAGGCTATGAAGGCCTTGTTACTTGGTTTGGGCTACATCAGCCCGCATGGCATCAGTCCCTGTACCCTTAAAACCAGCCATTCCGGTCATTTCTGGTGTTTCCACCTTAATGAGGCTGAACCAGCGCCTTAGCTGTTCAAACCCCTGGCCAGTTGTCTGTTACAACCGGCCTTTTAACTCACATACTGGCTGGTTGCCTCATGCAACCAGCCCCTGGCCATACAAATGGCCAGGTGGGACCCAGGACACACCTGGGTCCGGTCTCAGACACACATGGGGGGGGGGGTGTAACCGGCGGACATGCCTCCCCCCCTCTTTCACTCAAAT
>CM062618.1:33319545-33599545 GCA_025617555.3 Puccinia polysora
CTCTTCCAGTTGGCTCTCTCATCAGAATTCATAGCTTTGCCAAAGCTATTTGAGTTAGCCCTGTTACCCATTTCTGAGCTCAACTCCAGGACTTCATTGAGCATACACTGTTCCTGAAATGTATCTTCCTCATATCCTGCGGCAGCATAATGGGACTTCCATTCCCAGTACCTATCAACTGGCACTCTAACCATTCCACTCCTTCTAACTGGAGGTGCAGGCTCATCAGTTTCTGAATTAATGGATTCCCCTGAAGCGGGCACTAAACTCTCTGGTGGCACGTCTGCCAACTCTTCATCTTCTAGAGCCACATGTTCCTCTGCCTTTTCTGGTGAAATAGGTGCTAATTCTATTTCTTTCTGTGACTTATTCACAACAAAATATTCACTCCTTTTGAGTGGAAAGGTACTTTCATCAAATTTTACATCCCTACCACTGATAACCTTTCTTGTACCTGGAAAATAGATCCTATACAATTTAATTATTAAATCATAGCCTACAAGTGCCCCTGTTCTGGCTCTAGGGTCTAATATTCCAACCATCTCATTATGGTGGACACTATAATACACCAAGCAACCAATTGTTCTTAGTTGTGATGTTTTGGGGTACAACTTCCAAAACAGATAATGAGGACTCTTCCCATTAACACTTACAATGTTGTGCAACAGACAGACTTTACACATCAAATCAGCCCATAAGAACTTTGGCAGACCAGATTGAAACATAATAGTTCTGACTTTGTACAGTAAAGTACTATTAATTCTCTCAACTATTCCATTATTCTGTGGAGTACTTGCAGTAGTGACTATATGAATGATACCGTAATCTTTCAATAACCTATCAAACTCTTTACTCAAAAATTCACCACCTCCATTGGTAATAACCCTCTTGATCTCCTTCATTAGACCATTCTGTTTCCATACTTTGAAGATTACAGAAACCTCCTCTGTGGTCTGATCCTTAGATCAAATTGGTTTAGCCCAAACATAATTAGTTTCAGTATGAACTAAATTGATGAAGTATCTTGCCCCACCAAGGGACTCTGGTGTGAATGGCCCTGCCAAATCAATGTAAAATTCCTCTCTAGGAACATCAGTGCAATCTCTACTCTTTGAGAACACATTTCTAGTCTTAGCTCCCAAGTTACAACTCTCACAATTTCTGTCCTTTACCTTATGGCCACTCCTATTTTGAGCAACAGTTCTCAGAGCTGAGAATTTGAACAAGCTTGCACACAAAAGCTTATTCCGAACTTGTTCACTAAGAACAGTTCTCCCATCCATATCAATAACAAAACTCTCTTCTTTAAGATAAAAAATCTGGAAACCTTTTTTCCACAACACTCCAAGAGACACAAGGTTATAAGGCAACTCAGGTACATAGAAAACTTTCTCAAAAGAAATTTTGAAACCCAAGTGATTTGCAAGAATAACTTTTCCAATTCCCTTAATCTGAATTTTTCTGAATTTCTGACCAATATTTACAACTCTATCATAATCACTAAGATTTGAAAATACATTTGGTTCAAAGAAAATGTGATCTGTACAACCAGAATCAATCAAAACAAGAACATCCTCCTTCAATCCTCCTAATAGGAAAGAAGCTTTATCAGTCACTGATAAGTTCTCATCTTTGAGGTTAAGATTACTTGCTTCATAATCAATCAAGTCAATTTCTTGATCCTCATCAATTTTGGCCTTCTTGTTGGGACCTTCTTCCCAAAAAACCATTTCCATTGGAACATCAAACACCACCATTGCAAAGTTTTCAGTAGTGAGATTTACCTCCTTGTAATTCTCTTTGGACTTCTTCCTCTTCTTTGCCTCCTTGCAATCCTTAGCGTAATGCCCCTTTATTAAGTCTCAGTAGTTCTCTCCCCGCCCTCCCGCGCGCTTTTCTCAGTACTCTCTCTGCGTGCTCTCTCTCTCACCCAGGGCAACCTCACTCCAATACTCAGATGGAGGAGCACTCCAATCTTTCTCTCTCTCACCCAGGGCAACCTCACTCCAATAATCAGATGGAGGAGCTCTCCAATCTTTCTCTCTCTCATTGTGTCTCATGGGTGTATCTAACTTCTCTTTCTTCTTTCTCAATCTTGCTCTCTCTCATCAAGTCTCACTTGCGTCTCTACTTTCTTCTTTCTCCTTCCTTCTCTTTTTCATTCCTTCTATTTCTCCTTCTTCTTTTCTCACTCTATTTAACTATTCTCTCCATCAAAAATCAACCTTTGCCTCCACCAAATCAACTCAACTCTATCAACCATAAATCTCTGCCTGGTAAGACTCTGATTTCTCAAGCTCTCTTGACAGAACTATATCTGATCCTCTAGCCACCCAGTCTGCTTCCTCAATTTCTCCTCTCAGCCTGTCCTCTCTCCATATCGTTGTACATCCTGAATAACTTCCGTCCTCAACATACAAGTACTGGCCCAAGCTGTAGGATTCTCCTTTCCTGTTTCTTCTTGTGAGCCTCTATTTCTGTCAGATCCTCTGCTCTTATATTTTTTATTCTTTGTACAGCTTATGCTGGTTCTGAGTCATCTAGAAATTAAATCCAATCTTATCACCCTTATTCTGAAAATTATAGCATAAGACCTTGGACAAATCCTTTTTTGCCTTATTGCAAGATTTTCCAGTCTTTCCAACAAGGGGGGTTCCAGAACCCCCCTTCATCTTGAACTGAAGATCATCCTTTTTGATCCTCTTCATCACATCCTCCTCCCCAGGAAGAGGATCCAATTGATAAATAATTCTGACTAAAGAATCAAACTCCTTTGGTAGCTTCTGAAGGATTAAGAGTGACAAAAACTCAGGATCCATGTTAAGTCCTGATGACTTAAACTTGGCTATGCTAGACCTAGCCTCTGCAAAAAACTGCTTACAATTTGAATATTGTAACTTGAATAGTTTATTGAAGGATATACCCTTCTGGTGAACAGAATCACCAGCATATTTGGACTTAAGCAACTTCCAAAGGATGCTTCCCCTCCTTCTCTTATCTTCCCTAAGAGTATCAGCAACCCATGTCACATGATTCTCACCAAGATTCCTAAGGATGAGATGATAAGACTTTTTCTCCACTTCTGAACTGATCAAAGTGTCATCTGCATCCATTATCTCCCCACAAAAGATGTTGTCCAGCTCACTATCCATAAGGACAGCCCAAGAATTATAATTATGACTGTTAAGAACTATCTTGGTGGAGCTAAAATCAGGGATATAGGACACCTTTGTGGAAAACTTGAGGTCTTTGAGGTTTTCCAGAGTGAGTTACAAGGGTCTAGATGGCTTGGAAGTAATAATTATGTTGGTACTGATAATGTGTTATAATTATGGCCAGCAATTAGCTTTGGCAAATGAGCAGTATTTAAAGCAAAAGAACAGCTGGACACCTTGTTTCAATAATTGCTAATGGGCTCTCACAATGGGGCAATACATTGGATGATAATGGTGATGAATTTGATTGGATGATAATGGATCATGAAAAACAGCAGGGAGAAGAGCTCCTTAAGTAAAAAAGATTGGCCTCTTGTGAGCCCATGATACAACAAGCCAAACGGAAATTTTCCGCTCCAAACAAGCTCTATAGGCTCTACAGGCCTTGTTACTTGGTTTGAGATACATCAGCCCGCATGGCATCAGTCCCTGTACCTTTACAACCAGCCTTTTCCGGTCATTTCTGGTGTTTCCACCTTAATGGGGCTGAACCAGTCCCTTAGCTGTTCAAACCCCTGGCCGGTTGTCTGTTAAAACCGGCCTGTTAACTCAAATACTGGCTGGTTGCCTCATGCAACCAGCCCCTGGCCATACAAATGGCCAGGTGGGACCCAGGACACACCTGGGTCTGCTCTCAGACACACAGGGGGGAGGGGGTGTGTAACCGGTGGACATGCCGCCCCCCCCTCTTTCACTCAAATCCCTGGAGGGGGCGGTCAAGTCCCCCTACCAGGGGCCCTGGAGGTCAATACCCCCAGGGCATTGTCAAGGTAGGTGGGCTGGGGGGTGGTCAAATCCCCTCCAGCCCCTTGCTCCTCCCCCTTGGTAAAGGGGGGGGGGGGAGAGCGCCCCTCTTGGTGGTGGGGGGGGGGTGGTCAATTCCCCCCCACCGCTGGTTGCCTTGCTGCAACCAGCCCAGCCACCATATTTGGTGGGGGGGGGGGTGATCAGGTCCCCCCCACCATGACTGGTTGCTGGCTGGTTCAACCCAGCCAGCCCTCCCCCTCCTCCTTGCAATGGCAAGCAAAGGGAGGGGGAGGAGCCGGGGCCATGGGCCCCAGCCCCACGGCCACCACCCAGCGTGGCAGCCGCCACCAGCTTGACAGCCGTGACCAGCTTGACAGCCGTGACCGGGGTGGGGGGACTCCATTTTGAGTCCCTCTGCCCCCTCTGATGGCCCCCCACGGGCCACTGGGCCTCATAAACGGGCCATAAGCAAAAACAGCATCCCCAAGGGGGGCCCAACATGGGCGGCAGCCCCAAGCCCAAAAAGTGAG
Source organism: Puccinia polysora (assembly GCA_025617555.3). Taxonomy (NCBI): domain Eukaryota; kingdom Fungi; phylum Basidiomycota; class Pucciniomycetes; order Pucciniales; family Pucciniaceae; genus Puccinia; species Puccinia polysora. Next base: position 33,324,038 of record CM062618.1, read on the forward strand.
TTCAACATACTTTGGCGGGCCAGCCCATCTGGCAAAGTGTGTCCAAAATAAACCTTGGGCCCAATTATGCCCATACAAGCCCATCTGGCTGTATTTGACCATATACCCCACTGGGCCCTTTAGGGCCCGTGTACCAATAGGCCTGTTTCACACATTTTGAGGCCAGTTTCCCCAAATCTGTGACATCCACACAGGCACGTATGGTCCGTGTGTCCAATGGGCCGCAGAGGCCCACATGTGCATCCCGTTTGGATTACACTCATACGTGGCACACGCGTGAGTGCATACGTATTTTAACAGGTACTTTTTTCAATTGAGTATTGACTCAATTATTTAAAGCAAAAAATTCCACTCTTGTGTTTTTAATTATGAAGTTTTTTGGGGAAAAATAACCTACAAAAAATCCTCACATAATTTATTTGTGCCCTTTTCAATTCCCAATAGGGCATATCACAGTTAAGCAAACCCGCCATTAAAAATCAAAGAAACCCACTCATTTCACATCAGAAGTGTCAGAGGTTCCTGGAAATAAGTGGGTTTTTTAAAATAAAGTATTTAAAGGCTTCAACCAACTGTCCACTTCATCCATGCCTGGTTTCCCACCTCCTTCTAACTCCAACCCCATTGGAAACAATTTTGATACATTTCTCTTCATCTGTTCATCACTATCCTCATCTCTTCATTGCTTTCATGACATCCAGCTAACTCTCATTGGATCAATATCCTGATCAGTTCATCACTCTCATCCCTTTATTGATTTCATCAAAACCAGCTAAATCTCATTGCATCACTATTATTATCACTTCATTGTTCTCATCCATATATTGCTTTCATAACATCCAGCTAACTCTCATTGGATTACTATCCTCATCACTTCATCACTCTCATCACGTTATTGCTTTCATCACATCCTAATTCTCATTGCTTTATCCCTCTTTTTACTTCATCACTCTCATCTCTGCCTATTCTCTTTGCTTCATCACTCTCATCCTCTCATCAAATCATCACTCTCACCACTTAAAAACTCTCATAGCCCTTCATCCCTTCATCCCTCCTACTATTTTTCAATGGCCCCTCAGAAATTCTCCCCCCAAAATTCCACTAAAAAATCCAATGGACCAAAGAAAAAATCCCACAGTGTCAGCTTGCTACTATGTACAGAGCAACCTGTCATAGCAACACAAAACTATAAAAAATAAGAATATCTAAATTAACAAAAGAAGGAGTGGGAAATCCATAACTATTATTAAAGAAATGAATTCCTCACCAAAAATTAGGTAGGGTCACTCACTGACCCCACCCTTGAAATCAAAGTCCTTAAATTTTTAAAACAATTAAAAAGAAAAGTACCAAAAATTACAACACCAGTATGGCAACTTTTTGCCTATTTAACATTTCACACTCGTTTTCACTTCTAGGGTTTACACCTAAAATTCACTCAGAATTGAAGCGTTGTGTATATTTTAGGAGTTACAAGGGGAAATGTGTTATGTCACAATTCCCACACGCAGCCCTGCATCATTACATACCCCTACGTACTCATAGTAGCAGTTTCCACCGTACTAGAGACCCGCGCCCAGCTAATTCTGCCACGCATGCAGCGGATCCCACCCCGCGTGCATCTGAACTGACTGATCCCCGCGTCTGGATACGTTGTGACTAATCTGAAAACCAGGTACTGCTCAAAAGAGCTACAACCTAATTAGGGTTTCCTGGTATATGTAACAAGTTGACATATGCATTAGTAATAATCTAAAAAGATCAAAACTTAATTAAAATTAATAAAAATTAAGTTTAGAACATTTTTTAATAATAAATTAAAGATCAAGGATTACCATGTAAATAATTGACTCTAATCTTTGAAGACCACAAAACACTACAAGGAGTGTTCATGAAAGTTAATAAAAATTATCTACGTGCTCAGCAAATGACTTAAAATCAGTGAATGTCCACATCTGTTCACTTTGAAGCAACACTAATAGTACAAATGAAGGATGAGTGCAGAATGATCAAATTTACGCCATAATAGATTCACAGATCCTGTGGCTAAAATTGTACAGAAATCCAGCAGATCTAAGGTCAGCTGATTAACACCAACAAGTGGACGTTCTAATCTTGCTCTGAATGGCATTCCAGCCTCAGCCCATGAGCATAAATCTCTCTACACGCCCTGAGAAGCTCGAAATCACCCCAAAAAGTTATTTATACAGACCTCTTTGGATCCATTATTCCATCATCAGTTTACCAGGAATTATTATTATCAATCAGAAACCTTTCATTGTTAGTCAAGTGCTTATGAAGAATCTAATCAAGTGATTTATGAACAATTCTTTAGTATTATTATTTATTTCTTAAAAGCAATCAACCATTGAAGTTTAGTCAGACAATCCACCTGATCTGCTCTGAAACGCTTCCTATTACTGCAGGATTTTTGTGGTAAAGTGCTCATAGTGAGTGTTTCCCTTCCTGTCTAGGCCATTGTGATGTTATGCCCGGCCATTAGTGGAATAAGCCCTTTCCAAGGCACCCATCTTCATTCCAAGGTTCTTAAACTGCCTAAGGAGGCCCCTTGAAGAGAGGTTGCTTTGTCTGTAAAGACCCCCAGTAGTATAATACTGTGGCCCCTCTTTTATATACATATTGAAAACTGTTTATTACCAAAACAGTTAAACCTTGCAACTTCTCTTATCATATTATTTATTTGAGCCTCTAAGCTTTTATTTTTGGAATTATTATTATTATTATTATTCCAGTATTTTAATCACTCTCTGTTGCTAAAGGACTGAAAGGTTCCTGGTATCAGAGAGCTGACAACTGGGGTATAGCCGGGAAATATCCTTAAATAATTAATTTTTGATTATTTATTCCTTGGATCAGTCTATTTATTTTTGAAAAAATAAGTTAACATACTTATAACATATATTTTCAATCAGTTGTTTCTATAGTGGATCTTAAGACCAACGGAGAATTGATAAATTATTATTTGAAACTCATTAAAAAGAAAAAAGAAGAAAAAATCCATAGCTTTGTTCCTGTTATAATAACTCCTGAGCAACAACAGGAGAAATTGCTTTATTATAAACAGCAAGTTATAAAAGACAAGGAACTTGAGCTTGAAAGAATTATCAATTTTAATTCTTTATTCAGCCAACATAAGGAGTGGAAAATTTATCAAAGGAAGCTTTATATTCATAAACTAAATAATTCTGAAGATAAAGAAAAATTCAAAATTAATAAAAGTGATTAATTTTTCTGAAACCATCACCTCATAACGTAAAAATACAAAAATATATTAAACTTATATTTTTAGTTTTTATCCATCTCAGTAGATTTTGTTTTTGGTGATCTCATTGACCAGGACCTCCTAGAGGATGTCCCAGAAAGTGTACCCTTGGACTTACCCTTGGATTTATCCCAGGATCTGATTGGAACTCACTCAGACCCTGTTGGAATACCCCCCAAGGACAGTTGTGATCCCAACCAAGTGTTGGTACCCTTGAATTTAACTTTAAGTGAGTTAAAATATATATAAAAAATCATTAAAAATATAAATACACAAAAAATAATATTTTTTTTATATTTTTAAGTCTTTTCTCAAAAGTTTTGACAAAAGACTTACTCCTTTTTTTTTGGGTGCTATGTATCAAAACAGGCGCAAAACCCACGCAACAGGTAGAGCCCCATTTTATGGATATCTTCCCGGAGGAACCCCTATGCGCAAGGACTCCAGTTGCCAGCGCAATGAGGGGGCTTTAACCCGTGACCATAGCATCACGTGGGACAACAATGGCAACAACCACGGCCGCCAACTCGACCAAAAGACTGTTGGAGAAGAAAACTCTGCCCAAGGTGTTATCCCAGGAGTATACTGGGCCTCCTATGCCACCCCAGCTGGACTCAACCAAGGAGGAAAGAGTCAAGGTATTAGTGAAAGAACACGTGAGATATTGGGAAAAATTTAAACTGGCTCAGACCCAGGAGGATCAGCCAGGTATGAGAAGAGCTATTTCTCTGGCAAAGAAATCTCAGATTTCTCTGCAAAGGTTGATCCCAAAGAAAGAGGTAGAAGGCTACATGTAGAACTGGAATCCTTGGGATCAGTTAGCTTCCTTAAAGGGAAAGGACCCCAAAAAGAAGAGGTCCACAGCCCATCAGAAGTTAAGGAACCCAAAGGATTGGGACAGCATAATATCCCTAGCCCAGAAGTGGGAAAAGGTGTACCAAAATTAGATGTAGAAGCTCTCAATAGCTTTTCTGTAAATGTGTCTCACAATTTTACTGTTTTCAGCCAGTGTTTTGACAAATTTTATCAACAATTAGGCAAATTGAGTCTGAGTATTTTCAGAGTGATTGATACCCAGTCTCAGACCATGAGAATTGATGAGTTAGAAATAGAAAAAATCAAGGATAGTTTAAAATCTAGTAATTTGAACCTGATCAAACATATTGATGATAACCAATCAATTATTCAGGAAGATATTCTTGCAACCATGAACCAGCTTAAGGAAGAAGTTAAGAAAACTAGTCCTACTCCTTCAGCTCACCTGATTAACAAAATGGATTTAATAAATAACAAACTTTATTGGGAGTTAGGTATGATTAAGAATGATCTCAGAGATCTTAAAGTCAATTCTACTAACTCCCCAGTCATTGACCTGGAAGAAACTAGACCTTCTAGGTTCACCAGTACTCGTAGTGTTCCTGCCAGAACTAGGACAACTAGGGATGAATCTTTTAGAGCCAGTCCTACTCCTGAAATAGAACAGGCTTTGAAGTTAATTCCTCCAATTACTGAATGGCCTAAATTCTCCAGAGAAGGAGAATACAACCATGTCAGTTTCATTAAATTTATTGATTATACCCTTGCTTCTTATGAACTCCCTGATACAATAGTTGTGGTAAGATTTCCCAGACTATTTGAAGGAGTGGCTCTTGATTGGTTTATCAATAAAAGGGAAGAAGTTGGATCTTTATCCTGGAGTTCTTGGAAAGAATTGATCACAGTAAAATTTGGTACTAGGATTTGGAAAAGAAAGATGATGAAAACTTTTGAAACCTCCCAGTTTGATCCATCCAAGGACAAACCTCATATGTTGTGCTTAGAACAGAAAAGGAGGTTAGACTGTTTTTACCCAGATGCGGATAAAGAATAAGTCAATGAAAGACTTCTCAATTTATGTCCCGGACAAATCAACCACAGTTTAAGGTGCAGGATTCCTATGGATTCTGATCTTTCTGCCTTGATAGGTGTGTTGGAAGAGACTATTTATATGAATGGTCTAGATAAGAGAGTCAACAGAATCCCCAGAGAACAAAATACTAGGAACACGGAAGAGTACACTGCCAAAACTAAGGAATCCCCTGCTAATCCAACTACCTTGGAGGTCAAGAAGACTACAGAGTTAAAGGAAAAAGTATCTTGGAACTGTAACCAAACAGGACATGTAAAACCTGATTGTCCTCTACCTAGGAACAGGATTAATCCTGTTGAAGGAGAAGGGTATGATAATCCTGACCCTCACCTAGATGATACTGATGGATTACTTTCTGAGTGTGATTTGATGATCAACAACCCCATCAATGTCATTGAAGGAAGTATTGAGTCTTCTCTAGACCTAAATTCTGTTAATGAGGATTCTAAATTACCTAAAAAATGGAATCCCAACATGAAGATTAACCACATCTCTGAAGCTAAGGCCTTGACTCTAAAAACTTCTGCCGGTAAAAGTTACACTTTGGGCAAAACATGCTATGCTACTGGTTTAATTTGAGGTTCCCCTGTTAAGTTACTTCTAGACAGTGGAGCCTTTTGATCTTGTGTTGGGTCAACTTGTTTGGAGAAACAAGACCCAAACTGGAAACTGAACTTATGACCAGTACCTCAAGCTAAGTTCAGAAGTTGTAATTCTTCTCTTAATGCTGTTGGAGTATGGTCTTCTGATATCATACTCCCTCACTCTAAAGGATCACTGAAACTTAACATTGAATTTGTAGTGCTTCAAAATGGAGTATGTGATTACTTTATTTTTGGTAATGATTCTCTTTGCTTGTATGGTATAGATGTATTCCAAAGGAAGGGTAGATACTTCACCATAGGGGGAGACTGGAACAAGAAGTTTAAAATATGCCATGTCAATGCTCAAACTTCTGATTCAACTTATGAAAAACACTTAGAGAGTTTCAATCAGGAATACTTCTCTCAAGCAGCTTTGAATCCCCTGCTCAATGAAGAACAAAGACGGGACATCCTAAAAGCATGCTTTGAAAATCAGAATGCTTTCTTTACCAAGGATCACCCCATTGGTAACATCAAAGCACATGATATGATTCTGACTCTAACCATTAAGCCTCCTTACCAACTTAACCTCAGGAGACCTGCTTACCCTTCTAGTCCAAAATCTACAGCTACTCTGGAAACTCATATTCAAGAGTTGGTTGACCTACAAGTCTTAAGGAAAGTAGGTCACAATGAACAAGTAGATATCACTACTCCATTAATTATAGCTTGGCATAATGATAAGTCAAGGATGGTTGGAGATTTCAGAATGTTGAACAACTACACCCAAGCTGATTATTATCCAATTCCAAGGATTGACCTTGCTCTGCATAACCTGTCAAAAGCTAAGTACATCACTATCATGGACATGCTGAAAGGTTTTCACCAAATACCTATCAGCCCTGATAGCCGGAAATTCATGAGAATTATCTGTCATTTGGGAATTTATGAGTATCTAAGGATGCCTTTTGGTATAAAAAATGCTCCTTCTCATTTTCAAAGGATGATGGACACAGCTCTAGGATTGTTCATCAGACAAGGATGGATGATGGTTTACATTGATGATGTTATAATTTACTCTGATGATTGGGATACCCACCTGGATAAAGTAAGATTAGTCCTCAAAACTATCTCTGCTGTGGGATTAAAATTATCAATGAAAAAGTGTAACTTTGGTTATGGAGAACTGAAAGCCTTAGGACACATTGTCTCTGGACTAACCTTAGTTACTGACCTAAAGAAAATAGCAGCAGTAATGAATAGCCCAATGCCTCAGAATAAAACTGAACTCCTATCTTTCATTAGCTTCTGCAGCTACTATAGGAAGTACTTACCAAATTTTTCTCTTCTAACCAAGTTTCTGTATGAAATCTGCAACAACACAACCTTTTTTGAAATGAATCATGAAAGAGTTAAGAATTATGAGGAACTCAAGATGGCCATGGCTTCAGCTCCAGTACTGATTCAGCCAGACTATTCTAAGCCCTTCAAGCTCTATATAGATGCTAGTATAGACGGGCTAGGAGCTGAATTACATCAGGAAGTCATAGAGAATGACAAACTGGTGGAAAAAACTATACTTTTCATATCCAGAAAAGTTAAGGATACTGAAAAAAGGTATGGTGCTAGCCAAATGGAATGCCTTGCTTTAGTATGGGCTCTGGAGAAACTTCATTACTACTTGGAAGGCACCAAGTTCACAGAAATTACTGACTGAAATGCTGTCAGGAATTTGATGAACATGAAGACCCCTAGTAGGCACATGTTAAGATGGCAGATAGCCATACAACAGTACAGAGGTCAGATGACCATAGTTTACCAAGCCGGTGCTAAACACCAGAATGCTGATAGTTTGAGCAGGAATGCTTTACCCAATGACCCAAGTAAGCCTGCTTATGATCCAGAGGATAATGATATCTTCCCTATCCTTAACATTAACATGTTGAACATTTAAGCTCCTATAATGGGAATCCTCATTTGTGAATTGGATGAATCCTTGTTCAACTCAATCAAAGAGTCTTACAATTCTGGCATGAAAACTCTGATCACCATTATGGAAAGTACTTCTCCACCATCTGAATTGATCAATAGCCTACCTGAACCCCTCTTGAAACCATAGAAAGCCGGAAGTTTCACCATATGGGATGGTCTAGTATACTACAGGCATCAACATTCAAGTGTTATAGTCTTAACTAAGGATGACCATATCAAACACGTCCTGGCTGAATGCCATGATAACTGCCAATCTGGTCATTTATCTGCTGATAGAACCTTAGATAATGTTAGAAAAACTGCTTGGTGGATCAATTGGAGGGACTCCACTATCCAGTATGTTACTAGTTGTGAGACTTGTCAGAAGTCCAACAGGACCACTGGGAAAAGGTTTGGTCTACTGCAAAAGATTTCTGAACCCAAGAAAAGATGGGAGATCATCAACATGGACTTTGTAACTGGACAACCACCAGGAGGAGCCTATTCCTACAACTCAGTCCCAGTAATTGTGGATAGGTTCTCCAAGAAAGCAAAGGTTCAACCTAATCACAAGGAAGACACTGCTATGGAAGTTGCCCTATTATTTTAGAACAGACTCATTGCTGATTTTGGAGTTCCCAAGATCATTATCAGTGACAGAGATCCTAAATTCACCTCTGAGTTCTGGAGAAATATTCATGACATTCTGGGAACCACCTTAGCTTTCTCTACAGCTTATCACCCTCAGAAGGATGGCTTAGCTGAAAGAATGAGTCAGACCCTTGAAGACATGCTCAGGAGATTCTGTGGTTTTGGTCTAGAATACAAGAATTCTGATGGTTATTGCCACAATTTGGGTTAGCCTTTTACCTGCACTAGAGATGGCCTAAAACAGTAGCAAGCAATCTACCACTAAGGAAGCACCCTACATACTGGAAAGAGGATGGATTCCTAAAGTACCCAAGGATAACCTTAATCACCAGCTAACAAATATTTACCCTACATCGCTTGATTTCAAAAAAATGATAGATGTAGCCAATAAAAATGCTTTTAAGTGTGTCCAGGATGCTGTGGAGTATAACCAACAAAGGTGGGATAAAACCCATAAGGAGCCTGATTTCAAGATTGGTGATCAAGTCTTGATCTCTACTACCAACTTCACCAACTTAGCTGGAAATAGAAAGCTTAGACCAGCTTTTGTTGGACCTTAAAAAATTAGTAAACTTCATGGTAAGAATGCCGTGGAAGTAATCCTAAGTTATGAGCTTTCTAGAAAACACCCAGTCTTCCCAGTAAGTCTCATCAAGCACTACCACCCAAGGAATGGAGAATATACTCCTTCACCTGAAATACCTGTTGCAGAAGAACCTGAAAAAGACAGAGGAAAAATTAGCAAGATACTTAAATATGAAAAAGAAAGGATAAATGGAAAACATTTCAGACTCTACCTAGTTAGATACAGGGGAGAATCAGCTGATAAGGATGAATGGTTACCTGAACACAATATCCCTGATGGACCCATACGCCTAAGGAACTACAGAGCCAGCATAAGGCATTGACCCAGAATTTTCTTCAGATATAGACATATCTTGGAGTGGGGGAATGTCAGCTTGCTACTATGTACAGAGCAACCTGTCATAGCAACACAAAACTATAAAAAATAAGAATATCTAAATTAAAAAAAGAAGGAGTGAGAAATCCATAAATATTATTGGTGACATGAATTCCTCACCCAAAAATTAGGTAGGGTCACTCACTGACCCCACCCTTGAAATCCAAGTCCTTACATTTTTAAAACAATTAAGAAGAAAAGTACTAAAAATTACAACACCAGTATGGCACCTTTGTGCCATTTTAAAATTTCACACGTGTTTTCACGTATAGGTTTTACGCCTAAAATTCACTCAGAATTGAGGTGTTAAGTATATTTTAGGAGTTAAACGCGGAAATGTGTTATGTCACAATTCCCGCGCCCAGCCCTGCATCATTACATACCCCTACGTACTCATAGTAGCAGTTTCCCGCGTACTAGAGACCCGCGCACAGATAATTTTGCCACACACGCAGCAAATGCCACCCCACACGCATCTGAACTGACTGATCCCCGCGTCTGGATCCATGGTGACTAATCTGACAACCAGGTACCGCTCAAAAGAGCTACAACCTAATTAGGGTTGCCTGGCATATGTAACAAGTTGAAATATGCATTATTAATACTCTAAAAAGATCAAAACTTGATCAAAATTAATAAAAATTAAGTTTAGAACATTTTTTAATAATAAATTAAAGATCAAGGATTACCACTTAAATCATTGACTCTGATGTTTGAAGACCACAAAACACTACAAGGAGTGTTCATAAAATTTATTAAAAATTATCTACGTGATCAGCCGATAGTGGAAAGTCACTCAACGTCCACATATGTTCACTTTAAAGAAATACTGATAGTACAAATAAAGGATGAGTGCAGAATGATCAAATTTATGCCATAATAGATTAACAGATCCTGTGGCTAAAATAGTACAGAAATCCAGCAGATCTAAGGTCAGCTGATTAATAGCACCAAGTAGACGTGTTAATTTTTCTCTGAATGGATTTCCAGCCTCATCCCATGAGAAGAACTCTCTCTACGCGCCCTGAGAAGCTCAAAATCACCCCAATAAGGTATTTATACAGACCTCTTTGGATCCATTATTCCATCATGAGTTTACCACAAATTATTATTATCAATCAGGAACCGTGTCATTTTTAGTCAAGTGCTTATGAAGAATATAAGCAAGTGATTTATGACCAATTCAGTAGTATTATTATTTATTTCTTAAAACCAATCAACCCTTGAAGTTGAGTCAGAAAATCCACCCAATCTGCTCTGAAACCCTTCCTATTACTGCAGGACTTTTGCGGTAAAATGCTCAGAGTGAGTGTTTCCTTTCCTGTCTAGGCCATTGTGCTGTTATGCACAGCCATTAGTGGAATAAGCCCTTTCTAAGGCACCCATCTTCATTCCAAGGTTCTTAAACTGCCTAAGGAGGCCCCTTGAAGAGAGTTTGCTTTGTCTGTGAAGACCCCCAATAGTATAATACTGTGGCCCCTCTTTTATAAAAATATTGAAAACCTTTCATTACCAAACCAATTAAACCTTGCATCTGCTCTTATTATATTATTTATTTGAGCCTCTAAGCGTTTATTTTTAGAATTATTATTATTATTATTATTATTCCAGTATTTTTTATCACTCTCTGTAGCTAAAGGACTGAAAGGTTCCTGGTATCAGAGAGCTGACACACAGTAACTCAAAATACAACAATCCTCCCCCATCAATTTCCAAAGGCTCAAGTCAGCTCAAGAGAGCTGATCACATCATCCTGTTAAACTGGCTCAAAATTCTGTCCAACTAAAATGCTTGCTGTGGATCCAACAATGAAACATGCGTTGGCCAACCTTTATCCTCTAAGGTCAATGGTTATCTCCTGATGGCCAATGAACTCAAGAATATAAAAAAAAGTAGGCTGGATATTTCATCCAAACAGATGATGGAGCAATTTCAGAATTATCAAGCCAAGTACAAAAAGGCCCACTCCATGTCAATCTCCACTGGCTTTGGTATCACCAACTCTGACAAAGCCAAGGGAATCAACTTGGTGGTTGATAAGTTGGACTCCATTTGTCCTTTTTATATTCAAATGGATGAAATCTTTGGAAAGAAGGCCAACATCACCCCCCTAGCTGCTTTTGATGCCCAACAATCCAATTCAGTTGACGCTGAGGACTTGGCTGGGGATGCTCATCCTAGAACTGGTGATCCTAAAGAAACCTATGAGTGGCCCCCATCCAATTCTGAGGAGGATATTCAAACGCAATGAGCTCCAATCATGTCTACTTCCACATTGATTGAGGAGTCAATATCAAACTTGGACCCCTCCCCTCCTTCTTTGGATTTCTCTCTTCCTGGGGTGGAAGAACTTGAGAACTTAGCAGATGAGGAGGATTTCAGTCCCTTATCATCATTGCCATCAACATCTGCTCAAGTAAGGAACCAAGTTCTTTTCTATTCTTTCCAGTTAATCCTGGCTGATTTAGATTTGAAAGAAACAGGCTCATCCATTCCTGAATGGCCAAAAACTCAAGCCAATGGGGCCTCCAAAATCCGCTTTAAATTGGAGCAATGATGTTCCCACACAAACCTCCTCTGCAAAGGGAAAGGAAAAGGCCTTCAATTCCATCAACATCAACCCCAATAGCATTCAAAAGAGGAGATACACTTCCAGTTTTTTGGGCTTTGAGGAGATCATGGAGAAGCAAGATTCAAGTAAGCCCATTGGATTCTCCTTGCTTTCATAATCAAGGTCATTCCTATTCCCCTCTGAAAAACAGTGAAATTGTAAATTAAATCTGGAAATTTTCAGTTTGAAAAGGAGACGTAAGATTTTCAACTGGCTATTGATTTTCAAAATCAGAAAGCCAAGACTTTGGCTCATCAGAAAAAGTGGAATGCTGAGTGGAAGTTTAAACAGGCTGAGCTAGAATTTAAAAAAGAGCAAAAGGAGAAGGATCAACAGAAATTGAAACTGCAGATGGAGAGGGAACAACTGGCAGCAGAAAAAAAGGATAAGTGGTCAATGGCTGCAGAATAAATTGGTAGCAGCAGAACAGTAGATGGATTAAAGCAGATTACTCAAATGCTGGGCTTGTAAATATATTTGATTTGATGAAAAAAATTTTCAAAAAAAATCATTTTTGATTACAACAATGCTTAAGAATATTTTTAACCCCACCAATAAAAAAATATTTTTTCTTTCTATTTATATTTATTTCCTGGAGTATATTTTCCCACTCCCCAAGTGCCTGCAAGTGTTTCTAGTTGTTTTGCTGATTTGCATCAACATTTCCATTCTTGTATGAGTGGCAGTCTCCACAGCAGAAAAAGTACAGTGCTTGTACTTATTGGCTGCCCAAACCATTTTGACCACACCTTTTTGATTGAAGTCAATTCCAAAGCCCAGGTCAGGAAAAAAAAATTGGCCATCAGATACTTGATATTCATTGGTGTTTTCAATAGGTTGTACATTTGATTTCCTGGTTGGAACTGCAAGTAAAAAGGAATACTCAGAGATCCTCTTTTGGAGAGCAGCGCTACTCTCCCCACCTCTCTGTGTGTTTTTCAAGCCATCTCCTTCCATCTTGTTCCCTCCCAATCCTATACTTAGATTGGGGTGAGGAACAAGACGGGATTTGATTGTTTGTGTAAAATTTTGAGGGGGATTGAAGCCTCTTTTTGCAAGCAGCCCTAATCTTCCCACCTCTCTCTGTGGTTTTCAAGCCATCTTCTTCCATCTTGTTCCCTCTCAATCCTATACTTAGATTGGGGTGAGGAACAAGACAGGATTTGATTGTTTGTGTAACATTATGAGGGGGATTGAAGCCTATTTTAGCAAGCAGCCCTACTCTGCCCACCTCTCTGTGTTTTTCAAGCCATCTCCTTCCATCTTTTTCCCTCCCAAACCTATACTTAGATTGGGGTGAGGAACAAGAAGGGATTCAATTGTTTTTGTAACATTCTGAGGGGGGTGGGAGAAATTGGACATTCACCAATAGCGGTTGAGGGATTGAAAAAAAACAATCAGTCAAATGGAAATCATTGGTGAAAAAAGATTGGATCAAAAAAATGAAACCAAACCTGGAATTGATCCCAAGTTCACCAGAAATGTGATCACCAAAAAAAAAAAAACACATCACATCAGCACCCCCCCCCAAAAAAAAAGAAAAAAAAAACTTAATGGGGTGTGAGGGAATTGGGCTGGTACTTTGGGTTGGTTTGGGCCTGGGGCCAGGTAGAGAGGGCCCAGGAACCAGGTATGGGGGAAGGTTGATTGGCCAGTGTGGTGACCAAATCTGGAAACCCTGGACCAGATGCAGAAAAATTCAAAAATTTTTACAATTCTTTTATTTAGGTGTCATTCATCCAAAAAAAAAAAAAAAAAAAAAATTGGAATTTCTTTTTCAGTATCACTTCTCCAACTTCCTCATTCTGTCAAACATCCCTTTGTCCTATTGATCTAGGACAGGCCTTCCCTCACCATTTAGACACTGCGTTCAATTCCTTCTCTCATTGAACCCCCTTTCTTTTGGCCAAACGGGCTGGCCAAGACCCTCTCGGCCCAAGACATCCCATTCCATCCATTGTTCCCCCTCCATCACTAATTGCCATTGTCACACTCTCTCCTCCTCCAACCTTGGCTCACAACCTTCCAGTCATTTTTGTCAAAAATCAAACCACCAGTGCAGGGCTAGCGTTAGTACTTGTTGCAAAAGTATGGAGATCATGGTGTTAGAATTATGGCCAGAAATTAGCTTAGGCAAATGAGCAGTATTTCAAAGCAAAAGAAATGCTGGACACTGGGTGTCAATATTGGCTAATGGGGCAATATGTTGAATGAATTTGATTGGAAATGATGAATGAATGGATGGGAAACAGTGGGGAGAAGAGCTCCTTAAGTACAAAAGATTGGCCTCTTGTGAGCCCATGATACAACAAGCCAAAAGGAAAATTTTCCGCCCCAAAAGAGCTCTACAGGCTCTACTGGCCTTGTTACTTGGTTTGGACTACATCAGCCCACATGGCATCAGTCCCTGTACCCTTACAACCAGCCATTCCGGTCATTTCTGGTGTTTCCACCTGAATGGGGCTGAACCAGCCCCTTAACTGTTCAATCCCCTTGGCTGGTTGTCCGTTACAACCAGCCATGATGACCTCATTGCCTTGTTTACGGGCTGGTTGCCTCATGCAGCTAGCCCCTGGCCCCTCAAATTGGCCAGGTGGGACCCAGGGCACACCTGGGTCCGGTCTCAGACTCACATGGGGGGGGGGGTGTGACCAGCCCTCATGCAGCTAGCCCCTGGCCCCTCAAATTGGCCAGGTGGGACCCAGGGCACACCTGGGTCCGGTCTCAGACTCACATGGGGGGGGGGGGTGTGACCAGCGGACATGCTGTCCCCCCCTCTTTCTCTGAAATCCCTGGTGGGGGCAGTCAAATCCCCTCACCAGGGGCCCTGGGGGGTGATACCCCCAGGGCGTCGTCAAGAAAATTGGCCTGGGAGGTGATCAGGTCCCCCCAGGCCCATCGCTCCTCCCCCTTGGTAAAGGAGGGGGGGAGAGCGCACCTTTGCTTGGTTGGTTCACTTGATCAATGGTGGAGGGGTGATGAATTCCCCCCCAGCTGCTGGTTGCTACTCTTGCGGCCGGCGCCGCCACCTCCTTGGGCAAGGGGGTGGTCAGGTCCCCCCTGCCCTGACCAACCGCGCTGTTGCAGTCAGTCGCTGGCTGGTTCAACCCAGCCAGCTTTCCCCCATCCCCCTTGCAACGGCATGCAAGGGGAGGGGGAGCGCGCAAGCCCCAGCTCCGCGGTGCAACCAGCCGGGCCCACATGGCATCCCACCGCGCGGGATCCCTCGGCCGCGCGACCGCCCCGCGTGGGCCGTACCAAGGAACACAGGCGTCCCCAAACAGGCCGCAAAGCGGGCAGCGGCCCCAAGCGGGCCACGAAATGGGCAGCGGCCCCAGCGGGCCGCGACAGGGGCGGCGGCCCCAATGGGCGGCCCCAAGCCCAAATCGTGAGAATTACATACTTTGGCGGGCCAGAACGTCTGGCAAAGTATGTCCATAATAAATCTTGGGCCCTTTTATGCCCAAATAAGCCCATCTGGCTTGGGTGGCCCATCCAACCTGGCGGGCCCGTGAGGGCCCGTGTCCCAAAAGACCAGAAAAACATGTTTTGGCGCCCAAATGCCCAAAACCAATAACACACACATAGGCCCACGTGGCCCATGTGATGTCCAATGGGCCGTGGAGGCCCATTTTTGCATCCAATTTGGATTACACACTCCTATGCACATTACCTGAGTGCATCCGCATTTTAACACATGGGTGGTCTGGGTATTGTCCCAGCCCCAGCACCCTCCATCACTCAAACCTCCAAGTCTCCCAGCAATCCCTCCCATTGAGCTAATTGGACCGCATGATCACCTCCAGTAATCATCATCCATCGGAATCTCTCAACCCAGCCCACGGTGCCACAGTCTATCATCCCCCTAAAATTGATACCCACAACTCCCCGCCTCATCATTACATCCCTCCCTCAACCCCAAACCGAGGCCAGCATCATTGAACCCACTCCCACAATCAGTCTCACTTGTCACTTGCTTCCATCCTTGTTGCCAATCATCAGCAACCCACCCCCAGAAACCCTATCCTCCCACCATAATTGATCCGTTGATTTTCATCAATTGGTTGAGCATCATCAAATCATCCAACTAGAGGCCAAACTCAATTCCCCATCTGATCCCCCAGCCGCTCCCCAACCAATCCATCACCATCCCTGGGACTCTTCAACCACCTTCCATCTTTGGGTGGGGGTGGAGAGTGTTGTCTACCGCCCACGGACACCCCCAGGCGGTCTGATCCGTTTTCCTTTCCCACCCCTTCCACCTTTGGGCAAAGGGTGGGAGATTCCGGTATTGTTGCATGCATCCGTCCAGGGACCAACGCAGGAGAGGTGAAGGGATGGAAGGATCTCACCCCAGTCAGGCAGGCCGGATTTCCACCGGCCTGCGTGATCAAATTTTTCTGATCACCTAAAAGTCTGAAAATCAAAAAAAAACTCTTTTTACGCTCCATTGTAGTATCCCTTGTACATAGTCTAACAGGGCCTACTGCCCATATAAGGAGGGGCTCTCCCCTGCCTTTTGAGAGAAGGAAATCCTACAGCACATCAGAGAAGCACAGGATACCTTATCATCAGCACATGGTACCATCATCATCACATCCTACCATACCAGTGAGGATCATCATCATTTTCACCTTGCAATAAATCATCCGTGGGGCTTCATTCCCCTTTATCTGAGAATAAAAATTTGGGTATATCTATGATTGCCCCTTGATCCTTGAGCCTTCATAATCAAACCCTTGATCCTTGATCCTTATCACCAACCAATAGCTTTTCTGGTTGAAGAAGAATTCAACTAATTGAATTCTTGAGTGTATTACACCACTCCTGATCCCTTTATCCAACCATACTGGTCCTGATCATCCTTTGATTATCTTTCTGGAACCAGTCACGTTTGACTGAAGAGGTTTTATTAAGCTTAAAAACATGGAGTGTTAAACCTCCCTTCATCTCTTTTGAAGTTGAATTCCGCCACGCTACTCTTGAGTTCCTTGAGAAGTGTTGGGTTATTCTTGTTTGAATCAGTTGTTGTTTTGCTTCTGGAGCTTCTTCAAACCATTAGCTTTGTCTTGTGCAGCCACCCACAGCTATCTGGTACCCTTCAAGCGCTTGATGGCGGAGAGTTGGGCAGGTTCATTGAGAACCTGGAGGTTGTTCGGGATTGAGTTACTCTTTCCTAAGCTTTTTCTGACAACCAGAGATATTAGCTTGTGGGCGTTGTCACTTACAATTGCCTTGTCTTGTTGAACTCTGAACAAACCTTGACTTCTTCTATTCAAGTTTTCCCTGGCACAATCTTGCCTCAGATAGTTTTGTTTCCCCAGCTACCAACTACTTTCATCTTTATCCTCTTACATTTGGTCCCCCGTTTTTTACCAGGTTCTGGACTTTGATCTTGGTTACATTTAAATATTTTTGTAACACTCAGGAGGGCAGCCTAAACAGCAACTTTCCCCTCCACAGAACTGCCATGGCCTAGCACCGTTTGTAGTCTTACATTTGGTCCCCCAGGCCGGGATCAAACCAGCAACCTTGGGCTTTACAGTCCCAACAATCATCAACTTTGAAATCCAATCTCTTGATTTTTTTCTGTCACCATCTAGATCCGTGGAGGCAACTTTTTCTAGAAGTAAGTCCTCCCAATTGTGCACCATCTGGGCAAGATAATTGTTGTTTTTCGAGAAACCCTACTCTTGCCACATTCTTGAGTTACTTTGGAAACCTGCTCCTTGGATCTTTTAGGAAACTTTGTCAAAATGTAATCCACCAGGGACTCTTCTACTTGTCCTAAGATGGTTAAGATCAAGCCTCAGAACAAGAACTTAGGATTCAATGGGATAAAGGTGGAACACTTCTTGGAATCGTACAAGATGGCTGCTTTTGTGGACAGGGCTGGCAAATTTGATATGGCCTACCAGTTACAATTTTTTATCTCCTCTGATGAAGTTATGGAAATCATTGAGTTGTTTGAATGTTTCAAACGGCATAACTGGACCCTGCTGCGGGGAGAAATGTTGGCATATTGGGGAAAAATAGATTTAGCACAATTTACTTTGCAGGATCTAGATAAATTTGTCTCCCAGTGGATCTCCAATGGTGGTGTGGCTTCAGCTTCCAATTATCAGTCCTTTAGGAAATCTTGGGATCCCATCCAATCCTACCTTGTCCAAAATGATCACATCAACACAGTGGAAAAAATTTGAGTCCAATTTTTCCAATCTTTTTCTCTTGGAGTACAGGAAAGGATCAAGGACAAACTGGTTGAGTCTGGATCCATGATCACTACCAGGGATAATTGATTTAAGCTCCCTGGTTTCCTTATCCTTAGAGGAGTGGTGCATAAAGTCATGAAAGGTCAAACAGCCCTCACTTTTGAAAAGTCTAAAACTACTGAACCAGTCCATTCCCACTCTTTCAAAGAGTCAAACGAGATCATGAATAAAATGGAATCTGATTGCAGGCCCAAGAACCCTCAGCCTAACCAAGAAACCGCTAAAATGGACAAGATAACTAAACTGCTCAAAGCCTTTGAGAAAAAAATGGATCAAAAGATTTCCTCTCTTGCTGTTCCTAAACCTTCTAGTGCTGTTCCTAAAAATACTATAGTCTGCTGTTATTGCCACAGGGAAGGCCAAGGAACCGGTCAATGTCTCAAACTCCAGAAGGACAAAGACAAGAAATTAGTAGAGCAAAAAGGGCAAAACTTTTTTCTTCCTAATGGTGCCCTAATCCCCTTTGATTCATCTTGCCCCATTTTTCATGTGGTGGCCTCTTACCAGCCACCCCCTCCTATGAAGGAATCCTTGGCTTCTGTGGATTTACAATCTTCTTGTGGCACTCTTCAACCCTGGTATCCCCCAGCTATTTCCTCTTCATCTCTGGTTGGTACTTACCAATCCAATCCAGCTAGGAAGCAACATGAGGAGCCAAAACCTCATAACGCTCCATCCTTTCCAACCTTGATCCTCCAAAAATCACCCAAACAACAATCCTCACCTGAGCAATCTTCTGATGTAGAAGATATGGAGGTGGAAAAAGAACCACTCATGGAAAGGTCTCAAGATCACCCTGATCCTTCTCCCTCATCTATTAAACCTCCTCAATCCCCTGATCCTGTTCCTGCTTCACCCAATCTTCCTCCCTCCACCCAGCCCAAAGTTCAGTTTGACAGGGGAATTTCCAAAGATCAACCCAATGCTGTGGAAGGGGTATTAAAGAAAATTTCTGATCTTAAAGTTCCTGATTTATCTTTGGCTGAACTCCTATCAATCTCTCCATCTGTTGCTGAAGGAATGAAGAAATGGGTTTCGCGTTGACGTGTGGAAATTGGTCCTGAGGAACTCAAGGTCTCCTCTGGAACTTTGATAGAGGACTCTGGTGGAACAGATCCCTCTTCAGATTCTAGTCTTTACTCATTTACTCTTGGTTTTCTTCCCTGCCATCTTGGTGAATCAGCTAAAACGGTCTTGCTCCTCGTTGACTCTGGCTCTCAGCTCAACTTTATCTTGGATGCTATGGCCTGCAAGCTTAAACTCAGCCCTAGGGTCAGCTTAACCTCTTCAGTTTATGGAATAGGGAACCAGTCTTGCAAATTGGTTGGAATTGTTGAAGACATTCCAGTCCAGATTGGCCAAAACATCATTGGAACTTGTCATTTCTTGATCACAGGCTTGGATGGACCCATGATCTTGGGTTGACCTTTCCTTATTGATTTTGGAGCAACTCTGATGTTTTCCAATCAAGTTGGGGAGAGAATCCTCCTCCCCAATTCAGATGGTAGAAAAATTGAGGTTCCTCTTTGTTCTTTGGATTCTGGTTTCTGGGAAAGAGATTTCCCCGGTCATTTTCCTAAACAGAAGGATAATTCCAGTTCCTTTCATTTTTTATGGGAGTAGTTGATCATACTAATAGTTGTAGTTCTTTTCATCCTCAAACTTCAACTCAAGGGTCAACTCTCATCCCAGAGGCTTATTTCTCTTTCTTTTCAGCGTTTTCTTCTGATCTCAAAAGTATCAAATGTCAAAAACAAATCAAAATGGAAAAATTCAAAAGTATTTCTTCTTCATCTGTTGTTTCCTCTTTTCCTTGTACTCTTATTCCTAATCAACCTTCTCTCAGTTCCGGTTTGAATCTCTGCAATGACTCAAAACTAGATCCTGATCTTGATCCTATTTTTGGTGGCTTTTGTATGGAAGAATATGGGCTTCAGTGGAGGCAAATTGGGGTAGAAGTAAGTCCTCCCAATTTTGCACCACCGGGGTATCCTACTACTATCATTTCCAAAACCCTACCTTGTGCCACACATGTGAGCAATGCATTATCCCCTGGGACTTCTTTTATGGAAAAGGCACCTTTTGAAAACGTTGCAGAACATCAAACTTGGAAGGCGTTAGAACTTGGTCTCAATCCTTGTAGTCAGAACTCTCTGGTCAACTCTTAGCAAAAACAAGAACCACTCTCTTTTGCCTCCAAATATAAACCAGTTGCCAGGAAAATCCAACCAGTCAACCAACCAATGCCTCTCAATCTCAATCCTTCTCTTAGTCTTCCTCCTCTATCCCGCAATCCTTACTGTGGTTTACCTTGATCTCTTGCTGGTCCATTCATCCCCTCTGGCCATGTCACTGAAGAACATCTGAGATTAGTCAACTTTGGACCAGATGGATGGCTTCTACCTGATGAGTTTTATTTGATCAAAAATGTCTTGGCTCTTAGGGAAAAAGCTATTGCTTTCTGTGAAGAAGAGAGAGGTCTCTTGAAAGAATCCTATGGTCTACCTTATATCATCCCTGTAGTAGAACATGATCCCTGGCAAAAGAAAAAGATCCCAATCCCTGCTGCCAAAGTCAACAAATTCATCAAGTTGGTCTGGGAACAAGTCCAAACCGGTTTATATGAACAGTAAACTTCTAGCTATTCCAGTCCTGTTTTCTGTGTCCTTGAAAGTAACGGTAAACTTAGAATAGTTCATGATCTCCAGCCTCTAAATAAGGTTACTATTAAAGACTCTGGCATTCCCCCTGATACTGAAAAATTTGTTGAATCCTTCTCTGGGAGAGCTTGCTATGGTCTAGGTGACATTATGGGTGGCTATGACAAAGGGTCCTTACATCCAATTTCTTGCCCTCTCACCACATTAAATACTATTCTTGGTCATTTCCAACTTACTTGATTGCCTCAAGGCGCCACCAACTTGGTTGCAGTCTATCAGGCTCAGATAGTTTGGATCCTCTAGGATGAAATCCCTGATAATGCTGGTATGTTTATTGACAATGGCGGAATTGAAGGACCAGTTTTGGACTATAACAATGAGCTCTTATCCTGGCATTCAGGAATCTGTTGATTTATCTGGGAATATGTGAACACTTTGGAAAGGGTCCTGTTCCAAATCAAAGAATCTGGCCTCACTGTCTCCAGATCCAAATTGGCTGCCTGTGTCCCTTCTCTGGAAATTGTTGGTCATGTGGTCTGCAAGGAAGGAAGAAGGATGGCTCCATCCAAGATCAACAAAATCCTCTCTTGGCCTACTCCCATCAACCCAACTGAGGTCAGGGGTTTTCTAGGTGTTGTCACTTATGTTTGAATTTTTATCCCACCTCTATCCAAAATCTGTGCTCCCCTACGTCGCCTGACCAGAAACAATGCTGAGTGGATCTGGACCCAAGATTGTGAACATTCTTTTCAGAGGCTTAAAATGATGGTTGGCAAAGACATAATCTTGAGGACGATTGCTTATGAACCAGGAGCTGGCAATATCAAATTGGCTTTGGATTCCAGTTATCAATCTGTTGAGGCTGTCCTCACCCTGGAAGATGAAAATGGTCGGGACCGTCCTGCTCTCTATGAATCCCTGTTATTTTCAGATGTAGAATCCAGGTACTCCCAACCAAAACTGGAACTCTGTGGCGTGGCTCAAATGTTGAAGAAACTCCAAAATGTCCTCTGGGGTCAACACTTTGAGTTACAAGTTGACGCACGATCCATCATCAAAATGATCAATGCCCCCAGCCTCCCAAATGCTCCTATGACCCGTTGGGTGGCCTTTATCCAGCTTTTATCTTTTGATATTGTTCATAGGCCTGGTAAATCCTTCACAATGCCTGATGGTTTATCTTGATGCCCCCTTGGAGACAAAGAATTGGATGTTGGAGTGGACTTTGATGAGGAGGAGTCTTTAATTTGCCCAGTCTTCACCTTTTCCTCCCAAGATTATTCTGGCTTCCAACAAGGTTTCTGGCTAAAATTAGAGCAGTAAATTTCCACTCTCCAAAGGCCTCCTGATCTCTCCGCTAAAGAATTCCAATCACTCAAAAGGAAGTCCTCCAATGTCTTTGTCCAAGGTACTAGGATTATGAAACAAGGCAATCCTTGTGCTCTAATTGTCATCACAATCCCTTCTAAGCAAGATTCAATCCTTGAAAGTCTCCATGAAGGCCTTGGGCATCGCGGCAAAACCAAGACCTATTGACGTATATCCAAACCATTCTGGTGGCCATCTTTGAAGAAATCAGTCTCTCAATGGTGCAAGATTTGTGAAGTATGTCAGAAACGTGATCTTAGGCGCCCGGCCAAAATTTTTTATCCCACTGGAGAGTCCACTGTCTTTGGAAGGATTGCTATGGATGTGGTTCAAATTAAGGCTGGTGGAGCTAAGTAACTCATTGTGGCTAGAGATGATTTTTCTGGATGAGTTGAAGCAAAATTTCTTAAGAACCTCAGCTCTGAATCAGTAGCAGCCTTCCTTTACAAGATTTGGACAATGCATTATGGCTTGGCTCAATCTTATTCAACTGATGGTGGCTCTGAGTTTGGTGGCAAACTGGCCAAAATGATCCAATTGCTTCCTGTTCAACATAGGGTGAACACTCCTTATTATCCTGAAGGACAAGGCATGGTGGAAAGAGGCCATGCCCCTTTGAAGGCTGCTCTTGTCAAGTTGGCTGGTGAAAGTGGAAAGAATTGTTGCAAATTTCTTCCTCTGGTCCTCTTCTCCAATTGAATCTCAACTAAACAAACCACTGGCTACTCACCTGATGAAATTATCTTTGGACAGAGGGCTGTCCTTCCTCTTGATCTGGAAATGGAATCCTTCTTAGATATTTCTCAGGAAAAGGTTTCTTCCACCACTGATCTATTAGTTGCCAGATCCCAGCAACTGGAGTGAAGTGAAGATGTTTGTGAAAAAGCTTATCAGAAAATGATGGAGTCAAGGGAAAAAGCAGTCCAGTATTGGGAGGATAAGCATTCCAATCAATTCAGGGCTACCTTGAATCCTGGTGATCTAGTTTTAGCTTACAACCAATCCTTGGAAACCCAGTGGGGAAAGCTTTTTTCCAATTGCTGGAATGGTCCTTATCAAGTGGTCCGTCAAGTCAGAGGTGGATCATATGTTTTGGAGGAACTGGATGAAACTCAGATGGCCAGGAGGTTATTTGCTGATCAGGTCAAGAAATTTCATTGTTGTAGAGGCAACTTTGATCAGAAGTAAGTCCTCCCAATTGTGCACCACCAGGGTCATCAGCTGCATTTTGTTGTGAAACTCTACTGTATGACACATACGTGAGCACCTGGGATGCCTTCTTCATTTTATCGTAGACAACTCTAGGATTTTATTTGAATGGATCAAGATGTTCTTTGCAATCACCCTCAAGATCAGATGGCCATTCTTGTGTCCAATCATCCTCCCTTCCTTTTTTTTATGGCATCAAGCGCAGATGCAGACTAGGGACAGTCTGTAAGTTGGGGAGAGATGTGGTGACCAAATCTGGACACCCTGGACCAGATGCAGAAAAATTCAAAAATTTTTACAATTCTTTTATTTAGGTGTCATTCATCAAAAAAAACAAAATTGGAATTTCTTTTTCAGTATCACTTCTCCAACTTCCTCATTCTGTCAAACATCCCTTTGTCCCATTGGTCTAGGACAGGCCTTCACGACCTCACCATCTAGACACTGCGTTCAATCCTTCTCTCATTGTTCCCCCCTTCCTTATGACCAAATGCCCGGGCCAAGACCCGCTTGGACAAAGAAATCCCATTCCATCCATTGTTTCCCCTCCATCACTCATCGCCATTGTCACACGCTCTCCTCCTCCAAACTTGGCTCACAACCTGCCAGTCACTTTTGTCAAAAACCAAACCACCAGCCCAGGGCTAGCATTAGTACTTGTTGCAAAAGTATGGAGATCATGGGTGGTCTTGGTATTGTCCCAGCCCCAGCACCCTCCATCACTCAAACCTCTGAGTCTCCCAGCAATCCCTCCCATCAAGCTAATTGGACCGGATGATCACCTTCAGTAATCATCATCCATTGGAATCTCTCAACCCAGCCCATGGTGCCACAGTCTATCATCCCCCTAAAACTAATACCCACAACGCCCTGCCTCATCATTCCATCCCTCCCTCAACCCCAAAACCAGGCCAGCATCATCAAACCCACTCCTGCAATCAGTCTCACTCATCACTCGCTTCCATCCTTGTTGCCAATCATCAGCAACCCACCCCCAGCAACCCTATCCTCCCACTATCATTGATCCTTAAATTGTCATTGATTGGTCAAGCGTCATCAAATCATCCAACTCAAGGCCAAACTCAATTCCCCATCTGATCCCCCAGCCGCTCCCCAACCAATCCATCACCCTTCCTGGGACTCTCCCACCCCCTTCCATCTTTGGGTGGGGGTGGAGAGTGTTGTCTACCGCCCGCGGACACCCCTGGGCGGTCTGATTAGTTTTCCTTTCCCACCCCTTCTGCCTTTGGGCAAAGGGTGGGAGATTCTGGTATTGTTGCGCGCTTCCGTCCCACCCCTTCCGCCTTTGGGCAAAGGGTGGGAGATTCCGCTATTGTTGCGCGCTTCCGTCCACAGAGGGACACAGGAGAGGTGAAGGGATGAAAGGATCTCACCCCGGTCAGGCAGGCCAGATTTCCACCGGCCTGCTTGATCAAATTTTTCTGATCACCTAAAATTCTGAAAATCAAAAAAAAAAATTCTTCTTCCGCTCCATTTGTAGTAGCCCTTGTACATAGTCTAACAGGGACTCCTGCCCATATAAGGAGGGGCTCTCCCCTGCCTTTTGAGAGAAGGACATCCTACAGCACATCAGAGAAGCACAGGCTACCTTATCATCAGCACATGGTACCATCATCATCACATCCTACCATACCAGTGAGGATCATCATCATTTTAACCTTGCAATAAATCATCCGTTGTGGTGCCCCATCCTGGACACCCTGGCCGCCTTAAGACCTCAATCCATAAACTGTTGCGCAAACGTACTGTCCGGCTGAACAACTTATCCTCAGGCTCATCCAAACTGTCCTTTACCCGCGCGCGCGCCGCGCCGCGCGCGCTGCGCTTCCATTATCCGCGTCGCGCGCCGCGCCGCGCCGCGCCGCGCTCCTTTCATCCGCGCGCGTAGCGTGTCCTTTATCCGTGTTGCTTGTCATCTCCGCCGTTGTCATAGCATGTCCTCATCTTTTGTTGTTGCGTATCTTCATCTTTGTTGTTGCGCGTCCCCATCTCCTCATTGCTACCGTCGCGCAGCGCTCATCCATGATTTACTGAATACATCCCGACCGCAACCCCAAGCATTTGGAAAATCCTTGGATCCGTCAAACCTCCCATTGCACTTGATCTATCAGTTGTGGATCTCAAGGCCGTCAGGATTTACTCAACTTTCTCAAACCAATCTCCTATCCGCCCATCCGCGCTCTCATGGACTTCATCCGTCACCTTTCCTGGGACTCTCCCACCCGCTTCCGCCTTTGGAAAAGGGGTGGGTGACTCTGGTATTGTTGCGCGCGCCCATCCACAGAAGGACGCGAGTGACCACATGGTTGCCTTCCCTTTTCCGCTCTATTTGTAGAATCCGTTGTAAATAGTCTAACAGGGCCTCCTGCCCATATAAGGAGGGGCTCTCCCCTGCCTTTTTTGAGGAAGCATCAAAAATCATCAGAACATGGAATGATCCAGAATGAAATCAGCACACCTTTGATCCTTGAGCCTCCATACTCAGCCCTTGATCCCTGATCCTTATCACCAACCAATAGCCTTGCTGGTTGAAGAAAAATTCTGTCTGTTGGAATTTTTGAGTGTGTCATACCACTCCTTGATCCCTTTCTCTGACCATACTGGTCCTGATCCCTGATCACCTTTCTGGAGCCAATCAAGATTGATTGAAGAGGTCTTATTAAGCTTAAGACCTGGAGTGTTATACCTCCCCTTAGATTCTTTGGAGTTGCATTCTGCCAGCCTATCCTTGAGTCCCTTGAGAAGTGTGGAGTTTATCCTTGCTTCAAATCAGTTACTGTTTGTTTTAGAGCTTCTTAAACATTGTGCTTTGTCCTGTACAGCCACCCACAGTTATCTGGTACCCTTCAAGCGCTTGATTGCGGAGAGTTGGGCAGGTTCATTGAGAACCTGGAGGTTGCTTGGGTTTGAGTTGATCATCCCCAATCTTCTGCTGACAACCAGAGTTATTAGCGTGTGGGCGTTGTTTACACACAACAACTTTTGTTCTTTGAACTCTAGGAAGACTTTAACTTCTTTTGTTCAAGTTTTCCCTGCATAATCTTGTCTCAGATAGTTCTGTTCCGTCGCTACCAAACTATAATCATCCTTATCCTCTACTCCTTGATTCCTCATTTACCAGGTTCTGGACCTTGATCTCGGTTACATTTAAATATTTTTGTAACACTCAGGAGGGCAGCCTAAACAGCACCTTTCCCCTCCGCAGAACTGCCACGGCCTAGCACCATTTGGAGTCTTACACCGTGGGGCTTCATTGCCCTTTATCTGAGACTAAAAAGTTGGGTATATCTATGATTTCCCCTTGATCCTTGAGCCTCCATACTCAAACCCTTGATCCTTGATACTTATCACCAACCAATAGCTTTGCTGGTTGAAGAAGAATTCAACTAATCAAATTGTTGAGTGTATTACACCACTCCTGATCCCTTTATCCAACCATAATGGTCCTGATCATCCTTTGATTATCTTTCTGGAACCAGTCACTTTTGACTGAAGAGTCACTTTTGACTGAAGAGGTTTTATTAAGTATAAAAACCTGGAGTGTTAAACCTCCCTTCATCTCTTTTGAATTTGAATTCTGCCACGCTACTCTTGAGTCCCTTGAGAAGTGTTGGTTTATTCTTGTTTGAATCAGTTATTGTTTTGCTTCTGGAGCTTCTTCAAACCATTAGCTTTGTATTGTGCAGCCAACCACAGTTATCTGGTAACCTTCAAGCGCTTGATTGCGGAGAGTTGGGCAGGTTCATTGAGAACCTGGAGGTTTTTTGGGATTGAGTTGATCTTTCCTAAGCTTCTGCTGACAACCAGAGCTTTTAGCTTGTGGGTGTTGTCACTTACAATTGCCTTTTCTTGTTGAACTCTGAACAAACCTTGACTTCTTCTATTCAAGTTTTCCCCGGCACCATCTTGCCTCAGATAGTGTTGTTTCCCCAGCTACAGACTACTATCATCTTTATCCTCTTACATTTGGTCCCCCTTTTACCAGTTTCTGGACTTTGATCTTGGTTACATTTAAATATTTTTGTAACACTCAGGAGGGCAGCCTAAACAGCACCTTTCCCCTCCACAGAACTGCCACTGCCTAGCAACGTTTGGAGTCTTACACCGGGCAGGCAGGCATTGGGGGGTGTCCAAGGGGGGGGGGGGGCGGGGCTGATGCAAGGGGGAGGGGGGCGGGCCATGGCAATGAAGAGGGGGAGCCAAGGTGGCGCCGGCGGGCAAGCAAGGAGGGGGGGGCCAAGGTGGGGCCAGCAGGCAAGCAAGGAGGCAGGGGCAGAGGTGGAGCTGGCAAGCAAGGAGGGAGGGTTGTGGTGGGCCTGGCAAGCAAGGTGAGGGGGCCAACAGGGGTGGTGGGCCTGGCAAGCAAGGTGGGGGGGGGGCGGTGGTGGGCCCGGTGAGCAAGCAAGGAGGGGGGGGCAGTGGTGGGGCCGGCAAGTGAGGAGGGGGGGCAGTGGTGGGCCCGGCAAGCAAGGTGGTGGGGGCCGGTGGTGGGGCCTGCAAGCAAGCAAGGAGGGGGGGTAGTGGTGAAGGAGCAAGCAAGAGGGAGGAGTCAGATAGGATGGAGGGAAGAGGAGGATGAGGAGGAGGGGGGGGGAGCTTACCTGAGGACCTGAAGGTGCCTGGAGGGGGATGGAACAATTGGTTAGCTTCTGATGATGGGGAGGATGAGGAGGAGAGTGAGGAGAGCTTACCAGGGGTGCCAAAGGTGGTGGGTGAGGAGGAGGTGGTGGGTGATGAGGAGAGTGGACCAGTGGTTTGGTTGGGTGAGGTGGGTGGTGTGGTGGGGGAGGTGTTGGGTCAGTTTTGTCTAAGAAAAAAAAAACAAAAAAAAACAGAGTGAGTCAGCCTAGGATTCTTGGTTGAACAACCAAAACAAAAATTTTTTTTTACCTATTTCAAAACAAAATCTTACTCATCAAAGTGGGAAAGGGTGAGGGGTAAAATCCGCTTTCTCATAGAAGAATATGAGGGACAAGATGATACAGGGATGACTTGAGGGGGATCAGGAATATCATCTTCAAATATTTTGTCCCATTCATCTTGGATGTTGGCCAAAAGATTGTGAAGGATTACACAAGTGATAATCCAGCGGATGAGGAACTTCATGTCTTTGGGATTTTGAAGCTGGTTTCATATTTCCCTTAAGCTGGCCCATCTTCCTTTCAGGACTCCAATGGCATGCTCAATCCAAACTTGTCATTGGGAAAGATGATAGTTGAAATTGGTTTTTCCTTGATTGTTGGAAAAAAATTCTGGTACGCTGGAACCACATATTTCCCACTAGCATAAGCTGAGTTGACCAGAAGTTATTTATCTTTCTCAAAGTAGTTCTCTGGTTGTTGGGCAATCCGCATCCAATTGAAAACATATGAATCATGACAAGAACCTGTAAGGCCAGCATGGAGGGATATAAAATTCTTGTTTTTATTGCAAAAAAGTTTTAATTCCACAGAGTAGCTAAACAAACAGAAAAAAAAATATTTGGTAAGTGTGTGATCAAAGGTGTTATCAAAGTTATTGGAAAAAAAATGAATCAGTTGCCTTTTTTTTCAATCAAAATAGTGGTTGCCACCTAGCTTGGGTTTTTGACTCAAGGGGATGGGGGTTATGTCAAAAAACAAAATGCAACCAGGAAAGCCTTCAGTCTCCATTACTTGACATATCTCCTTGCTTTCTTCTTTTGTTGGCCAAGAAAGGACTGAGAAATGGAAAAATAGGATAGCAATCATGACTTTTGGTGTATGAGTCAATGGTTCCATAACTGACTGAGAATAGAATTTCTAATCAATGAATTGCCACTCCATTAACACTTGATCCCAATCTACAAAGAGCTAAAGCCAGTTGGATAGCTGGATTGCGTTGAGGATTTCAAGAATTTTTCTGCAAGATGTGCTGGTCTTCAATCATCTCCAAAGGTTTTATGAATGAAGGCAATAGAGTTTGAAAAAGTTGCTGGAAGCTTAAGTCAGGGAGGAGATGAAGCTTTTGCCTTTCATACATCAGGTTGTGGAGAGTTTTTCTTCTTGGAACCATGTATTGCTTTTGTAATAGAGCATTCAAAGCCAACCAAGTTGATTCCAAATTGAAGTCTGAATTGGAGTCAAATACTAACAAAAGTTCAGTCAGCTTTTTTGAATTTTCAACTTGCTGGCAGGAAGTTTGATTGGAAATTTTGAGAAAGATGGTGATTTGATGTGGGGTGATGAGATGATGATGGGGTTGGTGTGAAGATGGAGATGTGAAGAAATAGAGATGTGAAGAAATAGAGCTGTGAAGCAATGGAGATGTGAATTGATAGAGATGTGAAGGGATGGAGATGTGAAGCAATGGAGATGAGATGCGCCTGAACCAATGGAGATGGTATTGGCATGGATTTGCTGATGTGGAAGGGTTTTTTAGATGCAATAGATGGTGGATGGATGATGATGCATAAATGGCGGGTTTTAAGGCGGGTTTGATTTTTGAAATCCGCTATTTTCATGAAACCCGCCACTCAAAATACACCAGTTAGGGGGTATGTGTATTTGAGAAACCCACCATTAAAAATGGCGTGTTTGGTAAAAAAAATGGTGGGTTTCTACTGGCGGGTTTGCTAACTCTGATAAGCCCTGATAAAACACTGCAAGATAAAAAATTGGAAAACACTTCAGAATGATATTAAAAAAACCCTTTGAAAATAATGTATATTTCTTATTTTAATCCAATTTTTTGGAAGGAAAATTAAATAGATCTGATGCAATAGGAATATTTTTAATTTTTTCATGTGCTTTAATTTTGGTAAAAAGAAATTTGAATTCCATGAGAAATATTAGTTTTTATTCAACAGAAAATTTTTTTGATTTTATCATTATCATTTTTGTGTTACAGAATGAATTCTCCTCTGGAATTTTAAAATTTATATGGATCATACTCATGAAATAGTTATATTTAGTGTTTTTATATTTCTTTTCATGTTTGGTATAAGGCATTCAAATCCAACTGGTGATATCAATTCATATTCAAATGAAACAAATTATTGATTATCAATTTTTTTTTGTAGTTTATGAAGCTTTTTTGGAATATTGCCTAATATTTGATTTTTCCTCATGAAAGATATATATTTAGAATTTTTCCATTTTTTTATGCCTGATACAAAGGTTCTGACATTCCATCACAAATGTTTTCTTTCTTCAAATGAATGTTTCTCCCCTATTGTTTGTAGTTTTTTATGTACTGGGTGAAATGTTTGTATATTTATTTCGGGATATTTTGATTCCCCTTTTCAAATATTTAAATGAATCATTTTTCTATATTTTTTTATGCTTGCTTCAAATGTATCTATGTTTCATTGGAAATATCCAAATTTTTCTAAAGAAAATGATTTATTATCATTTTCATTATTTTGATCATACTTTTTTTTCTTTTTCTTAAAGTCCAAGCTAAAATTTAAGTTCCTTCAAATGAATTGATATGTATTGTATTTTAAAATGTCCAACTAACTCAAGTAATGACCATAATTGAATTCTCCAAAACGCATGTACCCCAGAGAGACTCAAATGGGGGTTTCAGGTCCTTTATTGAGCCCCTTAAGGCCTCAAATAATTTTTTAAGGCCTTAAAAGGCTTAAGCCACAATCAAGAGGAGTTTCATCCCATCCCAGAAACTCCTTAAAAACTTGAAAAGGCATGGAATCCCTGAAATTTCAAGAAGCACACTTCATTTGTATTAGAATAACTTTTTGAGGTTTGAAGATTTTCCTGGCATTTGAGAACACACCAGAATTGATTATTTTAGTAAAATAAGGAATGTAATAATTCCTTATTTTGAGAAAGTCTTGGATTTAGCCAAAGAAATACTAAAAGCATTCCTTTCTTCAAAGGAGAACATCAATTGACAAACTTTTGAGGGGTGACTTCAGCCTGGGACTATCAGTGGAAAAGATTTTAAATAAAGGAATGATAACCATTATTTATATACATTCTTCAATTTGTTGGATACAGATAGAAACTGTCCCAAATATATTGGTTTATTTTTTCCTGGCTTCCAATGAGAAAATGACCTCTTTTCTCTCATATATTTGCTACTAATTCTGAAAATTGATCACATTGGTTCTATCCCTGTGCATAGGATTCGAAATCCTTCCTGTTTATTATTTTCTGGAGGTAAATTTGGGGCTTTGGTTTAGAATATTTATTTCTTCAATCCAGATTTTTAATTCTAGGACTGGGGTTCTATATGACCTACCCATGCCAGATTTCATCCTTGAGAAAGTCTTTGTTATGGGATTCTTTTGCCAAATCCATGGGTGAGCAATGCAAATTCAATCCTGAAGGCACTTGTGATGCCTGGTAGGTTTTGGGGCAATGTAAAATTTTCCAAAAGTGCTTTAGTTGAGTTAAGATCTGTGGGGATTGGATTATTTTTCGTTTCCATTGTTGTTCCAGGTTTTTGCATTGCATTGCTGACATAGTTGGGGCTCTTTTGTTAGCTTTCTTCTGGGGGAAGATATCAATTTGGAGGCCTTTGTCCTGGGTTGCAGGTATTGGGCCCATTATGGTTCATTTTTGAAAATATTTCAATTTCTTATAAATATATTTCTATACATAAATATTATAAAATAAAATTAATAAAACTATGTGAGCTCAATCATTTTGAGTTGTAAAGGGTTTAGAAACTTATCAGGATTAAATGTTTTATTTGAAGAGATTTCTGGGGGGTCCTTGTGATTTCTAAGTGAATCTTGGGCTTAATTAAAAGTTTTTTTGGGGGTCCAGATGTTTCAGGGATACCCTGGTAAGTCAAATAACGACCAAGAGCAGCGGTGGTGGTGTTCTGTGAAGCATTCACTGAGCAAAATATAACTCTTGTTTCTTTTTGTATTTTATCATTTTTATTCAAATTGTTGGTATTTTATTGAATTTAAAAAATCTTTTAATGAATTTTTAAAGTTTTTAAAATTTTTATGTTATAAGGAATAATCATTCTCAAAGTCTGCGGATTGATTGTTTCCTCTTATCTCCGTCCATGTGTAATTTTTTGGAGGATAATTTTGAAATAAAAATAGAATTCCAAGTCATTTTTGTGTATTTTAGTGTTGTGAAGTTTTATTATGAAGCTTTCTGAGGGGTTTAAGAATTGAAAATCTGTTGGTTAATAATGTTTGATTCATTCTTCTTTCTTATTTTAAGATGCTTAAGGTAAAAGATAATTAATTCTTCATTGGTTTTTGAAACCACTGCAGTGAAATTTATCACAAAAAAAAGGCTCAGATAAAGTTTTATAAGATATTTGTATAATTATATCAATGGTTAAATGATAAGAAGGTAAAATGTGGTCCACAAATTATGATAATAAAAATTTTATTTAAGTATATTTTGAGGAAAGACCCACAATTTTTGGTTTAATAGATGGGAATTCCCTTGAAACCATTCAGCTACTAGATTTTCAAGGTATTTGAATAAATTAATATTTTAAAAAAAGCACATATAATATTTAATAATATTTATAATGAAAATTCAAAGTATGGGCTTGGAGAAAATTTGTATTTATGATTAATCAATATAAAAGGATATAGGGGGGAAGATATTTCTGTGGATATCTAAAAAATCTTCTCTGGAAAAATATTCAAGAATAATTTGTGCACGTGGGACAATTGAAATCTTTAAACAATGAAGAGGAATTATTGTCCAGAAAATCCAGCTTAAGGCTTGGCCTAGGTGGAAAAATAGATGTATAAGAATTGGATTACTTGTTGAAGTGTGATAGCCAGTTACCTGCAAAAAAAAGGAAATTTTCTATGTTGATGCTAGTAGGCAGGGTGATTCAGAGACTGAAAATGGTGCAAATCAGGTTTGGCTTGATGAAAATTTTAAATAAACCTTCACCAAAAATCTATTGATCACTCAATTTTCTCCTTAAATATTTTCAATTTTTTATTTCACAATTTTATGGTTGGATATAAAATTAAGCCAAGGGGAATTAAATTTTAGGCAGCTCCTGTTTTTCTTTAAAAATTTGTATTTTATCAGTTCATCTAGTTATCACAAGGGTGACAAGGTGGAAGGGACTCTGAAATGAGGCTAGAATTAAATTCAGTCATGGGACATGGGTGGCCCTTTGTGCTAATGGTGGTGGGGACATGTCACATGTCATTTGATATGTTTTTTGTTTGCAACCAATATGTCATAAATTGATGAGAATTTTATCCTGGGGGCATTTTAATGTTCCAATGAAGGGATAAGGTGTAGTTATTTCATTATTTAATTGAATTAATTATGTTTCTCTCCATTCTTTGGAAAGATCTATATCATTTAGCAAGTCTAGAAGTTTTTAATATTATCCAAGAATTCTCTGTGAAAGTTGATTTCTTGTTATTTTTTCATTTTTGGAAAATGTAAAATTTTATTTCAAGGTGTTTTAAAGCGCTTTTTTAGTGTTTTTAAGTTATCTAATTATTTTGGAAACAATCCTTATGGATTTAAATTCATATTAAAGGTCAAATTTTATTTCATCTCAGTTGTTACAAGTTCAAGGAATACATTTCTAAATTTTTTAGTTGTGTCCTTACTAATGTGCTTCTGGAAACTCCTGTATCTATCCTCCAGCATTGCTTATATAATAATTCATACCATAATTTTAATATTAAATTGGCTAAAGGATTGAAGAGGAAGATTGCTCATTTATTGTGCTTAGATATGGGGACTGGGACCTGAGAGGTGATGATTGTGATGGTAGATTATTGCAGTAGGGTGACACAGCCCAGAAGGGAGGCAGTTATTATTTTGGAGTATTCCAGTAGGGAGTCAAGTGCCAGTATTGATGTTTAAGAGGTGTTGGTTAAACTGGTGGCTATTTGGAGTGGGGGTTCAAAGTTCTGAGAGGAAGCATGGACTATCAATGATGTTGAAATTTTTCTTGAAATTCAAAAGGCAGGGGTGAATCTGGAACACTGCTGGAGTAGGAAGACCTTTTCCAAAGAGACAGTGACAGATCATGTTTATGATAGGTTTCACTAAATTAATCATAAAGCCCTAAAGTAGTTTTCTCAAGGGAAAGGCTTTTGGGGTCCCAATCCTCATTTTTGTACACTATAAAATCTGCAGAAGAATTGAATTCTTCAGAAAATCCTGACCTTCAATCTTTGGCTGGTCCAGACTCATCATCAGGGGAAAGTTTGCAGCAATCACCAACTGGATTTTTTGGGTTGCTTGGGTCTGGAGCTTGAGCTTCAGCTACTTGATATCGTTCCTTCAGCACAAGACCAATAGTATCTGGAGTCAAACTTCTAGGGCATCCATTTTTTATATCTTTCTTGGGATTTTATTTCCTCCAAGATGATGATCAAGAAGTAGTTCCTTGTCTGCAAGAATGTTGGCCATAGGTAAAATTTACCTGTTTTTATGGGAATATATTTGGAATTGGATGAAATCAAAGGTATTCTGGGAGTTACTCAGGCCTTTTGAGCCTAAGTAATATTCAATTTTCACTGAGGACAGCAAAACACCAATCAACAGAAGCACAGCAGTTGGACAAAATTCCCATAATAATATTTTGGAAGGTAGACAATCAGGGTCAAAAATGGAAAGAAAGGGGGGGGATTCAAAGTTATTTGTTGTTTATTTTTTTAAAAAATGAAAGGTAATTGGTCTTCAGCAGAGCTGGTAACAATGCAGGCTCATAAACTGTAGTGAAAAAGAATGTGAAATTGGTGAGTTTCTATGAAGATGGGATATGGGGAAGGTTTAATTACTCTGCTCCAGATTAATTTCCACCTGTGGGTGACAGTGAAATAGTCAAGTATACAATGGGACCTTGGGAAACAACACTGTATAAAGCTTTCTGACTGCATGTGGGATGTGGAGAAGTATTAATTGATTCTAATTGGCTGTGTGAAAAACTCTGACACTTCTGCAATAGGGCGTATCAAAGTTAAGAAAACCCGCCATTTTTTAATGGCGGGTTTCAACCAAAATCCACCATTTCAATCCTGCCATTAAAAATCAAAAAAATCCACTTATTTAAGATCAGATGTGTCAAAGTTAACATGAAATAAGTGGGTTTTTTCAAGTAAAGTATATAAAGGCTCTCACTGTCTCAACCATGCATCATTCTACATCATCACCCCTGGTTTCATCCTCAAACCTCATTGGAACACTTCATCACTCTCATTGCTTCATTGCTATCCTCATCACTTCATCACTCTCATTTCTTCCATTACTTCATTGCTATCCTCATCACTTCATCACTCTCATTGCTTCATCACTCTCATTGCTTCCATTTCTTCATTTCTATCCTCATCAATTCATTGCTCTCATTGCTTCATCAATCTCATCACCTCATCACTCTCATTGCTTCATCACTCTCATCCCCTCATCACTTCATCACTCTCACCACTTAAATGCTCTCATAGCCCTTCATCCCTTCATCCCTCTTACTCTTTTTAAATGGCCCCTCAGTGAACCTCCCCCTGCAAGTCCACTAAAAAATCCAATGTACCAAAGCAAACATCCCACAGGAACTCAAAATGAAACAATCCTCCCCATCAGCTTCCAAATTCTCAATTCAGCTCAAGAGAGCTGATCACATCATCCTGGTAAACTAGCTCCAAATTTGATCCAACTAAAATGCTTTCTTTGGATCCTACAATGAAACACAATTTAGCCAACCCCCATCCTCTAAGGTAAATGGTTATTGATCCAGCAATCCATTGGCAATCAATTTCTCAATCAATTCATGATTGATTGAGGGATTGATTGGAGATTGATTGAGAGATCAATTGGCAATGAATTTGAAATTCAAAGTATCTATATGTTTTTCAAATCATCTCCTCCCATATTGTTCCCTCCCAACCATATACTTTTATTGGGGTGAGGATCATCAAAGAATTCAATTTTTTGTATAAAATTTTGAGATTGTTTGATTTATTGGAAATAAATCCAGAAATCAATTGAAAATAAATTTCTCAATTGGTTCATGATTAAGAGATTGATTGGAGATTGATTGGAAATTCCATGTCTCTATATGTTTTTCCAATCATCTCCTCCCATGATGTTCCCTCCCAACCCTATACTTTGATTGGGGTGAGGATCAACAAGGAATTAAATTTTTTGTATAAAATTTTGAGGGTAGTGGCAGATCTAAAATCCAATATTTTGCACACTATGGGATTTAAACCCATGACTTCAAAATCAATGAGTGATGCTTTTACCACTAAGCTAAGTGTGCCATTGCCAGATGGGCCAATTTAACTGACCCAATAAGTGTACCTTGGATGGTCATATCACCCATGGGCACTCATCCCCAGGGAGGCCCACATTTGATCAATCATTGGCGGCAGCCTCCCCCTCTGCCGCCACCCACATTGTTGACAGTGGCCCCCTCCCCCTCCTCCTCTGCCGCCACTGGCAAGAAATTGGGATTGGAGAAAGTAATGGTATCACTCCCCTAGGTGCAATGGCTGCCTGAATGTATGTTGTCAATGTAAGTTTTTCAAATGCACCTTGTTGCCCAATCCTTTGAGAATCAAGCCGGTGTGATTCATTTTTGTGGCAGCCTGAATAAATCAAAAAAAATGAAAACCTTGCTGTGCTCAGAGAGCTAGAGAATTTGCTTGCTCAGGCCATTGGTATACAGGGACCGTTCAACAACATAAGTCCTTTTAATTTCATTAATCACTATCATACTGGGGGCTCCCTTGAGCGCTTTCCCTGATGATCCCCAAATCTGGTTTATTTTCTATTTATTTTAATTTTTTGCATACTGCAATCAGCACATCACTGGGTTTTGCGCTTTTACCCACAAAGCAGGTATTCACGCAGGGCAATTATTTCTTATCCCAGTACTTAAAAAATCTTGAAAACCAATGATTTTGGAATCACACACTACATTCCTATTGGCCATTGGCTTGTGGGTTGGAATTTGGTGAAGAGTCAAGTGGAACAACTTGGACTCCGAATGACTGATGAAAAAATTAAAGTAAGAAATACACTTTTATTAATTCCTCCTTGAGAAAAAGGATACTCTTGCCAAGTTTTCTATTTGCTCATTGTTTTGAGTTTTGATTGCATTGAATTGAATATCATCATTTCCATCATGTTGATATCATTACGGCAAACTGATTGATTTGTATTTTTTATCACCAAAAATGCAGGATGTGACCTCCACATAAAAGGCATTGGAAGATGTTAAAAATCAAGCAAGAAAAGATTGGGAC
Source organism: Puccinia polysora (assembly GCA_025617555.3). Taxonomy (NCBI): domain Eukaryota; kingdom Fungi; phylum Basidiomycota; class Pucciniomycetes; order Pucciniales; family Pucciniaceae; genus Puccinia; species Puccinia polysora. The sequence goes on from CM062618.1 coordinate 33,361,729, forward strand.
ATCTTACTGAGCGTATATCACTCACACATTACGGCTGGAACATTCAATATTGGAGATCACAGTGCACTGGAAAATTTATTAGAAAAAAATAAGGGTTCACAAAATGATATCCCTTCCAATCCTAAAAATCCTGCATCCAATGATCATGATGATTTAAAGGCATCCAAGAAAGCCAAGGTTGAAGCCTAGTTCAATTGATGATGACCCCTTCCCTGCACCTCTCCCAATAAAACCCTCCTCCTTCTCTGCCACCCCCTGCAATTGATTGACCACTTGCCGGCGGCGGCAGAGGAGGAGGAGGAGGAGGCTTCCAGAAATCTATTGATCAATTGCCGGTGGCAGCAGAGGAAGAGGAGGAGGAGGAGGCCAGCTGTGATAAATTGATTGATTTCCAGTGGGGGAAGAATAAGCTTGAGTGTTAGTTCTCCTGGGTATTGTTGCAAGAGCTGCACCAGCGTGGAGTTGAGTTCAGGACAGGTTTCCTGTAGGTAGTGTGAGGGTTCAGTTTTTATTTCTTAGAACAGTGTAAGACTCCAAAAGGCGCAGGGCGTTGGCAGTTCTGTGGAGGGGATAGGTGCTTTTCTAGGCTGCCCTCCTGAGTGTTACAAAAATATTTAATTGTAACCAACATTGAAGTCCAGAACCTGGTATACAGGGAACCAAAAGTAAGACAATAAAGATTGTAGTGGTTGGTAGCTGGAGACAACACTATCTGAGGCAAGATGATGTTGGGGAACACTTGAATAGAAGGAGTCAAGGATTGTTCAGAGTTCAACAAGACAAGGCAATTGTGAGTGACAACACCCAAAAGCTAATAGCTCTGGTCGTCAGCAGGAGCTTAGGAAAGATCAACTCAATCCCAAACAACCTCCAGGTTCTCAATGAACCTGCCCAACTCTCCGCAATCAAGAGCTTGAAGGGTACCAAATGACTGTGGGTGGCTGCACAAGAAAAAGCTAACTGTTTGAAGAAGCTCTAGAAGCAACGCAAGAACTGATTCAAACAAGAATAACCCAACACTTCTCAAGGGACTCAAGAGTAGCATGGTGAAATTCAACTTCAAAAGAAGGGAAGGGAGGTTTAACACTCCTGGTTTTAAGCTTAATAAAACCTCTTTAGTCAAACGTGACTGGTTCCAGAAAGATAATCAAGGGGTGATCAGGACCAGTATGGTTGGATAAAGGGCTCAGGAGTGGTGTAACACACTCAAGAATTTGATTAGTCAAATTCTTCTTCAACCAGTAAAGCTATTGGTTGGTGATAAGGATCAAGGGTTTGAGTATGGAGGCTCAAGGATCAAGGGTGTGCTGATTTCATGCTGGATGCTTTGCCGCGCAACGGGCGACAATAAGGATGAGCAACGCGGGACACGCAAGGATAAGGATACGGGAAAATAATAGATGAGCAACGCGCAATGATGACGGTGAGCAGCGCGCGACAATGACAATGCCGATGAGGGACGCGCAACGTGCGAGGATGAGGATGAGCGGTGCGCAACGTGCAAGGAAAATTTTGAATTCTTTTCCCACGGTGTCCCAAATGGTTCACCACATCTCTCCCCAACTTACTGACTGTCCCTAGTCTGCATCATAATTTTGAAAACATGAAAAAGAAAATAATTGGCCGTTTCTTGATCCTCTAAAAAATGTTGAAACCCATCTTGGTCCATCCAAAAGAGCCTAAATATGGGGAAGATAAAAGAAAAGGCGTCCCAGGTGCTCACGTATGTGGCATAAAGTAGAGTTTTTACAACAAAACGCAGCAGGAGACCCCGGTGGTGCACAATTGGGAGGACTTACTTTGTGAAGAGTTGAAGAATTACTATATTGCCATGAGGGATGAAAAGGTAATGGTAGGCTATGGAGGAGCCTGATGAGGAGGAATAATAAGGCTACAAAGAGCCAATAGAGAGGGGATAATTCTTGTATAGTCAAGAGGAACTGATATGATGAGGAGGAAGGGGAACTCTGGCATTGTTGACTGGTAATCAGGTGAGTTTCATTCCTGGTCCAAGGGGAGGACCAGTATTTAAGCACAACTGGAGAAACCCAAAGGGGGCCTAGGGTAGCAGGGTTAAAACAACTAGAGAGCCCCCAGAAGGGGCCTGAGACAATAATAATAGGATAATAAAAGCAGTAAGATAGGTCTAAGGCTGACTAAATTTGTCAGTTACAAAATATGAACAGAAAAATGACAACACACCACCTTAACTGACAAATTTAGGAACCAATTTTAGACCAATCAACATTTCAGAGATTCATGAGAATATGAGAAAAGAACATGAGAATGAGAGATATGAGTTTTGAGAAAGGATGACAAGAAACCAACTTATGAAAGCCTATTTTAAGAGGATCAACTAGGACCTCAGGCATAGTTGCCTAGCATGATGAAAGCCTATTTTAAGAGGAGCAACAAGGACCTCAGGCATAGTTGCCTAGCATGATATGGGAGGAATGATATTACTATTTTAAGAGGAGCAACAAGGACTTCAGGCATAGCTCACTAGCATGATGGGGAGGATGATATGATGATAATGATGATAGATGAGGGTAATGGTAATGGTAAAGCTAATGATGATGTGATGGTGATGGTGATTGTGATGGTGATGGTGATGGTGATGGTGATGGTGATGGTGATGGTGATGGTGATGGTGATGGTGATGGTGATGGTAATGGTGATGGTGATGGTGATGGTGATGGTGATGGTGATGGTGATGTTGATGAAATGGATTGGTAGCAGTTGTTGAATAATGGTGGGTGATGATTGTCTTGAATTATAATGAGTGTGATTGTAGTAATGAAAGAGGGTGGATAATAGAAAGGTATATACAGATAGTATTGAACAAAAGAATGGGAGGATTCCAACACTTTGAACCCAAATTGCCCCCACAACAATAAAATCTCTTAACTTGATCAGCAGAGAACCTTCTAGCCAACTGAGTACCATCCAGTTCTTCCAATACATAAGATCCACCTCTAACTTGACAAACCACTCTATAAGGACCATTCCAACGATTTGAAAAGAGTTTTCCCCACTGAGTCTCTAAAGATTGATTATAAGCCAATACCAGATCCCCAGGGTTTAAAGGATCCCTGATTCAATTTAGATGTTTATCTTCCCAATACTGAACTGATTTTGCTCTTGATTTCATCATCCTCCAATAAGCTTCATTACAAATATATTCAATCCGCTCCAGTTGCTTTGATCTGGCAACTAATAGGTCATTAGTTGAAGAAACTTGTTCCCAAGAGATGACCAAGAAAGACTCCATTTCAAGATCAAGAGGAAGAACAGCCCTTTGACCAAAGATGATTTCATACGGAGAGTAGCCTTTGGTTTTCTTGGTGGAAATTCAATCAGAGAAGAGGACAAAGGGAAGAAACTTTCAACAATTCTTGCCACTTTCATCAGCCAGTTTAACCAGAGCAGCCTTCAAGGGAGCATGGCCTCCTTCAACCATGCCTTGTCCTTCAGGATAATAGGGGGTAGTAACTCTATGTTGCCCAGGGAGCAATCAGATCATTTCAGCCAGTTTTTCACCAAATTCCAAGCCACCATCAGTAGAATAAGATTGAGCCAAACCGTAACACATCGTCCAATTCTCATGAAGGAAAGCTGCCACAGATTCAGAACTAAGGTTCTTAAGGAATTTGGCTTCAACCCATCCAGAAAAATCATCTCTAGCTACAATGAGGTACTTAGCACCACCTGCCTTGATATGAACCAGATCCATAGCAACCCTTCCAAAGACAGTGGACTCCCCTGTAGGATAGTGAATTTCCGCTGGATGCCTAAGATCACATTTTTGACAAACTTCACAACTCTTGCACCATTGAGAGACAGATTTCTTCAGAGATGGCTACCAGAATAGTTCAGATAATTGTCTATAAGTTTTGGTTTCCCCACAATGACCAAGGCCCTCATGGAGACCTTCAAGGATTGAATATTTCTTAGCCGGGATAGTGACCACAACAAGCGCACAAGGAGTTCCTCTTTTCATAAGCTTAGAACCTTGGACAAAGAAACTAGAGGACTTCCTTTTAAGGGACCAAAATTCTTTGGCAGAGAGATCAGGGGCTCTTTGGAGAGTTGAAAGGTACCGCTCTAACTTAAGCCAGAAACCTTGTTGGAAACCAGAGTAATATTGGGAGGAGAAAGCAAAAACAGGGTGGACCAAGGGTTCTTCCTCATCAAAATCCATTCCAACATCTGATTCATTTTCTCCAGTAGGTCTTCTGGATAAACCATCAGGCATAGTAAAAGATTTCCCAGGCCTATGGACAATATCAAAAGAGAAAAGCTGGATAAAAGTGTTGAATTTCTGTTAGAGACTTTTAACAATATTGAACATAGAGGGCTGTGCCAAAGCCAACATCAGTTAGAGAAAAGAAAAGACAGATTGAAAGAGGGAAAGCAAGAGAAGAGAAAAAGGTTTGAAAAGAAGAAAAAAAACATCAAGCAAGTGGAAGATGTTGAGTTTGCCAAGTTGATCTGTTGTGTGGTTGAAGGTGGAGGAAAAGAAGTGGAGACGTGATGATAAAAGACTTTGGAAGAGTTGAGAATGAAGTGTTAGACTTTGTTGATGTGATGAAGATGACAACAATGGTAAGTCTTACCAGTCAGGACTTGACAGAGAGCAGGAAGAAAGAGTTGAGAATTCAGTTTTGATGAGTTGTGCGTGATTGGGTTTTTGGTTGAAGTTAATCGGAAGAATCAGAGGTTGAAGTGTGGAAAGAAGCGCCACCAGAAGGAAAGAGAGTCGCGCGTTGGAAGAGAGTAGAGCTAAGTTGAGAGACATGAATGTGACATGCAAGGGTGGACACATGACAGTAGCTAGAGACGCGCGGACATGAAAGAGACGTGGGTGAAACTGCAAAAGAGAAAAAGAAAAATATAAGGAAAAACAGAAAAGAAGGAAAAAGAACAAGATAAAGAAAATGGATAAAATAAGGAAAAAGATTAGAAGAAGGGAATTGTTGAGGAAGAGAATAATTTATTCAACACCCCCCGTGACTTGTAAGACTTATGTCGGAGTGGGGTAAGAAGGGTCTATTAATTGTAAGAGAAGAAGGAGAAAACAAAGTGGAAGAGCTTTTGTAAGGCCGTCAGCCTTCATATCGGCTGATGGAATTAATTCTATAATCAGATTTCCGAGTTTGAGTTCCTCTCGGAGAGCTTTGGTTTTGATATCAATGTGACGCGTTTTTGAATTACAACCAAATTTCTTGAGCTTGTTGTCAAGGCCCTTGTTGTCAGTGAAATGGCGGCTTGGAATAATCTTTGACTTCCAGAGTTCGGCAACAAGTCCCCTCATCCAGATAGCTTCAAGAAAAGAGTCCACAAGAGGATTTAATTCCGCTTCCTTAGTAGAGTGCTTGACATTACGTTGCCGGTAGCTGCTCCAGGAAATGAGAGAGTTGAACAGGAGAGAAAGATGACCTGATTGGGATCTTCTTGTATCCAGATTTTCGCTCCAAGTGGCGTTGATGTATCATTGAATCTCAGTGTTCGTGTGATGAACTTGAAGCGTGAGTTTTAGATCTTTAGTAGCCTTTAAATATTTCCAAAATCTTTTTACTTCTCTCCAGTGCCGAATTCCGGGTTTTTCGCAGAATCTTGCGATACTTGAAACGGCAAAAGATAGATCAGGGCGAGTTAAACAGGCAATGTAGTTGATGAGGAAGACAGCTGATTGATAATTGATATTCAAGGCCTTGAACTCCTCATGTTCTTCGTCGCTGGCAGGAGTCAGATTTATATTTGCAGTAAGAGGAATCGAGGCGGGTTTACAGTTGCTCATGTTTATTTCTTCAAGCCCGTGATCGATGTGTTTGGGTTGGGACAGTTGTATTTTATCGATTGAACGTTTGTATTTCATTCCCAGGATGGTATTTGGCTCGTGGTGACTTGAATTGGGAAAAAAATTGAGAAAATTGTCCTTGAAATTGTTCCCAGTGCCAACAAGGATAAGATCATTGACGTGAAAGAAAAGAACCAAATTGGAGTCTGAGTGTATGTATAAGCAGGGGTCAGAGATGGATTTGTGGAATCCTTGTTCTTGAATCCAAGAAGTGAGAGTATTGAACCAATTGGCGGGAGCTTGCTTCAAGCCGTAAAGCAATTTTCGCAAGATAAGATAGTCGGATTTTCTGTTTGAGCCCTTGGGTTTCTTGATTATGACTTTGTTGGATAATGGAGCGTGAAGAAAGGCGCTTTTTACATTGAATTGAGAGATTGGAAGGGAATGGAACAAGCCAAAAAGCAATGCAATGCGAAGAAAGGCGGCTTTACCAGTGGGGGAAAAGGTATCTTGAAAGTCGAGACCGTAAATTTGGTCAAATCCTTGAACACACAATCTGCTTTTGTAAACTAAGGGATCCCCGTGGCAATTGTCCTTAAGACAATAGACCCACATTGTATTAAGAGGATTGATGGGCTCAGGACCCTCATAATTTTCCCAAACGCCTAGGGATTCTATGCCGTTAAGTTCTACATCCATTGAGGCTTCCCATTTTGGACCGTCGTGGAATCTTTTTGCTTGTTCAAAGGTTCTGGGAACAAAACAGTGATGATAGCCGTAGTGTTGTGGAGGATTTAGTCTTGATTGATCTCGAAGAGCATAGCTGGGCACGAGCTGTTCAGCCAGTTCTTCAGAAGAATCAGATTTGGAATTGGAAGGGGAATTGTTGTGGGTTTCAGGAGAGAGAACGGGAGAGTGAGAGTGATCATTGGAGGAAGATTGAGAGTGGATGTTGTTGGAATGTGGGATAGGTGAAGACTGGAAAGAAGGAATTTCAGGAAGATCATCATCCATTTTGATTTGCAAGTTGTTTTCTGAGGAATTTGAGTTGGTGGATATTGGGGAGAAGTCATCGAACTTGAGAAATCGGACATGTTTGGAGGAAATTATGGAATTGTCAGGTTTTAAGATTCTGTATGACAAAAAAATCGGGTTATAACCCACGAGGGTACCAGGAAGACCTTGGTCTTTGAATTTATCACTGCAATTAATTTTGTTATTGAGATAAACAACTTTGCTCCCGATGGGGTGAAAGTAACTGCTAGGAAGAGATTTTTTGAAGAAAAGTTGGTAAGGAGACGAAGACTGGGGATCTTTGGGGATTTGATTCAATGAAAGACAGGCGGACTTGGCAACTTCCGCCGAGAGATTGAGGGGAAGCTTTGAGCTTTGCAGGATGGCTCTTATTTATTCAGTCAGTGTGCGATTGGCTCTTTCCCCCTTCCTGTTGTGCTCGTGATGATACGGTTCGGAGACAAGATGTTGGATTGAGTTAATTTTAAAGAAATCTTCAAGTTCAGTTGAAGTGAATTTGTTGCCTCCGTCAGTGCAAATGGTAGCTTGAAAGCAATCCCGTTTTTGCTTCTCATGGTTTAAGATAATTTTCAGTTGAAGGGAGGCGTCGGATTTGTGTTGAAGTGGAATTGCTGCAATATAACCAGAAAAATTGTCTATCACCATCATGATATAATTCATATCATTTCGTGAAGAAGGATTGATGGGACCTATCAGATCCACATGAAGTTGTTTGAATGGCCTAGAGGTTCACGTAGACTTATTCTTGAAAGATGTTTTTGATATCTTTGAGAAGACGCAGTCTTTGCATTGGAATTCGTAGAGATGCTTAGAGGATAAGGAAGGAAAGAGATTTTTGAGACGGGCAGGATGAGCATGACTGAAGGATTGATGTAGGGTTTTGATTTGAGTGAGATCATGGTTCTCAAGCGAGAGATGGCAGAATTTAAAGTCTTTTCCAATTTGAGAAGGGCGGTTGAGCACAAAGAGATTCTCCTGAATGAATTCAGAAAAGGCACGTTTGGATTCGGAAAAGAGGGAGAATCAATTCTTGGAGGCAGAAAGGGAGCAGTTTTTGGAAAAGATAAGCTCTCCGGGGCTTATCAGGTTGACTACAAGATTGGGAACGTAAAGGCAGTTACTGAGAGTGACCAAAGAAATTCTCCAGGATAATTTGACTACTCCCTTGCCCTTGATGGGTAATCTGGCTCCTTCTTTCCCGGTATTTATGAATTCATCAGAAGTGAGATTATCGAGATGGGTGAAGAAGAGAGGTGAGTTGAACATGTGGCACAAAGCGCCAGAATCAATGATGATTTGATTTAATGGATTAATGTATTCAATCAAAGTAGTGAGCAGAGTCACTTAATGAGCGACTTCCTTTGTTTTGGATTGGGAGTTGAGTTGTGTTCTCCACCGAACTTGTGATTCTTTCCACCAGTCCAGAGCAAGATGTTCGTGAAGATGCCAGCATTTGCTTTCTGGATGGTTGGGCAATTGAGGGTTGTGGTATCCCCTTCTACATCTGAACTCCGGAGGAACTGGTTTCTTAGTTGGCTGGGACAAAATAAGAGCCGTGTTGCCAAGCTTGGTTTCTTTAGATTTCACCTTAGTTTTGTTATCTAGCTGGGTTAGATGATTGAGAACAAGGTCCATGGTTACGAGTTTGTCTGAGTGCATGATTTTTTGACGCAAGGCCTGGAGAGAAGAGGGGAATTTGAAAAGAATGAGGTAGGCAAGAATATTGTCAGGAAGATCTATTCCGACATCAAACATCTTTTTGAGATGCGTCTTGTTTGAATTGTTGATAAAGGAACTCATTAAAAATTTGGGCTCGGTTGGCGGTTTGAGAGGAGGCAAAGCGTTCTTTAATCGTTTTCCAAAGAAGTCTAGCCAATGATATATTAGCTGGGTTCACTACATTGTTGTGGGTAATTGAGTCAATTTGTGAGAGCAGGATGACTCTGGTTTCCATGTCATTGATTGAGCTGAGACCTTTTGAATCGTCTTCCAGGGCTTCCTTGATGCCTTTGAGTTCTAAAAGCATTGACATCTTGTCTTTCCAGTTCTTGTCCGTGACCATTGGAACAGCTTCAAGAGCGGCCTTGAGAATTATTTGTTGGAAGCCATCATTGCTGGATCCCTCCATTGCTTCGGTTAGCTTCGTCGGATGGAAGTTTGGCTTTTAACTGTGTTGAATTTCTGTTAGAGACTTTTAACAATATTGAACATAGAGGGCTGTGCCAAAGCCAACATCAGTTAGAGAAAAGAAAAGACAGATTGAAAGAGGAAAACCAAGAGAAGAGAAAAAGGTTTGAAAAGAAGAAAACAAACATTGAGCAAGTGGAAGATGTTGAGGTTGCCAAGTTGATCTGTTGTGTGGTTGAAGGTGGAGGAAAAGAAGTGGAGACGTGATGATAAAAGACTTTGGAAGAGTTGAGAATGAAGTGTTAGACTTTGTTGATGTGATGAAGCTGACAACGATGGTAAGTCTTACCAGTCAGGACTTGACAGAGAGCAGGAAGAAAGAGTTGAGAATTCAGTTTTGAGGAGTTGTGCGTGATTGGGTTTTCGGTTTAAGTTAATTGGAAGAATCAGAGGTTGAAGTGTGGAAAGAAGCGCCACCAGAAGGAAAGAGAGTCGCGCGTTGGAAGAGAGTAGAGCTAAGTTGAGAGACATGAATGTGACATGCAAGGGTGGACACATGACAGTAGCTAGAGACGCGCAGACATGAAAGAGACATGGGTGAAACTGCAAAAGAGAAAAAGAAAAATAGAAGGAAAAACAGAAAAGAAGGAAAAAGAACAAGATAAAGAAAATGGATAAAATAAGGAAAAAGATTAGAAGAAGGGAATTGTTGAGGAAGAGAATAATTTATTCAACAAAAAGCTACCCAGTGAGTCATTGGAGCATTTGGAAGACTGGGAGAATTTATCATTTCCACAATGGATCAAGCGTCAACTTGCAATTCAAAATGTTGTCCCCACAGTACTGTTTGGAGTTTCTTCAGCATTCTGGCCACACCACAGAGTTCCAGTTTGGGCTGAGAGTATCTAGATTCTAAATCCAAAAATAGCAAAGATTCATAAAGAACAGGGCGGTTCAAACCATTTTCATCCTCCTGAGTAAGGACAGCCCCAACAGATTGATAACTAGAGTCAACAGCCAATTTTATTTTGCCAGCCCCAGGCCCATAAGAGATCTTTTTCAAAACTATGTCATTGCCAAAAATAGTTTTGAGCAACTGAAATTATTGTTTTCAATCCTGGGTCCAAATCCATTCAGCTTCCTTTCTGGTTAGACGACGCAAGGGTGCACAGATTTTGGATAGTGAGGGAATGAAGATCCTGACATAAGTTAAAACACCTAGGAAACCTCTAACTTCCGTTGGATTTATTGGAGTAGGCCAGGAGATTATTTTGTTGACTTTAGAGGGTGCCATCCTTTTTCCTTCCTTGCAGACTATATGACCAATGATTTTCAAGGCAGGGAAACAGGCGGCAAGTTTTGATCCAGAGACAGTAAGGCCAGATTCCTTGATTCAAAACAAAATTCTTTCCAAGATAGTAGCATACTTCCAGATAAATTGTTGAATTCCTGAGTGCCAAGGTAAGAGCTCATTATCATAGATAGAAACTGGACCTTTAATTCCACCATCATCAATAAAAATACCCGCATGATCCGGAACTTCATCTTGGAGGATTCACATCATCTGAGCCTGATAGACTGCAATCCAGTTGGTGGCACCTTGAGGCAATCAAGTCAGTTGAAATTGACCAAGGGGAGTATTGAAAGTAGTGAGCGGCCGAGAAATAGGATGCAAAGATTGTTTGTCGTAACCCCTCATGATGTCTCCTAGACCATAACAGGCTCTCCCAGAGAAGGATTCAACAAATTATCCAGTGGAAGGAGGCACGCCAGAGTCTTTAATAGTAACTTTATTAAGAAGTTGGAGATCATGAACTACTCTAAGTTTACCATTACTATTTAGAACACAGAAAACCGGGCTAGAGTAACTGGAGGCTTACTGTTTGTATAGACTGGTACGGACTTGTTTGCGGACCAACTTGATGAATTTTTCAACTTTTGTAGCAGGAATAGGGATCTTCTTCTTTTGCCAAGGATCATGTTCAACTACAGGGATGATGTAAGGGAGACCATAGGATTCTTTCAAGAGACCTCTCTCTTCTTCACAGAATGCAATAGATTTTTCCCTTAGAGACAAGATATTTTTGATCAAATTTAACTCATCAGGTAAAAGCCATCCATCTGGACCAAAGTTGACCGCCTTCAATCGTTCTTCAGTGACACAACTACAAGGTACAAAGGGGCCAATAAGGGAGTGAGATAGACAACAATAAGGATCACAAGATAGATGAGGACGCATGAGAGGCGGATTGAGATTGAGAGGCATGGGCTGGTTGACATGCTGGACCTTCTTTGCAACTGGCTTATATTTAGTGGCAAAAGAGAGAAGTTCTTGTTTTCCCCAAGCATTCACCAGCAAGACCTGAGTACAACAATTTAGACCAGATTCCAACATTCTCCAAGTTCAATGTTTGATAAAATTTTCAAAGGGTGCCTTTTCCATAAAAGAGGATCCAGAAAATAACGCTTTGCTCACATGTGTGGCACAAGGTAGAGTTTCAAAAATTATGGTAGTAGAATGCCCTGATGGTGCACAATTGGGAGGACTTACTTTTACCCCCAAGTGCCTCCACTGAAGCCCATACTCCTCCATACCAAAACCATTAAGAAAAGAATTGAGATCAGGATCTAGTTTATACTCATTGCAGAGAATCAAACCAGGGCTTGAGGAAAATTGATCAGTGATAAGAGTACAAGGAAAAGAAGAAACAACAGAACCAGAGAGAATAGAAATATTTTTTGAATTTTGTGTTTTAACATGTTTTTGATTTTGGACATTTTTGAGATCAGAAGAAAAAGAAGAAAGAGATGAAAAGGATGAAAAATATGCCTCAGAAAAAGAAATTGGCCCTGTAGTTGAAGTCTGAGGCTTAGAAGAACTACAACTATTAGTATTAACAACTATTCTGCTAAAAAATGAAAGGAGTTAGAAGAATCCTTCTCCTTCAGAACCGATTTAGACAAAAAACCAGGGAAATCTCTTTCCCAACGACCAGAATCCAAAGAACAGAGAGGAACTTCAATCTTCCTACCATCAGCATCAGGAAGAAGAATTTTCTCCCCAACTTTATCAGAAAACATCAGGGTGGCTCCAAAGTCTATTAAGAAAGGACAACCCAAAATCATAGGACCTTCCAAACAAGTGATCCAAAAGTGACAGTTTCCAGCAATATTTTGACAAATTCAAACTGGCACATCCTCAGCAATACCCACCAACTCACAAGATTGATTCCCAATTCCATAAACCGCAGAGTTGAAGGTGACCCTTGGACTGAGATTGAGCTTGCAGGCCATTGCATCCAAAAGTAAGTTTAGTTGGGACCTAGAATTGACAAGTAGAGAAACCATTTTGGAGGAGCCACTTAGGGAGCATGGTAAAAATCCAAGAGGAAAAGAATAAAGATTTGAATCAGAAGGAGGATCTGTTCCACCGGAGTCTTCTATCAAGGTTCCAGATGAAAATTTTAATTCTTCAGGACCAATCTCCACACTTTGCCAAGAAACCCATTTCTTCATGCCTTCAGCCACAGATGGTGAGATGGAAAGGAGTTCAGCCACAGTTAGATCAGGGATTTTAAGATCAGAGATTTTCTTTAATACCCCCTCCACAGCATTGGGGTGATCTTTGGAAATTCCCCTTTTGAATCAAACCTTGGGTTGAGTTGGAAGAGGAAGTTCAGGTGAGGGTGGAACTATAACTGGATCAGTTGGTGAGGGTGATTTGGATGGCAGAGGAGCAGGATCAGAGTATTCTGGGAACCTATCCATGAGGGGTTCCTTTTCTACTTCCATTTCTTCTACCTCAGAAGAAGGGGGCCCTGGTGAAGATTGAAGTTTGACCGGTCTTTGAAGAATTGGAGATGGAACAGGAGGAGCTTTATGAGGTCTGTGTTCCTCATGTTGGTTCCTAGCTGGATCAGATTGATAGGTTCCAGAATAGCTGGAAGAAGAGACAGCAGGAGGGTACCAAGGTTGAAGGGTTCCACAAGCAGATTGGAAATCAAAAGAGGCCAAGGATGCCTTCTTGGGAGCTGAAGGCTGGAAAGAGGCCACCACATGATGTATTGGGTGTGATGAATCAAAAGGGATAAGTGCACAATTAGGAAGAAAGAAGTTACTCCCTTTCTGTTCCACCAACATTTCCTCCTTGTCCTTCTGGAGTTCAGGACAGCGACCAGTTCCATGTCATTCTCCGTGACAATAATAGCAAACTATGGTTGACCTAGGAACAGAGTTGGAGTGTTTAGGGACAGCCAGAGAGGATAGTTTCTGATCAATTTTATTCTTGAAAGCTTGCAGGAGTTTGGTGATCTCATCGATAGTCCGTGTCTCCTGGTGGGTCTGAGGATTGGGTTTAGGTCTGCGATTGGCTTCCATCTTATTCATGATTTCATTAGATGCTGGAAAAGAGGGGGCAAGGACTGGTTCCGTGATTTTAGGTTTTTCAAAGGTGAGAGCTGTTTGACCTTTCATCAATTTATCCACCGTATTCCTAAGAACCATGAAAGCAGGGAGCTTGAACCGATTATCTCTTGTGGTGATCATGGATCCGGATTTCACCCATTCATCCTTAATTCTTTCCTGCACTCCTGGAGAGAAAGACTGAAAAAATTGCACTCAAATTTTGTCCAACCTACCAATGTGATTGTTTTGGATAAGATAGGACTGGATAGGGTCCCAAGATTTTCGGAAAGCTTGATAGTCAGAGGCTGAGGAGATGCCACCATTTGAGATCCATTGAGAGACTAGGGCATCCAGATCTTGGAGAGTAAACCTAGCTATATCAATTTTGCCCCAGTAGGCAATCATTGCCTCCTTAAGAAGTACCCAGTCATGGGATTCAAATCCATGAAATGATTCAATCACTTCCATGACTTCATCAGAGGAGATAAAGAATTGCAGTTGATAAGCCATGTTGTATTTGCTGGCACCGTCTACTTTAGCAGCCATCTCGTAGGAATCCAGGAACTGTTCAACATTTGTACCGTTAAAGGATAAGTTCTTGTTCTGAGGCTTGATCTTGATCATCTTGGCCCAAACAGAGGTAGAAGGGGTGCCAATAGATTCCATTTTGAAAAAAAAATTTCCTAAGGGATCCAAAGAACAGATTTCCAAAGTGGCTCACAAGCGTGGCAAGGGTAGGGTTTAGGAGAAACAACTAGAATCAAACCCTTTGATGGTGCACAATTGGGAGCACTTAAGTCTGGAACAAGTTGCCTCCACTGATTGGATCTAGATGATAATGAAAACACAGAAAAACAAAAATAAAAACAGAAAAAAAAGGAGAAAAAGGAGAAAAAGATCAGAGTTGATTGCATAATCTTGGGACTGTAAATCTCAACGTTGCTGGTTTGATCCCGGCCTGGGGGACCAAATGTAATACTCCAAACAACGTAGGGCGTTGGCAGTTCTGTGGAGGGGATAGGTGCTTTTTTAGGCTGCCCTCCTGAGTGTTACAAAAAAATTTCATTGTAACCAAGATCAAAGTCCAGAACCTTGTATACGGGGAACCAAAAGTAAGACAATAAAGATTGTAGTGGTCGGTAGCTGGAGACAAAACTATCTGAGGCAAAATGATGTTGGGGAACACTTGAATAGAAGGAGTCAAGGATTGTTAAGAGTTCAAGAAGACAAGGCAATTGTGAGTGACAACACCCACCAGCTAATAGCTCTAGTTGTCAGAAGGAGCTTAGGAAAGATCAACTCAATCCCAAACAACCTCCAGGTTCTCAATGAACCTGCCCAACTCTCCGCAATCAAGCGCTTGAAGGGTAGAAGATGACTGTGGGTGGCTGCACAAGACAAAGCTAACTGTTTGAAGAAGCTCTAGAAGCAAAGCAAGAACTGATTAAAACAAGAATAACCCAACACTTCTCAAGGGACTCAAGAGTAGCGTGGCGAAATTCAACTTCAAAAGAAGGGAAGGGAGGTTTAACACTCCTGGTTTTAAGCTTAATAAAACCTTTTTGGTCAAACGTGACTGGTTCCAGAAAGATAATCAAAGGGTGATCAGGACCAGTATGGTCGGATAAAGGGCTCAGGAGTGGTGTAACACACTCAAGAATTTGATTAGGCAAATTCTTCTTCAACCAGTAAAGCTATTGGTTGGTGATAAGGATCAAGGATCAAGGATCAAGCGTTTGAGTATGGAGGCTTAAGGATCAAGGGTGTGATGATTTTCATGCTGGATGCTTTGATGATTGATCCAAAAGGCAGGGGTGAGCCCCTCCTTATATGGGCAGGAGGCCCTGTTAGACTATGTACAATGGATTCTACCAATAGAGCAGAAAAAGAAAAAATCAGGTGACCGGAAAAATTTGATCACGCAAGCCGGTGGAAATCCTTCTCATCCCTTCACAATCTCTCGCGTCTGTCCGTGGATGGGCGCGCGCAACAACACCGGAATCACCCACCCCTTGTCTGAAGGAGGTCGGGGTGGGAAAGGAAAATAAACTGGACCGCCGCGGATGTCCGCGGAAGGTAGTCAACACTTCTCCACCCCCACCCGGAGATGGAAAGGGGGTGGGAGAGTCCCAGGAAGGACAACAGATGAAGTTTGTGAGAGCGCAGATGGGCGGATAGGAGATTGGTTTGAGGCAATTGAGTGAATCCTGAAGGGCTTGAGATTTGGCAACTGATAGATTGAGTGAGGTGGAAGATTGACGGATAAGCGCTTTGGACAAGCGCTTGGAGGTGCGGTCGGGATGGGTTTGGTAAGTCATGGAGGAGCTCCGCGCGACGGTAGCAATGAGGATGAGCGCCACGCAACGGGCGACAATAAGGATGAGCAACGCGGGACGCGGGACAATGATAGATGAGCGATCCGCAATGATGACGGTGAGCAGTGCGCGATTATGACAATGCGGATGAGGGACGCGTGATGCGCAAGGATGAGGATGAGCGGTGCGCAACGTGCAAGGAAAATTTTTGAATTCTTTTCCCACGGTGTCCCAAATGGTTCACCACAACGTTTGCAAGAAAAGGGGATGAATAGTAGGACAAAAGGAGAGAGTGAGTTAGTTCTTACAGGTAACCAGGGCAGTTCCAAGTGAAATGGTTAGTTCTTGGGCGCTTTCACCCCCTGGCTGAATGCAAGATGGACAGGGTGGTAAGGGCAGCGTGATGACCAGATTTTTGACAGAGGCTGCAGCCCGAAATTGATGGATCAATTGTGGGAGGAAGCAGGGGAGGAGGTGGCTGGCAATAAATCAATTGATTGCTGGCAGCAGCAGAGGGGGAGAAGGAGGAGGCTGCCGGGAGGGGCAGAGGAGGAGAGGGGGAGCTTACCTGGGGGATCGAGCAAGGAGGTGTGGGGGGACCTAGAGGTTAAATGATCAAAGGGTCAGAAACCAATGAAGGGCAGGAAGAGGAGGGGGGGCTTACCAGGGGTGCCAACCAAAGGGGGAGGGGAGGTGGTGGGTGAGGTGGTGGTGGTGGGTGCGGTGGAGGTTATGGGTGAGGTGGAGGTGGTGGGTGAGGATTTTTGGTGAGCAGGAGGAAGGAGTGGACCAGTGGTTAAAAGTTCAGTCAGCTTTTTTGTGTATTCAACTTGCTGCCGGCAAATTTGATTGGACATGATGAGAAGGATGGTGATTTAATTTTGGGTGATGAGATGATGATAAGATATGTGTGAAGCAATGGAGATGAGATGTGTGTGATGCAATGGAGATGGGATTGGTATGGATTGGCTGAGGTGGAGGTGTGGATGGGTGTTTTGCATGGGATGCATGGTGCATAATTGCTGGTTTGATGTTTCAAATCTGCCATTTTCATGAAACCCGCCTTTTTGAAATACACCAGTTAGGGGGAATGTGCATTCAGAAACCCGCCATTAAAAATGGCTGTTTGGTCACAAGAAATGGCAGGTTTCTAATGGCAGTTTTGCTTAATTGATGCCCCCTGATGAATTTATTGTAGCTGCATATGGCTTTGCATGGGGATTTGCAAAAAAACTTAACTTTTCTTTAAATTATGAAATAAACACAAAATTTATTTTTGAAATCATATTTTTCCTGTTAGGTATAAGGGTTGTACATGTGAAATTTAATATTTTTCCATTCCCTGTAATTTTAATGTTGGTAATAAGGAGATTAATGAAGGATGGGGATCTCAGAGCATGTATCAGTGTCTGACCCTACCTGAAATGGGGTGAACGTGCAAATCTTTGACAATATTTTGAGAAAATATACTATTTATGCAATTAATTCTGAATTTTATGATTGTTGGAACTTTTTAAAAAATCATGACAATGGTTTATTAAGGAATATTGAAAGGAGTCAGAGGAAAGACAGGCCATTATTCATAGAAACAAATGAGAGAGGAAATTAGAAATTATTCTAGGAGAGAAATTTTACAGATTCCCTAAAATCCTGAAAATAAAGGGGGGGTTAGAATCATTTCTGTAAACTTTATTTTAGAAAAGAATACAGTGGCAGATCTAAGACAAGCCTACTAGATTTGGTAAGGCTCTCAGGCCCAGATTTTTCTTAGTTAGGAATGTAAATATGGAGAATGCACAGTGCTCATGCAAGTCCTTACAGTACCTAATAAGGTGTAACATAGTACAAAATCTTTATTCCATGCATGAATTCAAATAAATTTTCACCAAAGGATAAAGAAATAATGGGATACAGAATATTCAGCTTAATTAAGATTAGAGTTTATGCAAGCCTGAGAGAATCATAGAAATATGAAAGGTGGAAGGTCCTAGGATAGCTGGAAAATTTTTGTTCTGGATTTTCTATCAGTAACCATAACCAATGCAAGCTTGGCGCCCCCCAAACATTATTCAAATTTGAGAATTTATGAGTACAGAGATCAAATATAAGCAGAACCAAGCCATGCATGCTACAAATTATTGCATGGCCATCTAAACTCACCCCTTTGAAATATTTGGCACCCATTATTAATCAGCAGGGCCTGTGGTGCATTAAAGGAGATTTAAATTTAAAAAACCATTAAAATATTGAATTTAATCTTAAATTAAGTCAAAATGAAACCCCATTGGATTGGACCTGAAATATGGTCCCAATAAAAACTCATTTGAGTGGCTCTGAAAAAAAGTCCAAAGCAACTACCCTCCCACTCTTGCTCTTGGTTCCAGCTTAAAATCTCCTTCCTTTTTCTCTACCTCAATATTTCTCAAGGAATTTTTGTTCACCCATCCCAATGATCTGTAGGGGGAACTTGTTTTTTCAGAAAAATGTGAAATTTCATTGGAAAAATTAAACCTAAAAAAATATACACCAAGTATGTACTAAATCAAACACTTTGGGGAGAGATTGTCCTTTTGATTTGAAGTTCTGAGTGTAAATTGTGACATGAAATACAGGAGATGTGGGAAGCTCCCTGAGTACTGTCCCATCATAAAAAATTTCAAAGGAGGGCCAGAAATTTCCTCTTTGCAGGAAATTTTGAAAAATTTATTTCAATAGAAATGAGCCTTTCACCTCTGTTTAATTGAATTGAAACAAATTTCACATGCTTCCCAGGCATGTTTGATCAAGACTTTGGGCATTATCTTATTCAAAAAAGTTTTTAGTGATCATCTTCTTTGGTAAAACAATTCTTTTCCTTTACAAGGAAACTGTTTTTTTCGTTCTTTTTTTAGAGAGCCTGAATTGATACTGGGATCTCAAAAATTTGAATCTTTGGTGCCATGTTTGGTATAGTAACCAACTGGAACAACCTCCCCACTCAACCTCTCAAATTTGAAGAATTATTTTGAGCCCTGATAAAATCAGCATATTTGTTGTAATTTTCTGGTTGGCTTATTTTTTTGTTTCAAGTTTTTATTTGATTTCTTTAATACTAATTAATACAATAAATGTGGCATTCAGATTGTGTATTTGTGAAAATATAATTTTTTTGAAATCATTGAATAGAGCCAAATGGCTCCTTACTGAAAATGAGATTGATTTCAAGATTTTAGCCTCCTAGATGCTAAGGCCCTTGCAGACCTTATTTTCATAAATTTTTTATTTTCAGGGATATAAATTAATGTTGTAAATTTTTCAGAACTTTTCTTCAATAATTTTGATAAAACCAATTCAAGGTGATAGTTTATAACCAATTTGAAATTCAAATTAGTGAAAGTAGTTAGGAGGGGAATTTAAATTAATAAAATTAATTTAAAAGAAAGATAGATGGGCCACAGGAAATTGTGGGGATATTCAACAAAAATCTTCAGGGCACTATTTATAATCCATGCAACGGGTACAATTCAAACCCTATTGATGAAAAACTTTAGCATTATCCAGGAAAGATGAGTTAAGGCAGTGCCTATGTCATCTGGCTACTATTCAGAACCAAATGACTAAATCC
The DNA here is from genome assembly GCA_025617555.3 of Puccinia polysora. Taxonomy (NCBI): domain Eukaryota; kingdom Fungi; phylum Basidiomycota; class Pucciniomycetes; order Pucciniales; family Pucciniaceae; genus Puccinia; species Puccinia polysora. Next base: position 33,381,014 of record CM062618.1, read on the forward strand.
CCCAAAAATAAAACTGAATAAATAATAATAATAAATAATAATAATAAATAATAATAATAAATAATAATAATAAATAATAATAATAAATAATAATAATAAATAATAATAATAAATAATAATAATAAATAATAATAATAAATAATAATAATAAATAAAAATAATAAATAATAATAATAAATAATAATAATAAATAATAATAATAAATAATAATAATAAATAATAATAATAAATAATAATAATAAATAATAATAATAAATAATAATAATAAATAATAATAATAAATAATAATAATAAATAATAATAATAAATAATAATTATAAATAATAATAATAAATAATAATAATAAATAATAATAATAAATAATAATAATAGATAATAATAATAAATAATAATAATAAATAATAATAATAAATAATAATAATAAATAATAATAATAAATAATAATAAATAATAATAATAAATAATAATAATAAATAATAATAATAAATAATAATAATAAATAATAATAATAAATAATAATAATAAATAATAATAATAAATAATAATAATAAATAATAATAATAAATAATAATAATAAATAATAATAATAAATAATAATAATAAATAATAATAATAAATAATAATAATAAATAATAATAATAAATAATAATAATAAATAATAATAATAAATAATAATAATAAATAATAATAATAAATAATAATAATAAATAATAATAATAAATAATAATAAAAATAATAATAATAAATAATAATAATAAATAATAATAATAAATAATAATAATAAATAATAATAATAAATAATAATAATAAATAATAATAATAAATAATAATAATAAATAATAATAATAAATAATAATAATAAATAATAATAATAAATAATAATAATAAATAATAATAATAAATAATAATAATAAATAAAAAAATATGGAAACAATCAATTGAAATAAAAATTAAGAAATAAAACCTTAACCTGTAATAAATCTAATAATATTATTTAAAAAAATGGATTTGTGGTGCCAATTTAGGTAGGGTCACCCACTCGCACAACCCCCAAAAATTTACTCCTTCAGGTAGAACCATGGTTCACCTGTGTACCCTCCCATCACATCCGCAGGTATGGGTTTCTGACCAAACGTTTGGTCAGAAACCCGTCATTATGTCTAGTTTAGGATCTATGGGCGAAAAAAGGTTTCTTCAATAGCCCTGAACGCAGCCACATACCTTCTGCAACCGCGCAGAGGAGCTACAGCATGCGCCCGCCGCCCAAGCAGTCAAGCAAATACCTTGTGCAAGCCTGAAGTAGTTGCTAGTCAGCAACTACCGCGTTTAGTCAAGCGACTCCTGCTTGAGGCAGTTGCTACCAACTCCTGCAGGTAATTGAGCAACTTCCGCGCAAGGAAGTCACTACCAACTCCCGTGGGTAGTCAAGCGACTACCGCGCAAAGAAGTCGCTACTGACTCCCGCGGGTAGTCAAGCAACTACTGCGCCCGGCGGTTGCTACCTGTTTCCATCCCTGCAGGTAGTCAAAAGACTACCTTGCAAGGGCCCCTAGCAACCAGCCAGACCATTGTGCAAGGCAACCAGCCAGCTCACTGGACAGTCCCCCCTTCTCCCAAAACAAAAACAGGCTGTAGGGTACCACCTATACACCCTACAGCCCTGTTCCACACCACATGGGGCCCAAAGAGCGCCACCATGTGGTGGTAAATAGTATGAAAACAGATAAAACAACAGAATATCCGGAAAAATGGGCCCTGCACCATTTTTAAAACTATATCAAAGTTTTTCATGGCCCCTGTAAAAGGGCCTGTATGGCATGTTTGGACTCAAAAGGGTACATTTTTGTTTATGTAAAACCCTGAGAGTGTGTAATAAGGATAAAAAGAGGCTTAGATTCGTGCTAGAATGCTGAAAAGGTACCAAACACTCATACAAAACCCCCCTTTTGTACCTGGTAAATTAAAATGTACGTAACTAATCATTGCTAGGAGTGTACTGTCCAATTAAATGCCTGTAAAACACCCCAATATGGACAAAAGATCCTCAGACTCAAACTATTCTTAAAGAATGGGGTCCCCAGAGAATGTGTTCAAACCCCTGGCTTCAGGAAGCTATGACTTATATTTAAAAGTATAAATTGAATACTAATTCTTTGGTATATAAAATGAGGTAATTAATGGTACAGAAACATGTATCCAGCCCCAAGTATGATGGCATAGGGCTTCCTTTACCTCTGTAGTGAGCGGAGAAGGTCTACAAAAACACACTGATGGCTCCCAGGCCTCAGAACTAGCCTGGGTCACCCTCTTTTTGCTGGTAAAAAGACTGTACCATGAGGGGACCCAAACAATATAAATAAGTGTGTGATCCTGGACCACTTCCTGATAAAATTATAGAAAAAACTATTGAATACTTACTTTTTGGCTAAAATCAACATCCACAGACTGCCTTAGCACCAGCCTCCAGCACCCTGAATTCCTGCATATTGGTCCATCCATCAAGCATAAGTCTGTATCTAGACCTAGTAAATGATTCTGCTGATTATACTCTTTTTGTAGGTTCTGCATAACCCAAACCCTAAGAAAATTACACACAGCCTTCTTGAAAGGAGTCCTTGTAAACCCCACAGGCACCACAATTGCACCTTTACTTTCCTTAAAAGACATATACCTGTTTTCCAGAGGGCTCAAAAACCCCATTAAGGTCTTGGACACTCCTTTTAAGTTTATTTTTATAAATATATAAATGAATTCAACCCTTTTAGCCAAAATATATCTCCGGCATTTTTTAACATTTTTACTCTCAAATCTTCATCACCTCTAGTAGCTAGAAGGAGCTAGGTCCAACATCTATTAGGCTGACAGCTTGGGTGGAAAAAAAATTGGAGAAAAATGGGATAAATTACTTGTTGACGTGTAATATCCAATTTATATGAAATAAAAACAAAAAAATTATTTTTTGAGCCAGTTAGAGGGGACCAGGAGAATTTTTACAGTTCTGCAAGGCAGCTACTATGTAAATTCAAGCTGAAAACAGTAAATTAATTACTCAAAATGAAAATAAAAAAATAGAAAAATCTAAATAGGTTCAAAATTTCTTGATTTATCCTTTGAGACATTGATTCCCCAGGTGATTTGGGGAAGGGGCCCCCACCAAATTCACCCCTGAATACCAACTCCATGACCACATTATAGAATTTTCAAAAAAATTGAAAATCAAAGGACTCCTTTTGTGGCCATTTGAATATTTCACATTTCATTTCACATATATGTTACATACCTATAATTAATGAAAAAACAAGGAATTATTCAGAATCTAGATTTTCCTGAAATATGACTTATTTGACCAAATTACCACACACAGCCTTGGGTTGCATATGGCACCTTCCTGCAAAAAGCTTCCCCTGTTTCCAAAATTCCATCAAACAGCCTGAAATCCATGTATACACACACTCATGGCATGCATTAAGCCACATGACAGGTGCACACTTGAACCATGCCAACTTTACAACATAAAAATAACTGCAAGATGTACACCAACAACATACTACAACTACCGTGGGGATGACATAAAATTGATATGAATCCCCATGCCTATCCTGTGCCATACAATTGTATTAAAAAAAGTAAGAAGCTTTTGACATTTGGAAAAAAATTGAAAATAGAGATTCATTTATTTTTCCAATATCAAAAACAGGATAAATCCAAACCTTCACCAAAAAATATTCATGTGCTAAAATTAATATATTTTTAAACTAAATAATACATAATTTTTCAGAGAAATCCTAATAAAAGGAATAATTAAATTAAAAGAGGTTCATCTCACAAAAATCAGATGATAAATGGATTTTTTCAAATCTAAAGGGTAGATTTTCTCTACTAAATGATCCACTCACCAAGGAAAAAACCCCACTTCCAGAATAAATAAGGATCTTCCAATTCAATGAAAGGAAGAAAATGAAAATCAAGGCCACATCTTTCTTCCCTTCTGAGATCAGCTAATGGCCTCCTGATGAAAATAGACTAAATTACAGAGAATCAAACCAGTCTTTCCCCCAGAGATACCCATATGAGATGTTGAGAACATAGGAATAAGAGAAATTGGATTAAAAAAGAAGATAGAGAACACACCATGTAGTGATAGCAGAGAAGATAGTAGACAAAAGTGATAGAGGTGAGGATCAAAGTGGGAAAGACAGAGATTACAGACTGAGTAGTCCCGTAGGTTAGTGAGATATGCAAAAAGAGTGTAAGGAAAGGAAAGAATAGAGATCTCACCAAATAATATGGAAGCCTTGATAGGAGCAAGATGAAGTGGGAGGATGACAAGAGTAGAAAGGATTGAAGTGAAGAAGTTCAGGATTGGTTGGGAAACCAGGACCAGACTGCATTGCAATGAGAAAGAGATCAGGAAATGAAATGAGACACAACAACTCTGAACAAGGAACTCAAAAAGGAAACAATACCAATGGAATTATTATTGGGGACAAGTTGAAAACCACCAGCAACAAAGTTGACCAAGAGAGACCAGAGGAGCGCCTTGGACAAACTGATGAGAGTGGTTAGTCAGAGTCACAAATGAAGAGTCATGATTGTTCCTTACTTAGTTTGAGCTGGATGCAGGTGGTCTTGATTGGTTGGTTGTTGTGATGGTTGATGTTTGAGGATGGCGTCTTGATGATTGGAGGATTGAGAGGCCAAGAGTTAAGTTTAGGGCTGACCACTTCAGATCTAGAGTATTGACACTCAGCCTTGGACAGAGTGGCGGGCAGTCACCAAAAAAAAAAGAAAACAAATGGAAATTTGGAAAGGGAACAACTTTGACAGGACATAGGTTTGACAGACAAGGATGGGTGGAAAGAGACAAAATTCAACCATAGATTCAACACCCCCTCTTGACTCAGAGGTTAGTGAAAAGGGAAGCAGAAGGAATTTACCAATATGTGATTTGAAACCTTGTTGGCTGCCTTGGTTAAGGCGTTGGCAGCCATGGAATGAGAGGGTATGAGCATTACATCAATTATTTTTTTTTAATGGTCCCAAAGGCTTTTCATTTTGATGTCAATGTGTTTTGCCTTGGAATTGGTCCCAAATTTTTTTATCTTATAGTCAAGAACTTTTTTGTTGGTGAGGTGAAGTGGAAAGCTGAAGGATTCCCAATACATTTCAGACAGCAGCTGGTGAAGCCATTTGCCCTCTAAATGGCAACTAGAAAGCGCAACACATTCTGATTCTTTAGATGAATGGGTGATGTTTTGCTGTCAATGGCTTGTCCAGTAAAGGGGGCTGCCTTTGGAAGAGCAGATGAATCCGCTCTGGGAGACCCTGCTGTTGGGATTGTCCCCCCAGGTAGCTTCACTATAGCAGATGAGTCTGTTAGAAATCAAGCGGGGACCAAGAGTCAGGGAGATGTTCTTGGTGGCTGAAAGGTATTGCCACACATGGATGACTTCCATCCAATGTGAGTATCCAGGCTTCTTGGAGAATCTGGCTAGGCTGGATATGGCATAGTTGACATCAGGTCTAGCCAGTCCTGCAATGAAGTTGAGTCAGCCAATGGGAGATTGATAATTCATGCCAAGGTCCAGAAACCTCTGGTGGTCGTCTGTTGATGCTGGAGAAAGATGGAGTCCCTCGGTCCTGGGAGTAAAGACTGGTTTGCAGTTGGTCAAGTACATGGCGTTTAGGCCCTCTTCAATGTGGAGAGGTAGTCTGAGATGTATGAGGTCCTTGTCTTGGGTCACCTTCATTTCTAAGAGTGTTTTGGGTGGATGTGCTGAGGAGTTTTTGAAGCAATTGAGAAATTTCTTTTTGAAATCTTCAGTGTTTCCAGCAACTATTAAATTGTCTACATGGAAAAATAGAGCTGAGGAGTTGTCTTTACTCAGGAAGAGACATGGGTTGCAAGCGGATTTAGTGTGCCCTTGATCTTTAATCCAGGTTGTTAGAGTTTTGTACCAGTTTTGTGGCGCCTGCTTCAGGCCGTATTTCTGGTTGAATCCTTGAAACCACAGACAAGTCTTGTAGGTCAGCTGTTCGGCATGGGTTTTGTGCTTTACTTTAAACACAGCTTGAGTCTTCAGAGGGTTTGTTACTAGTTCCTCATCAACTTCCTCCCAGACCTTTTGATCTTCAATACTTTTAAACTCTTTCATGGCGGATTCCTTCCAGACAGGGATTGTCTGGGCTTCTTCTATTGACTTGGGCAGTTTCTCTGCGTGTCAGCCGTGTTGATTGGGTTTGTTGAGGGTATCTCTGTTCCTTAAGTTTGGCCTGAGACTTGTGGACACTTCTGCGTCTTTTTCCAAGTCGCTGGAAGGGTTGGTAAAATCTTCTTCCTTTATTGAATCAATTATATGGTCAGCAACAGAATCTTGCGATTGGTTGTTAGTCAGATTGGCAGGTGTGATAGGAGTTGTATGAACAGCGTTTTTGGACGGCGGATCAGGATCAGTCAGTTTGTTCTGGACATTTGCATCTGCAGCTGCGCCTTTGGTGAAGATCACGTGTTTTGTATTGAGGACCTTGCCAGAAGGAGCAAGCACCTTGTACAAGAGGAGAGCAGGGTTGAAACCTATGAGTAAGCCAGACTCCCCTTTTTTGTAAAGTTTGAATTTAACTTGGACGTTGTTGAGTTGGTAGACCAGATTGCTGCCAATGGGCTTCAGATAGTTTTCCAGAAGTTCTTTGCCGTGCATTAACTCCCAAGGGCCTTTGCTCCCTTTCTCCTTAGGAATTTGATTGAGCAATACACAGCAGCCGCAAACAACTTTGTTCCAGTACAATTTTGGTATTTGACCTTCTGAGAGTATTGCCCAAGTTGATTCCATGACAGTCCAATTAGCTCTTTCTGCTTTCCCATTATGTTGGGAGTGGTAAGGTTCCAAAATAATTTGATTGATATGTTGTTCTTTTAGATAAGCAGTCATTTTGTGGTTGAGGAACTCACCTCCACCGTATGAAAAGACTTCCAAGGGATAATTTGGTGCTTCCTATGTTTGTTTTCCAACACAAAGATGAGGGTGCTAGCAACTTTGTCTTTGGTCTTGAGTGGAAAGCACGCAATGTATCCGGAGTAAGAGTCGATGAGATTGAGAATGAATCTGTACCTGCCTTTGGCCATGGGATTGAGGGGGCCCATTAAGTCCACATGAATTCTGTCTAGGGTTTTTGAGGCAGGTTTTTGGACTTGAGAAAAGGGAAATTTGGTGATTTTTGTCTTGTTGCAATTGAGAAAATCAAAATCTTTTTTCTTCTTGAAAGGAATTGACTTATTTAAGTATTTTTCCATTCAACCAAGACTGGCATGCCCAAGGATTCTGTGTATTTTGGATAGCTTATTACTGGAGTAGAAACTGGCGTTGTATTCCTCAGTCATTTTTATGACAAAGAGGTTGTTGAGTATTTTGCCAGAGATGATTTCCTTGTTGCCTACATGTACGGAAAAGTTACAGGGCAAGACAGTTTAGTTGACAGTCAATTTTTCCCCCTTTTGCAACAGATCTCCAAGGGATATAAGGTTTACAGTTGAATCAGGGACCCACACAGAATTGCTGAGATCAATTTTTCAGTGCTTGAAGGGAATTATAGCATTGCCAATACCCTTGATCTCAATTTTGGAGTTTTTCTTTCCTGTTTGGATCTTTCCTTCTCCATTGGTGTTGGAGATGGACTTAGAATGGTTCTTCTTGGTTATCATATGTCTAGTATGAAATGCCTTGGGGTTGACTTCTCTTGACAGGAAGAGTTTAGTCTGCAGATGAATGAGAAGTTGTGTTAGTGGGCTTCATCAACACCTTTCTTTTTACCTTTGTTTCCTCTATAGTGAGTTTTGGGTGGTCTGAGTTCCAGAAATTCAATCCAACAGCTCTTGGCCAGATGAGAAGTAACGGCGGGGTTGTGTTTGCTATTTTCACATCTGGGTCCGTTGCACAATGCTACATTAACTGTTTTTTTTGGTGTTTCTTGTGCGCTGACTTTTTTGCTGTGTTGGGTAAGGTGATCTAGCACAGTTTCTATTTTCATTTCCATAGTCAATTGCATGATTTGGGTCTTCATGTTCTGCATGAAACAGGGGAATTTGCACAGAACTAAATAAGCAATGATATCGGAAGGAAGCTTGATACCAACTTCTGTCAGTTTCTTCAGGAAGGTTTTGATGGTTGTCACAAACACTTCAATTTTTGGCTTCATGGTGAGATGAACAAAACTGTTGAAGACACAAGCCCTGTTTTCTGATTGAGATGAGGAAAAATGCAATGGTGTCGCTAGCCAGATAAGTTTGGTGTTGTCTTTGTTGCGGTCATTGATGATGTTTTTATAGGTATTAGTATTGAGTTTGGCAATTAGGTATTCTACCATTTCTTGGTTTGTCTCCTTGTCTAGTACCAGCGACTCTTCCAATGAGCTCATTTTGTGGAAAATACCCCTGATTTTGAACAGCTTCTCCATTTTCTTCCGCCACATGCTGTAGTTTTCTTCATTTAGCAGTGGTGTGGATTTGATGAGTACCTTCAGGGCTTGGGATTTGAAGTTTGTGGGGTCTCCCCCTGGTCCTGGAGTTGATGAAGGTCTGGTTGTGGGCATTGCTTCTTTTGGCTTTTAACTGTGAAGAAGGTCAGGATTGGTTGGAAAACCAGGACCAGACTGCATTGCGATGAGAAAGAGATCAGGAAATGAAATGAGACACAAAAACTCTGAACAAGGAACTCAAAAAAGGAAACAATACCAATGGAAGTCTTATTGGAGACAAGTTGGAAACCACCAGGGACAAATTTGACCAAGAGAGACCAGAGGAGCGCCTTGGACAAACTGATGAGAGTGGTTAGTCAGAGTCACAACCAAAGAGTTGTGATTGTTCCTTACTTAGTTCAAGCTGGCTGCAGGTGGTCTTGATTGGTTGGTTGTTGTGATGTTTGATGTTCAAGGATGGTGCCTTCATGATTGGAGGATTGAGAGGCCAAGATTTAAGTTTAGGGCTGACCACTCCAGATCTAGAGTATTGACACTCAGCCTTGGACGGAGTGGCGGACAGTCACCAAAAAGAAAAGGAAACAAATGGAAATGTGGAAAGGGAAAAATTTTGACAGGACATAGTTTTTACAGACAAGGATGGGTGGAAAGAGACAACATTCAACCATAGATTCAACATGAAGAACCAGAAGAGAAAAATGGAATCAAGAATTGAGAGAAGAAGAAAAACAAAAGAGAAGGAAAACACAGTAATGTGAAATGGATGTGACATGAGAGGGAAGGCCCGCGCCTGAAGAATCTGAGCTGATAGCCATATTCTCAACATATTTGCAACAACCCAGGTTATTTGGTGAGAGAGAGTTTTGTGTTGTCATAGAGGGCGGTATTGAGCATGATTAGATAGGAGAGTGGAGAACTCTTGGAGAGAGAGTTGGAAAGCATTTTTGAAGACGGAATCAGTTCAACAGTCAGTTTACCTTTGGAGTAGAGCTGTCTTACAAATTCCATTTTAATGTCAAGGTGTTTGGTTTTCAAGTTAGAGCCAAATTGCATGATCTTCTCTTCCAGGCCCTTGTTTTCAATCTTGAAGAGAGTTGGAGCCAGTTTTGTCTTTCACAGTTCTTTGACTAGATGCTTGAGCCAAAGGCTTTCTTGAATACCATCAGACAAGGCATTAAGTTCTGACTTGGTGGATGAGAGAGTAATGTTCTTCTGCTTTTTGCTACCCCAGAATACTGGAAAATTCTTCCATAGGCCTAAGTATCCAAATTGTGACAACCTGTTGGATCCATCCTTACCCCAGGTGGCGTCAGTGTGGAAGGTGATTTGATTGGGTTGAGAATTTGGGGATGGGTTCAGTAGGAGCTTGTAGTGAAGTGTCCCCTTCAGGTACTTCCAGAAGTGCAAAACCTCTTTCCAGTGAAAGTGACCGGTAGTGTGGTTGAATCTGGAGAGAAGAGAGACAGCGGCTGATAGATTGGGACAAGTGTGGCAGGCTAAATAATTCAGAATTCCAGTATAGGTTTGATAGTTTATGTTAAGCTTAGCAAATTCCAGTTTATCATTTTTGGAGGCTTCCTTCAACTGAATGCCGAGAGTCATGGGGGTGCACAATGGTCAACAGTTGGTTAGATGTAGTAGATCCAGTCCCTTGGTGATGAGACTTTCTTGAGATAGCAGGCACTGTCAGTCTTTTAAACTTATTTCCATTCCAAGTAGGGTGTTGGGTTCATGAGTGGAAGAATTAGGAAAACAAGTGAAAAAATCTTTTTGAAACTTTTCTACATCCCTGACTACAATCAGATCATCTACATGAAAGAAGATGAATTAAGAGTGATCCTGATTGTAGAACAGACATGCATCAGAATCAGACTGTTGATAGTTAAGGGATTCTAGCCATTGATTGAATGGTTGATTCCAATTGTGAGGAGACTTTTTGAGCCCATACAGGGATTTCTTTAATTTGAGATAGGGAGCCTTGCGGTGAGATTCTTTAGGTGTTTTGATATATATGTCCTCGCCTAAGGGGGAAAATAGAAACCTGCTTTTGACATCAAATTTTCTAATTGGTAGTTTTTTTTCTAAAGCTAATATTATCATAATGAGAAGAGAAGAGAATTTTCCAGTTGGTGCAAAGTTCTCACTGAAGTCAAGGCCTGGAACCTTAAGGAACCCTTGAATGCAGAGACAGGCTTTATTTTTTGTGGGAGAAGAGTCAGTTTCTGGTTTTTCCTTCACAGCCCCCATGGTGTGTAGTGATTGATTGGGTTTGGTCCAGTGGTCTTCCCATACCTTGTGCTCCTCAATATTTTCTAATTCAGCATGTTTGGCTTTAATAAACAACTTGCTAGACTCAGAGAGGTAGGAGTACTTGACTGGCTTGACCGCTAGTATTCTCTCTTGTAGAGAGTGGGCGTTGGGAATAAGTTTGGCTCAGACCATTTCACCATCAGAATCTGTGTTGTTGAATTCTTTTTCAGAGGGAAGAGTTGCGGAAGCTGGTGTTGCAGGTGGGTCATCTACTTTGGAAGAATTAGGAGGTTCATCAATTGAGGTAGCTTTGAGTTTGTTAAGCTGATAGGTATTCTCAACATAGAAGTCATTGGATCCAGATGATTCAAAGTATAGCAATTGGATGTTTTTGGATTCTACAATCTTGTTGTCCTGAACTAGTATTTGATCATAGAGTAACTTGGGATTCTAGCCTAGAGGTTATCCTAAGGCGCCTGGAGGATTGAGTTTTGAGTAGCTGGGTTTTGGAAGTTTGAGGAACACCACGGGATTCCCTATTGGCTTGAAGTAGGATAGAGGTAGCATTGAGCCTTTGAACAGCAAATATGGAGAGGTTTTAGACTTACGCATAGGAACTTGATTTAGTGTGAGAGTAGATGCCTTAGCAATTACATGCCACCAGCTAGTGGGAAGACGGGAGTCCTTTAGGATGGTGCGTATGGAGTCTAGTATGGTTTGGTTGAATTGCTTGGCCAGTCCATTCTGTTGAGGTTTGTACAGGTCTGAGGTGCAATGAAGTATGAGATTATCTTTGCAGAACTTATTCATGTTTGAGTTCACAAACTCCATCCCACAATAAGAATGTATAACAGAGGGAAAATACTCAAATTGCCTAGCTTTGTATGATATGGATTCAATCAACAGAGGATTGATTTCATCCTTAGAGTTCACAGGGATGGATGAGCATTATTGAGAGAAGGAGTTGACAAGAACCACCAAGTAGCGGTGACCTTTACTTAAGGTAGGTAGGGGTCCTATGGTGTCCAGATGTATCTCTTCAAAAGGCTTCAAAACAAGGGATGATCTGTAATTGAAGGAGGCACACGTGATTTTTGAGAGGGAGCAGGCAATGCACTCCTTAGGTTTTTTTACCGGAAGATTGAGCTTATGTCTTAGGCAATGATAGCTTACATGTCCCAAGGACTTATGAAAGTGTTCAGATTCAGTCAAATTGCAGGTGGCGGAAGTAGAAGAAAATTTGATATAAGGAATGTGATTCCTATAGCAGCTGGATATTTTGCGGCCGTCACTGTTGGTGATTACAAAGAGATTCAATTGAAAGAAAACCTGAAATTTGGTGAGAAGAAGCCGGTGTAACAACAAAAGATTGGAAAATATATCAGGCACATACAGTGCATCTTCAAGGGGAATAGGTCCAGAATCAACAGTTCCTCTACCTTTGATCTTCAATCTACCTGGTCCGCAGCTGGTTTTTATAAGCCCTTTTTGGGATTTGTCTAATGAGTTGAAGAAGGCCTTATCAGATATCATATGATCTGAGGACCCTGAGTCTAAGATGAACATAGGAAGGTTAGAAGAGCCAGTGTTGGAATTAAATCTAACATGATCCTCCTGTGTGGTGTTGTTGTTTTTTGGACGTAAGTGAGGTTAAATCATCCAGCCTTGGTTCTGAGGATGGTTGGCCAAGGAGTTGTGTCAACCAGGTTTGCATTTGCCAGAGGCATTGGTGAAGAGGGAGGTAACGTTCTCTAGTGAGTCAGTTGAAATCTTTTGCTTTTTTGTATGGATGTGAAGATGATCCAGAACAGCATTGGGGGTGATTTCATATTCCATATTGGAGTGATTAATTTGTTGCTTAATATTTCTTAGAGATTCTGGTAATTTGTTGAGTATCATGTAACTGAGTATATTGGGTGGTAGGGTGATACCAATTTCATGAAGTCTGTTGAGGCTGGTCTTGATCTCTGTAATAAACATTTGGATGTTGGCCTCATTGAAGACTATCAATGAAAAGTTGTTGTGTACTCTTGCTTGATATGCGGGTTGAGAAAACAAGAGATATGCAAAAAGAGTATAAGGAAAGGAAAGAAACAAGATAGAAATCTCACCAAATAAGAAGGAAGCCTTGATAGGAGCAGAATGAAGTGGGGGGATGACAAGAGTAGAAAGGAGTGAAGAACAGGAAGAGAACAATGGAATCAAAAATCAAGAGAAGAACACAAGGAAAAGACAAGGAAAACGTGGTAGTGTGACATAGATGTGAAATGAGAGGGAAGGCCCGTGCCTGAAGAATCTAAGCTGATAGCCATATTCTCAACATATTTCCAACATCTCCTCACCCTCTTCTTACCATGAATAAACTGTTGAATTTTTATCCTCACTTATTGTGTATTGATCTCCTGTTCTTTCTCAGATATTATCTATGGATTAATCATCCTATCTTGTCACTTTGCTATTTGATTATGTGCATCTCATAGGTGCGTACTTTTATTGTTTTTCTATCTCTTAATTCTTTATTTTTGTCTTTTCTATATCTTTCTCTCATCTCTTAATGTTTTGCTTTCCATCAACATTGCACAACTCACTACATCTTCAACATCATGGTGTGGACACTCAAATACTTCATCCATGCAACTGCATGGCTCTTTCCTTGTCACTCAATCCATTGAAGGGGAATGGTTAGGATCTGGTTGAACTCATTGATCATCCCTCATGTCAATCATTTCATTTTTCTATCCTCAAGCAAATACAACAACATAAATCAACTCCAACCTAACCTCATTCCACAATTAATCAATTACTCAAGTCAATACTCAATCAATTCATGTTCACCGGCAGCCAGCTTGATCATTGTAAACATCAACTCTCCAAGTCAACACTTGATCAATTCATGTTCACCAGCAGCCAGCTTGATCATTGTAAGAATCAACTCTCCAAATCACCAATCAAAAAACAATTATTCTATTCTTGCACAGATCACTCAAGGCGCTCATTGTGAAATTCTGACGTATTGTGCCTGGCTGTCTCAATCTCTTATGGCTGATCTATTTTCTTCAATCTCAAACTATCTACATATTTTGAATCTTTTTATCTCAGCCAGATTAGATCTCCATTGGTTCAACTTTCACTCATGAATATTTATTATTTTCTTAACTTATCACTCACCATGTTTCATTCTTTTATGCAACCAATTTCAGTCTGGTCTTGGTGACCAACTCAGTTTTTCACACGGTTAAAAGCCTTCTTGTTATGGATTTTCTGGGGCCGTCATAATCAACACCAGTACCAGGGGAGTCCACAAAATACAAATCCCTTGCTATCAAGTCATTGATTGAGTCCACTCCATGACTTATGGCAGACAACTATAGTATGTGGAGGAAGAAGTTTGAAAAGCTTTTCAAGTTTCGAGGAATTTTTGATACCATGAATGATCCTGATGAATTGATATGTCTGGATGTGGAGGTCAACCAAGAATTTGTGCCGCATATAATGGCCAAACTACATTCAAATACCTATGAAATTTTTTCAATGATGTCAATGAGAATGACGCCAAGCTAATCTGGATCTCAACTCAAAACCACTTTTCCTCCTCTCAATGGGAAAAGTGAGCAAGAGTATTCAATGCTTTTTTGCATATAACCATGGATTCAAGCATCAAAAAGTTTTTTCACCGCAATAAAGGTCTACCTCACAAAAATGACCAAGGTAGGGATCAAACTTCCCTCAGACATCATTGACTACCTTTTTCTCTTCAAGTTTGCGTTGTCAATGCAAAATATGAAGTCTCAGATCATGCATAAAACAACTAAAATGAAGATTGATATTTTCCTGAATCACCTAGTTCAGCATAAAAATGAGGTGATAGCTCAAAAAAATTGTGTCAAACCTGTCAATGTAGCGCTATACCATGGTCCAAGGTGCAAAAATGGCAAGCATAATCCCGCAGTTACATTAAATTCTGCAATTTCCTGTTGGTTTGAGTTTCATTAACTCAAGCCTGAAAACTTACACAATTATGGCAAGAAGTCAAAATCAAAACCTGCAAACAAAGTGCACTTCTATTTGTTTTTCTGCAGGGTAAGTGCTAGCTTGTTTGGCCCAGATACTCTCTCTAGTTGGTTTATTCTGGACTTGGGCTGATCAGTCCATATGATCATCAGAACAAGTTCCTTCAACCATCTTCATCTCAGTACCGGCTTGGACAAGATTCTGACAGGCAAGAAAGATGCTGCCATCACAATTGAAGGGACTGGGGAGGAAGCTCTTGCAACTAACAACTTGTTTGCTACATTGTCAAATGCTTTCTGGTTTCCTGACTCAACAGTAAATCTTATCTCTCTGGGTGCACTTATGACAAGAGGGGAATCTCTTACTGTCAATTCAAAATGCAATCCTAGCACTTTCAAACTCTGGAAAGATGGAAAAAAGCTTTTGTCTGTTAAAATTACTGTCAGCTCTCTGATACCAGGAACCTTGCAGGCCTGTAGCTCCAGAGAGTGATAGAAGATACTGGAATAAAAAGAATAATAGTATTCCAATGATAAACACATAAAGATCTCAAACAATGAATATGTTAAGAGCTGGTGAAAGTTTTAATTGGTTTGGTTAAAAATGGTTTTCAATTTGAAATAAAGGAGGGTCCACAGTATTATACTACTGGGGGTCTTTACAGAAAAACAACCTCTCTGCAAGGGGCTTCCTTAGGCAGTTTAAAAAACTTGGAATGAAGATGGGAGCCTTAGAAAGGGCTTATTCCATTGATATGGCCTGGAAAAACAGCACAATTGCCAAGAACGGAAGGGAAAAACTCACTCTGGGCACTTTGCCATGAAAATACTGCAATAGTAGGAAGGGTTTCAGAGTAGATGGGGCGGACTTGCTTGACTAACTTCAATGGGTTGATTGGTTTTTGCAAAATGAATAATAATACTAAAGACTAAGTCATAAATCACTTTCTTATCTCTTTTATAA
The DNA here is from genome assembly GCA_025617555.3 of Puccinia polysora. Classification (NCBI taxonomy): domain Eukaryota; kingdom Fungi; phylum Basidiomycota; class Pucciniomycetes; order Pucciniales; family Pucciniaceae; genus Puccinia; species Puccinia polysora. Next base: position 33,396,710 of record CM062618.1, read on the forward strand.
GCACTTGACTAACAATTAAATTTTTTCTGATTGATAATAATAATTCCTGTTGAACTGATGGGGAATAATAGGTCCAAAGAGGTCTGTATAAATACCTTTTTGGGGTGACTATGAGCTTCTCATGGCACTTAGAGAGGTTTCTGCTCTTGGGCTGAGGCTGGCAAGCCAGTCAGGGCACAATTAGCAAGTTTACTTGGTGCTGTCAATCAGCTGACATCAGATCTGCTGCATATCTGTGCTATTTTAGCCACAGAATCTGTTAATCTTATATGGCCTAAATGTGATCATTCTGCACTCATCCTTCATTCTTACTATTAATATTATTTTAAAGTGGACAGATGTGGACTTTTACTGATTTTCCATCATCTGCTGAGCACATAGGTAATTTTCATAATTTTTATGATGACCTCTAGTATTGTTCTGTGGTCTTTGAAAATCAGGATAACTGATTTATGTGGTAATCCTCAATATTTGGTTTATTATTAAAAAATACTTGAACTTAGTTTCTTATTAATTTCATTTAAGTTTTATAGTTTTTAGAATATTGCTAATGTGTTAAGGTTCTGTCTCTGATTCCACTCACCTATGCTATTCTTCATCTATCCGCACCTCTGGGTGCGCTGCTTAGTGCTCTCTCTGCGCACTCTCACTTGTCCGCTACTCTCATCTGTAAGGGGCGCTTGCGGGGTGTTTCAACTTTTCTTCTTTTTCTCAAATAGTTCTTGCCTCTCTTGATCTCTTTTCTTTTCGCATAAATCTTTTATTCTTTTCTCATTACTACGCTTATTCTTTCTTGTGCCTCTGTTCCACTCAATACTCAATATTCCAAGTCTCATTCCAACCTGACCTCAAATAGTCCTTGCCTGGTAACATGTCACCTTCTCAAATGTCCTGGATGTTCTCCTAATCTGATTCCTGTTTTATTCAGTCTATCTTCTCGTGATCTTTATCCAATCTGCCTCCATTAAATAAATTCCTGTACGGCTCCACAAATCTCTTCTAGCATCAATATAGCTGCCACTCTTAACATTCATCTTGGGCCAAGCTGAGGGATTCTGCTCTATCTTTTTCTTTATCTTTTTCTTTTTTTATTCTTCTGATTCCTCTTTTCTCACTTCTGTCTTTTTTTCTTCTTTATTCAGCCAATGCTGGGTCTAAGTCATATTGAAATTTAACCGCATACTTCTCACAGTTAAAAGCCAAAGGTCACCAACCAACTCTAACCAAACCTAGAAAAGCATTACAATTATGACTGAACCAGTTGGGGCAGCCAAATTCTTCCAGCAGGTGGCTCTGAAAGCTTCCGTTGAATATATCCCTCCTCTGAATGAAGAAAATTACTCAATCTGGAGATATAAGATGCTCATGCTATTTTATTTGAAAGATATCAAAGATGCAATCACAAGTAGACAGTACTACCCACGCAAACGTGGTCAACTGCTCAAATATGACATTGTCAAAACTCTTATGGTCCAAAATCACTAAGAGATTTGCTTCTTTGGAGATGGCTAATAGGGCAAGGGTCTTCAATCATTTCCTTCATTCAACTTTCAAAAAACACACAATCAAAGGATTTATCACAGAAATGTGTAAATCTATTACGGGGATGACGGACGTTGGAATCAAATTACCCAAGGAAATTCTTGCATATCTGGTGCTCTTCAAATTCCCTTTGGTCTTGGAAAATCTCAAGCAACAGATAATGCATGTGGACAAACAGCTAACTGTAGATATAGTATTTGACCATCTCACTCAGTACCATAATGAGAGAAAAGCTCAAAAAAATCCTGGTAAATCATCTACGGATGTTTCCTTGGTGTCAACAAAAACTAAGATTCACAAAGATGAAAAGAAAATAAAGATGAGGTGTCAAGAAGGATATCACAATCAAAACGCTCCTCACTCTGAAGCTTCTTTTTTCCATCTAAATCCCCAAATAGCTCCCAAATGGTGGATAGAGCAGAAAAATGAATGGAAAAACAAAAAAAAAACCCTACAATCAACTATCATGCCCTGTTAACTCTTTGGATCAACGCAAACAATAACCCCAACCTCCTCTTAGACTCTGGAGCTAATGTCCATATATTCAATGATCTCAAATTCTTTTCCTCTATTAAACTCCAAGAAGAACCTGACAAAATTAAAACTGGGAAATTAGAAGCAAACCTCAAGATATGCGGAACTGGAACGGTCAGATTAGAATGGAATGAGTCAGTCATTACATTAGAAGACTGTGTCTACGTACCCAATATTTTTTTAAATCTTATTAGACCCGTTCTTTTGGCAAGCAAAGGATGTAATCTATCTCAAGTAAACAACAAATTTTTGGTCACTCGGAGGAATCAACTCGTACTGAAGGGCCTGATCCAAGACAATTTATTTGTCATCAAAAAGCCTAAATCTGTAGACCAAAGTCAAATGATCAACCTCTCTCAACATACAAATAGTTGCTCACTCTCCCTACTCCATTTACACAAAATGTATGGACATGCTTTGATATCCACCCTCAAACTTCTTGTGAAGGATCTTTACTCCAATGAAGAACTCAACTCATTCAAATGTGATAGCTGTATCAGAAGTAAAATCACAAGATCACCCTTCACAGGTATCTCTACACCATTGAGTAAGCTCTTAGAACAAATTCACCTGGACCTTATAGGTCCTATCTCTCCCCAATCTAAATCTGGTCATCTTTATATTCTCACTCTGATAGACAACTGCACTGTTTATCTTGCGGCATTCCCACTGACTTCAAAAGATGAAACTACGGAAGTGATAAGAAATGTCCTCAAGACTGAAAAAAAGAGATTAGGCTACTATCCATCCATGATCTTCTTGGATAAAGGAACAGAATTTGTCAACTCCAACCTCAAAGACTTTGCTAAATCTAGACATATCAAGTTAATAACCTTGAAACCCTATCATTCTCAACATAATGGACAAGCCAAGAGGGAAAATAGAACAATTGTCAAGTCAGCCCGTGCCACATTCTCTTCTTCAAGGCTGGCAAAGAATTATTGGCCTATAGTTACAAGAAGCTGTTGCTTCATGCTAAATCAAATTCCCAGAGAAGGTAATCATCAGTCTCCCTGGGAACTCATGTTTGGTAAGAGCCTTCCCACTAATTACTTGAAACCTGTAGTTTCTTCTGTTATATATCTGAATAATTGCATCCAACAAGGTCAAAAATTTGATGAAAAGGGACTTGAAGGCATTTTGAGTGGCTTTAATCCAACCTTTCACTCCTATCTTATTCTTAATTCCCTTGGCGTGATTGTTGAAACTAAACATGTCAAGTTTCTCAAAACTCAGTTGGACAGATTTCCATTTCTTGAATCCCCTGGACTAGACTTGTTTGCTCAATCCAATCTGGACTCCTACAAAACTGACTTTTCAACTAGTGACAAACAATACTCTATGAGAGGGACTTGTACTGAAGCTCTAGATTCCAACTCTGATTCTGAAGATGCCAGCTCTCCTGATCCTCAATCTTCTGATTCTCCCAAAATGCCCTCCTCCGATGCCCCCATAGTACAGAATCCAAAACCAAAAAATGCAAGATCCAATCTAAGACCACAAAAAAAGATTAGAAAACCTCAGAGATATGGTTTTCACCACTATTACAAACCACCATTGTACAAAGCAGAACAAAAGTGTCCTGAATGGCCCAAATAGAAAAAGGCATTGGAAGATGAATTAATTTCTATTGAATTGCAAGAGGTTTGGGAAGAGTACTTTGATGAACCAGATAACATCCTGAATACCATCTGGGTATTCAAAGTAAAAGAAAATTGTCATGGCAAACTTGTTAAGTATAAAGCACAACTTTGCATACAAGGATTCAACCAAATCCAAGGCGTGCACTTTGACAAAACCTGGGCACCAACTGGTAAATTAGGATCTCTTTGCCTTGCTCTTCTTTATTGTCTAAAGAATAGGATGACCTTCACCCAATTCAATGTGAAGGGAGCATTTCTTCATGCTCCTCTTACCAAGACTGTGATAATTCAAAAGCCTGAAGGATCAGACTGCAAATTGCCATATCTTAGATTAAAAAAATCACTCTATGGGCTCCGCCAGTCTCCCAAGAACTGGTATGAAACTCCTGCCAATTGGATAAAATCACAGAATTTTGTCAATTCCACAAGCAATCCATGTCTTTATCTCAACCCTTGATCCGGGGAAGTAATTTAATTCCATGTGGACAACCTCATTCACGTTGGCAAATCTAACATGTTTGCCAACAACTTCCTCAAAAAATTCTTGAATTCCTCTTTTCACTCACGAAATACTATCCTTGGGATGTTGATGGAGATTGAGGAAAAAAAAATTTTCCTCATTCAACCAAACCACATTGATTGGGGATTAGAAGAGTTAGGTCTCACGGAATGTAAGACCATAAATTAACCCCTTACTCAAAATCTGCATCTCAAACTGGCGTCAGGTGAAGACCATGAGGAACTCACGCGCCTCAATATCAACTACCAATCTTCTATTGGTCTCTTAAATAGTCTTTCTCAATATACTCAACCCGACATCTCATTTGCTGTCTCAAGTCTGGCTAGGTTCAATACCAAACCCGGCATGTCTCACTGGAGAGAAGTAAGTAAAGTATGGAAATACTTGAAGAAAACAAGAGACCTCAAATTAACTCTCAAATACAATCCCTCCCAATAAGCTATAGCTGGTTACAGCAATTCTACTTGGGGAAATGATCCCATCTTTCAAAAGTCCCAAAATGGATTTATCATCCTCCATTACAGCAGTCCAGTCGCCTGGAATTCCTCAAGACAAAGAAACATAACCTACTCGTCTACCAAGTCCAATCTTAATGCCCTATTGGATTTTTATCTATAACTCAAATGGATCACTCACCTTGTTGACAAGATCCATCCTTCTCTCAAATGCAAACCAACTATTTACATTGATAATAAGGGCTTAGACAATAAAATCAACAAATTTGGGTCCCAATCCAAATCACATCACATAGATATTGGAACTAAAGGCTTAAGGGGGGATTTCTCTCTTTCCTTGTTCAATCTGGTCCTTATCCCAATGGACAAGATGATAGCGGACTCTCTCACAAAGGCGACTTTGATTAATGCCCTTAAACTTCTTCAACAAGAAGTATTCTGTTGACCTCAACTCTCCTGTTACCCTCTTAACAGTCACAAGGGGTGTTAAGATTCTGTCTCTGATTCCACTCACGTATGCTATTCTTCATCTATCTGCACCTGTGGGTGCCCTGCTTAGTTCTCTCTCTGTGTACTCTCACTTGTCCGCTACTCTCATCTGTAACAGGCTCTCGCGGGGTGTTTCAACTTTTCTTCTTTTTTTCAAATAGTCCTTGTCTCTCTCAATTTCTTTTCTTTTCTCATAAATATTTATTCTTTTCTCATTACTAAGCTTATTCTTTCTTGTGCCTCTGTTACACTCAATACTCTATATTCCAAGTCTCATTCCAACCTGACCTCAAATAGTCCTTGCCTGGTAACATGTCACCTTCTCAAATGTCCTGGATGTTCTCCTAATCTGATTCCTGTTTCATTCAGTCTATCTTCTTGTGATCTTTATCCCATCTGCCTCCGTTACATTAATTTCTGTCCTGCTACACAAATCTCTTCTAGCATCAATCTAGCTGCCACTCTTAACATTCATCTCCGGCCAAGCTGTAGGATTCTTCTCTATCTTTTTCTTTATATTTTTCTTTTTCTATTCTTCTGATTCCTCTTTTCTCACTTCTGTCTTTGTTTCTTCTTTATTCAGCCAAAGCCGGTTCTAAGTCATATTTAAATTTAACCGCATACTTCTCATAATGCATATGTCAGGTTATTACATATGTCAGATAACCCTAACTAGGTTTTAGCTACCTTGAGCAGTACCTGGTTGTCAGGTTTTTCAAAACTGATCCAGGTGTGGGGATCAGTCAATTCAGATGCAATCAGGGTAGGATCTTCTGCTTGCGTGGCAAAATTAGCTGCTTGCATGACCTCTGTACACAGGAATGTGTATCTACGGGTAGGTAGGATTGTGTAAGGATGCAGGGCTGTGTGCAGGAATTGTGACATAAAACATTTCCCTGTGTAACTCCTAAAATATACACAACACTCCAATTATGAGTAAAATTTAGTTTTAAAACCTATATGTGACAATCCACGTGAAATATTGAAATGGCTCAAAGTGCCATTTTGGTGTTGTGGCTTTTGGTCCCTTTTTATTTAATTATTCAAAAATTGAAGGAGTTGGATTTCCAGGGTGGGGTTGGTGAGTGACCCTACTTAATTTTGGGTGAGGAATCCATTTCTGCAATAATATTTGTGGATTTTGCACTCCTTCTTTAGTTAATTTTACTTTTCTTATTTGATTGTTTTTATCATATTTCTTCTTTTACTTTGACAGGTTGCTCTGTACATAGTATCAAGCTGACAATTAGTAACAATTTATATGTGATTGATATTCTATCCAAGGCAAAAGAGTCCTATTACTTGCAAGAAGATATCATGAGGGTCCATCAATCATTAGGACACACCATTCTTGGCAGGATGGAAAAATTTCTCAAGTGCTCCATCCCTTCCATCAAAAAGGATATGTTTGAATGTCTTAGTTGCGACAGGGCAAAGATTACCAGGAAGCAATTTGATCATTTACAGAATGTTGCGTCTGAATTTTTTGAAAAAATCCATCTGGATCTGATGGGTCCAATAAATCCCACTTTGAAAGGCGGGTTTAAGTATATGCTATACTTAGTCAATTCCTATTCTGGATATTTAGCAAGTTTCCCACTCAATTTGAAAAAAGACACCGTGGATGTGATCATTTTTGTTATTGAAAACCAACATTGAAGGACTGGTTGGTATCCAATAGAGGTGTGTTCCAACAAAGGGGGAGAATTTGTCAAATCTAAGCTTCAAATGTATTATTGGGGTTTTCATATCAACAAGATAGTCAGTGAGCCGTACAATATGCAAAACTAGATAGTCAGTGAGCCATACCATTTGCAACACAACGGTAGAGTTGAACAAGCAAATCAAACGGTAATTGAGGCTGCAAGAGCCACTATCTCCAATGCTGGTTTACCAAAGTCTTGCTGGCACAAGGTAGTGAAAGGCTGCTGTTTGATGCTCAACCAAATCCCAAAGAACAAAGATGAGGAACCACCGTGGACTAAGATGCACAGCAAGAACTTACCTAAAGAATACATCAAACCAATTGGAACTCCTCTTACCTACAAATTAAACAACACCAATATACATTCCAAGTTGGATGAAAGAGGAGCTTCTGGAATTCTGGTAGGATTCAATCTGAAGTTTCTGTCATATAAAGTGATCAACTTGGTGGGAAGAATCTTAGATACTAAACATGTCATTTTCAACAATCAAAATCCAACACAAATCTAAGTAGAGGATGACCACTCAATTCAACTCCAGTATGAAATGATCACTTTCAAATACCCAGACAGCTCAATGATACCTCCAACAACAAATCACCAATTTGGCAAGTCAAAGAGATCAAGGAGGAATTGATGAGCAAGGCCTTGGATTCAAAGGGTGAGACAACCTTGGCCAATGAATCATCAGTAGAATGAGATCTTTGACCAACCTTGAGAAGTAGAGACAAAATATCAAAACATGATTGATACGGTGTAAGACTCCAAACGGTGCTAAGCCGTGGCAGTTCTGTGGAGGGGAAAGGTGCTGTTTATGCTTCCCTCCTAGGAGTTACAATAATATTTAAATTCAACCGGAATTGAGGTCCAGAACCTTATGGATGAGAAATCAAAGTAAGGGAAGAGGATAAGAGTTGTCGGTAGCAATGGAAACAACACTATCTGAGGCAAGATGGTGCAGGTAAAGACTTGAACAAATAAGTCAAGGTTTGTTCAGAGTTCAATAGAACAAGGCAGTTGTAAGTAACAACGCCCACAAGCTAATAACTCTGGTCGTCAGCAGCTGATTAGGAAAGATCTACTCAATCCCAACCAACATCCAGGTTCTCAATGAACCTGCCCAACTCTCCGCAATCAAGCGCTTGAAGGGTACCAGATAACTGTGGGAGGCTGAAAAAACAAAAGCAATTTGTTTATGAAGCTCTAGAAGCAAATCAATAACAAATTTGAGCAAGAATATCCCAACACTTCTCAAGGGACTCAAGAATAGCATGGCGAAATTCAACCTTAAAGAAGAAGGGAGGTATAACACTCCAGGTTTTAAGCTTAATAAAACCTCTTCAATCAAACGTGATTGGCTCCAGAAAGATGATCAAGGAGAGATCAAGACCAGTATGGTCGGAAAAAGGGGTCAGAGTGGTATAACACACCCAAGAATTCAGACAGGAATTCTTCTTCAACCAGCAAGGCTATTGGTTGGTGATAAGGATCAAGTTCACAAGGGACAGAGTTTGAGTATGGAGGCTCAAAGGATCAAGGGGCAATCATGGATATACCCGGATAAATTGCTCAGATAAGTGGGGAAGGATGCCCATGGATAAATTGCTTATGATGATGGGGAAACAAATGAGATGAGATGATGATGCCCTCCTTGGATGCTGGTCCAAAAGGCCGGGGAGAGCCCCTACTTTTATAGACATGAGGCCCTGTATACTATGTACAAGTGATACTACAAATAGGTGCGGGAAAATGAAAACATAAAAAAAAAAAAAAAAAAAAAAAAAAAAAAAAAAAAAAAATAACATGAGAGGAAAAAAAAAAAGAAATGTCGCCCGCGTCGAGAATGACCGCGGGCAACCAGATGGACACCCGCGACAGCGGTCGCGGGTGTCAACAACGGCTGTCGTTGCCCGATCGGCGGCGACAACGGGGTGAAGGTTCCGACGGCCGCGAGCGGTCGCTTGCGGTTGTTGGTTGGATCAGATGATGGGCAAGGAGGGCGTGAGTGAGAACGATGAATGGTAAGTGGGTTTGGAGATCAAGTTGTGTGGGGGTCGCTCGCTGCAATGGTAGATTGGGAGTAGGATGGGTATGGGAAGGATGGAGTTGGGTTAGGCTGGTGGTAAGCACAAGGTTGAGGTTGAGGTTGATCAATGAGAGGTTTGTAGACAATCGAATGGGATGAACGATTGAGTTTGTCCAACCAGCGACGATCCGCGTCACTATTGGGTTCCGTCAACTTGGTCTTGGTCTTGAAGCTGAGGTTAGCACTACCAGGAGCACGAGAGGGGGGGTAGTAGTACAAGTCATCACTGGAATGACTACAATCATTGCCCCGACTCTCGTCGGTGGTCGAGAGGCTCGAGGATGGAGAGATGAAACCAATGGGGGAGAGATCTGAGATGGAAGGGACAAGTAGAATGTTGGAGGTTGTTGAGTGGTGATGATCGTGAGTTGGGACGGTGAGCAGGGATTGTTGAAGGTGGTTTGACGATCGCTTGCGTTGCTAAAAGTCAGGGCCGCGAGCGCGAAAAGCGGGAGTTGAACATAGAAGGGGGGGATCGAAGCAAAGAGACAGGCAAGAGACCTGTCCTAGACCGCTAGGACAGGGAGAAGTTGAGAGATGGGGGGAAATGAAGGTACCCATAGGGGTACAACCAAAAAAGATATATTTTTTTTTGTGGTGTCCCGGATTGGTCACCACATCTCTCCCCAACTTACAGACTGTCCCTAGTCTGCATCTAAAATTTGAAGGGATTAAAAAAAAAAAGCAGGGAACAAAGAAATTGAAGCAAAGATTGGACATTTCTTGATCTTGAGAGCAATTGAAGAGTTGAGGAAAATATCTTGATTCTTCCAAATGAGCCCTAGAAGCGGCAGGAATAGAACAAGGAGGGCGTCCAAGGTGCTCACATATGTGGCATACAGTAGAGTTTTACAACAAAAACGCAGCAAATGACCCTGGTGGTGCACAATTGGGAGGACTTACTTCTGAGATAAGTTGCCCCCACAACAATGAAACTTCTTGACTTGATCAGCAGAGAACCTTCTGGCCAACCAAGTACCATCCAGCTCCTCCAAAACATAAGATCCACCTCTAACTTGATGAACCACTCAATAAGGGCCATTCCAACAATTAGAGAAAAGCTTGCCCCACTGGGTCTCCAAAGATTGATTATAAGCTAAAACTAGGTCACCAGGGTTCAAGGGCTCCCTGATTCAATTAGAGTGCTTGTCCTCCCAATACTGGACGGATTTTGCTCTGGACTCCATCATCTTTTGATAAGCTTCTTCACAAACGTCTTCACTTCGCTCCAGTTGCTTTGATCTAGCAACTAACAGATCAGTGGTTGAGGACACCTCTTCCCAAGAGATACCCAAGAAAGATTCCATTTCCAGATCCAAAGGAAGGACTGCTCTTTGACCAAAGATGATTTCATAAGGTGAGTAGCCAGTAGTCCTTTTGGTTGAGATTCGATCAGAGAAGAGAACAAGAGGAAGGAATTTGCAACAATTCTTGCCACTTTCACCAGCCAGTTTAACAAGTGCAGCCTTCAAAGGGGCATGGCCTTGTTCCACCATGCCTTGGCCTTCAGGATAATAAGGAGTAGTAACTCTATGTTGTCCAGGAAGGGATTGGATCATTTCAGCAAGCTTGCCCCCAAATTCAGACCCACCATCAGTAGAGTAAGATCGAGCCAGGCCATAACGCATTGTCCAGGTCTCGTAGAGGAAAGCTGCCACTGATTCAGAGCTAAGGTTCTTAAGAAATTTTGCTTCAACCCATCCGGAAAAATCATCTCTAGCCACAATGAGGTACTTAGCACCACCTGCCTTTATATGAACCACATCCATAGCAATCCTTCCAAAGACAGTGGACTCCCCAGTAGGATAACAAATTTCAGCTGGGCGCCTAAGATCACGTTTTTGACAAACTTCACAACTCTTGCACCATTGGGAGACGGATTTCTTCAAAGATGGCCACCAGAATTGTTCGGATAATTGTTGATAAGTTTTGGTTTCCCCACAATGACCAAGGCCTTCATGGAGACTTTCAAGGATAGAATCTTGTTTAGAGGGAATAGTAACAACAATAAGAGCACAAGGATTGCCTCTCTTCATAAGTCTAGAGCCTTGAACAAAAAAATTAGAAGAATTTTGTTTAAGAGATCGAAATTCCTTAGCAGAGAGATCAGGAGGTTTTTGAAGAGTTGAAAGGTACTGCTCTAATTTAAGCCAGAAGCCTTGTTGAAAGCCAGAATAATTTTGAGAAGAAAAAGAGAAAATAGGTTGGATTAAAGGTTCCTCTTCATTGAAATCGGTTCCAACATCAGATTTGTTGTCCCCAAGAGGTCGTCGAGATAAACCGTCGGGCATGGTGAAAGATTTCCCCGGCCTGTGAACAATATCAAAAGAGAAAAGCTGGATAAAGGCCACCCAACGAGTCATAGGAGCATTGGGAAGACTGGGAGCGTTGATCATTTCAATGATGGATTGAGCATCAACTTGCAATTCAAAATGTTGGCCCCAGAGAATAATTTGAAGTTTCTTCATCATTCGAGCCACACCACAGAGTTCCAGTTTGGGTTGGGAGTATCTAGATTCTACATCTGAAAACAACAAAGATTCATAAAGAGCAGGACGGTCCCAACCATTTTCATCTTCCTGAGTAAGGACGGCCCCAACAGATTGATAACTAGAATCAATAGCCAGCTTGATCTTGCCAGCTCCAGGTCCATAAGAGATCTTTTTCAAAACTATGTCTTCACCAACTATCCTTTTGAGTAGCTGGAAAGCACATTCACAATCTTGGGTCCAAATCCATTCAGCATCCTTTCTGGTTAGACGACGCAAGGGTGCACAGATTTTGGATAAAGATGGGATAAAGATTCTAACATAAGTGACAACACCTAGAAAGCCCCTAACTTCAGTTGGATTGATTGGGGTAGGCCAAGAGATGATCTTGTTGACTTTGGCTGGTGCCATCCTTCTTCCTTCCTTGCAGACCACATGACCAACAATTTCCAGAGCAGGGACACAAGCTGCCAGTTTGGATCCAGAGACAGTAAGGCCAGATTCCTCGATTCAAAACAGAATCCTCTCCAAGGTAGTAGCATATTCCCAGATAAAACAACGAATTCCTGGATGCCAAGGTAAGAGCTCATTATCATAGTCAGATACTGGACCTTTAATTCCTCCATTGTCAATAAAGATACCAGCATGATCAGGGATTTCATCCTGGAGGATCCACATCATCTGAGCCTGATAGACTGAAACCAAGTTGGTGGCTCCTTGAGGCAATTGAGTAAGTTGAAATAAACCAAGAGGAGTATTGAAATTAGTGAGAGGACGAGAAATAGGATGTAAGGATTGTTTGTCATAGCCACCCATAATATCCCCTAGAACATAGCAAGCTCTCCCCGCAAAGGATTCAACAAATTCTTCAGTAGCAGGAGGGATACCAGAGTCTTTAATAGTAACTTTATTAAGAGGTTGAAGATCATGAACTATTCTAAGTTTACCATTACTCTTGAGGACACAGAAGACGGGGCTGGAGTAACTAGAAGTTGACTGTTCATACAGGCCAGTTCAAACTCGTTCCCGGACCAACTTGATGAATTTGTCAACTTTAGCAGCAGGGATAGGGATCTTTTTCTTTTGCCAAGGATCATGTTCAACTACAGGGATGATATAAGGGAGGCCATAGGATTCCCGCAAGAGACCTCTCTCTTCTTCACAGAAAGCAATAGATTTTTCCCTTAGAGATAAGACATTTTTGATTAAATTTAACTCATCAGGAAGAAGCCATCCATCTGGACCAAAGTTGACCACCTTAAGACGTTCTTCAGTGACCCGTCCATTAGGCACAAAGGGACTAATAAGAGATTGAGGAAGACCACAGTAAGGATCGCGAGATAGAGGAGGACGCATAAGGGGAGGATTGAGGTTGAGAGGCATAGGCTGGTTGACTGGTTGGATCTTCTTAGCAACTGGTTTATACTTGGTGGCAAAAGAGAGAAGTTCTTGTTTCCTCCAAGAGTTGACCAGAGAGACTTGATTTCAAAAGCTGAGTCCAAGTTCCAACATCTTCCAAGTCCGATGTTCTGCAATATCCTTGAAGGGTGCCTTTTCCATAAAAGGAGAACCAGGAGATAATACGTTGCTCACATGTGTGGCACAAGGTAGGGTTTCGAAAATGACGGTAAAAGATTGCCCTGGCAGTGCACAATTGGGAGGACTTACTTGTACCCCAAATTGCCTCCACTGAAGCCCATATTCCTTCATACCAAAATCACCAAAAATGGAATTGCAATTAGGATCTGGTTTAGACTCATTGCGGAGATTCAAACCGGAACTGAGAGAAGATTGATCAGACTCAAAATTAGAAGGGAAAGAAGTCACAACAGATCCAGAGAGAGAAGGAGATGGAGAAGAAATATTTTTGGATTTTCCTATTTTGATATGTTTTTGTTTTTTAATATTCTTGAGCTCAGAAGAGAATGATGAAAAGAATGAAAAATAAGCCTGAGGGATGGGAGTTGACCCTTGAGTTGAAGTTTGAGGTTGAAAAGAACCACAACCATTAGTAGGATCAACTATTCCCCTAAAAAATGAGAGGAACTAGAGTTATCCTTCTGATTCCCCTTAAAAGATGATTTGGGAGAATGACCAGGAAAATCTCTTTCCCAACAACCAGAATCCAAAGAGCAAAGAGGAACTTCAATTTTCCTGCCATCAGCATCAGAGAGAAGAATTCTCTCCCCAACTTGATCAGAAAACATCAGGGTTGCACCAAAGTCCATTAAGAAAGGTTGTCCCAAGATCATAGGACTGTCCAAACGAGTGATCCAAAAGTGGCAGGTTCCAACAATATTTTGACCAATCCTGACCGGTACATCTTCAGCAATACCAACCAGTTCACAAGCTTGATTTCCTATCCCATACACTGCAGAGTTGAAGCTGACCCTAGGACTAAGTTTGAGCTTGCAGGCCATAGCATCCGAGATTAAGTTAAGCTGAGATCCAGAATTCACAAGAGGAGAAAACATTTTAGCTGAGTCACCAAGATAACAAGGAAGGAAGCCAAGGGGACAGGAATAAAGGTTGGAGTCTAAATAAGGACTGGTTCCACCAGAGTCCTCCATTAAATTTCCAGAGGAAACTTTGAGTTCTTCAGGGCCAATTTCCACACGTCGACGAGAGACCCATTTCTTCATTCCTTCAGCAACAGATGGAGAGATCAATAGGAGTTCAGCCACAGATAGATCAGGAATTTTGAGATCAGAAATTTTCTTTAATACTCCCTCCACAGCATTGGGGTGATCCTTGGAGATGCCCCTTTCAAATCGAGCTTTGGGCTGGGTGGAGGGAGGAAGTTCAGGTGATGCAGAATCTAAGATAGGATTAGAAGGTTGAGGTGAGGGAGAAGGATCAGGGTGATCTGGGAACCTTTCCATGAGTGGTTCCTTTTCCACCTCCATGTCTTCTACATCAGAGGAAGGAGGCTCAAGCAATGATTGACGTTTAATGGGTTTTCAAAGGATTGAAGTTGGCAAGGAAGGAGCCTTATGAGGTTTAGGTTCCTCATGTTGTTTCCTAGCTGGATCAGATTGATAAGTAGTCCCAGCAAGACCAGAGGAAGAAATATCTTGCGGATACCAAGGTTGGAGGGTACCACAGGATGATCAAAATTCAAAGGAAGCAAGAGATGCTTTCACAGGAGGTGATGGCTGGTAAGAGGCCACCACATGTGGGATAGGACGAGACAAGTTGAAAGGGATTAGGGCACCATTAGGGAGGAAGTAATTGTTCCCCCTCTGCTCTACCAACTTTTCCTTTAGGTCCTTCTGAAGTTCTTGGCATTGTCCGGTTCCATGGCCTTCCCTATGACAGTAGTAACAGACCAGAGTTGATTTGGGGACAGAAGAAGGAGTTTTAGGAGTAGCTAGCGGAGAAATCTTTTGATCTATTTTGTTCTCAAAAGCTCTAAGTAACTTGGTGATTTCATCTATAGTAGTAGGTTCTCAATTGGAATTAGGATCTGCTTTAGGCCTACGATCTGCTTCCATTTTAATCATAATATCGTTTGAATCTTTAAAAGAAGGAGCATGGACCGGTTCAGTAGTTCTAGGTTTTTCAAAGGTAAGAGCAGTTTGAACTTTCATGACTTTATCCACAGTACTCCTAAGGGTGAGAAAACCAGGGAGCTTGAATCAATTATCCCTGGTGGTAATCATGGATCCAGATTTGACCAGTTCTTCTTTAATCCTTTCCTGCACAGCCAACGAAAAAGATTGGAAGAACTTTGTTCAAATTTTGTCCACTGTGTCAATGTGATTGTTTTGGATAAGATAGTTTTGAATGGGATCCCAAGACTTCCTAAAAATCTGATAGTCAGAGGCTGAAGAAATACCAAAATTGGAGATCCACTGAGAAACCAGAGCATCCAAATCCTGCAGAGTAAACCTAGCCACATCTATTTTTCCCCAGTATGCCAACATAGCCTCCCTGAGAAGCGTCCAGTTATGGGATTCAAATCCCTCAAAAGACTCGATTACCTCCATAACTTCATCAGAGGAGATAAAGAATCGCAACTGATAAGCCATATCAAATTCACTAGCTCTATCCACTTCAGCAGCCATTTCGTAGGAGTCCAAGAATTGCTCAACATTTGTACCGTTGAAGCCTAAGTTCTTGTTCTGAGGTTTGATCTTTACCATCTTAGGTTGGACAGAGGTGGTTGGAGTAGCGGAAGATGCCATATCAAATAACAGAGTTCCTAGGGGATCCAAAGAGCAGATTTCCAAAGTGGCTCACGAGTGTGGCAAGAGTAGGGTTTCGCCAAAAATGACAAGTATCTTGCCCAAGCTGTGCACAAATTGGGAGGACTTACTTCTAGGATAAGTTGCCTCCACGGATCAGATTTGAGAAGAGAGAAAAAAAAGAAAAAAAGATCGGTTTTCGAGGTTGATTTTAAATGTCTTGGGACTGTAAATCCCAAGGTTGCTGGTTTGATCCCGGCCCGGGGGACCAAATGTAAGACTCCAAACGGTGCTAAGCCGTGGCAGTTCTGTGGAGGGGAAAGGTGCTGTTTAGGCTGCCCTCCTAGGAGTTACAATAATATTTAAATTCAACCGGAATTGAGGTCCAGAACCTTATGGATGAGAAATCAAAGTAAGGGAAGAGGATAAGAGTTGTTGGTAGCAATGGAAACAACACTATCTGAGGCAAGATGGTGCAGGTAAAGACTTGAACAAATAAGTCAAGGTTTGTTCAGAGTTCAATAGAACAAGGCAGTTGTAAGTAACAACGCCCACAAGCTAATAACTCTGGTCGTCAGCAGATGATTAGGAAAGATCTACTCAATCCCAACCAACCTCCAGGTTCTCAATGAACCTGCCCAACTCTCCGCAATCAAGCGCTTGAAGGGTACCAGATAACTGTGGGAGGCTGAACAAACAAAAGCAATTTGTTTATGAAGCTCTAGAAGAAAATCAATAATGAATTCGAGCAAGAATATCCCAACACTTCTCAAGGGACTCAAGAATAGCATGGCGAAATTCAACCTTAAAGAAGAAGGGAGGTATAACACTCCAGGTTTTAAGCTTAATAAAACCTCTTCAATCAAACGTGATTGGCTCCAGAAAGATGATCAAGGAGAGATCAAGACCAGTATGGTCGGAAAAAGGGGTCAGAGTGGTATAACACACCCAAGAATTCAGACAGGAATTCTTCTTCAACCAGCAAGGCTATTGGTTGGTGATAAGGATCAAGTTCACAAGGGACAGAGTTTGAGTATGGAGGCTCAAAGGATCAAGGGGCAATCATGGATATACCCGGATAAATTGCTCAGATAAGTGGGGAAGGATGCCCATGGATAAATTGCTTATGATGATGGGGAAACAAATAAGATGAGATGATGATGCCCTCCTTGGATGCTGGGCCAAAAGGCAGGGGAGAGCCCCTCCTTTTATAGACATGAGGCCCTGTATACTATGTACAAGTGATACTACAAATAGGTGCGGGAAAATGAAAACATAAAAAAAAAAAAAAAAAAAAAAAAAAAAAAAAATAACATGAGAGGAAAAAAAAAAAGAAATGTTGCCCGCGTCGAGAATGACTGCGGGCAACCAGATGGACACCCGCGACAGCGGTTGCGGGTTTCGACAACGGCTGTTGTCGCCCGATCGGCGGCGACAAAGGGGTGAAGGTTCCGACGGCCGCGAGCGGTCGCTTGCAGTCGTTGGTCGGATCAGATGATGGGCGAGGAGGGCGTGAGTGAGAACGATGAATGGTAAGTGGGTTTGGAGATCAAGTCGTGTGGGGGTCGCTCGCTGCAATGGTAGATTGGGAGTAGGATGGGTATGGGAAGGATGGAGTTGGGTTAGGCTGGTGGTAAGCACAAGGTTGAGGTTGAGGTTGATCAATGAGAGGTTTGTAGACAATCGAATGGGATGAACGATTGAGTTTGTCCAACCAGCGACGATCCGCGTCACTATTGGGTTCCGTCAACTTGGTCTTGGTCTTGAAGCTGAGGTTAGCACTACCAGGAGCACGAGAGGGGGGGTAGTAGTACAAGTCATCACTGGAATGACTACAATCATTGCCCCGACTCTCGTCGGTGGTCAAGAGGCTTGAGGATGGAGAGATGAAACCAATGGGGGAGAGATCTGAGATGGAAGGGACAAGTAGAATGTTGGAGGTCGTCAAGTGGTGATGATCGTGAGTTGGGACGGTGAGCAGGGATTGTCAAAGGTGGTTCAACGATTGCTTGCGTCGCCAAAAGTCAGGGCCGCAAGCGCGGCAAGTGGGAGTTGAACATAGAAGGGGGGGATCGAAGCGGAGAGACAGGCAAGAGACCTGTCCTAGACCGCTAGGACAGGGAGAAGTTGAGAGATGGGGGGAAATGAAGGTACCCATAGGGGTACAACCAAAAAAGATATATTTTTTTTTGTGGTGTCCCGGATTGGTCACCACAACGGCTTTATGGCTGACAAACTGCCTACAAATCTCAAAGAGGCCATCAAAATTCCCCATTGGAAAGATTCAGCAGGGAAGGAGTTTGCAACCTTTGAAGATCAAGAAGTCTGGGAGGACGCCAACAACAATCACGTCACTAATCCCCTGAATACAGTTCCCATCTTCAAAATTAAGCACAACGCTCATGGCAAGCCTGACACTTTCAAAATGCGTCTGTGCATTCAAGTTTCCAACCAAAGTTATGGCCTAGATTATCATGAAACATTTGCACCAACCGTTAAAGTGGCTTTGCTAAGAGCAGTTCTCACCTAAGCAGCTGACAAGAATCTCAAGCTTTTAAAACTTGATGTCAAAGGCGCTTTTCTGCACTTGGGACTTGATGAAGAAGTTTTTATCAAAACTCCTTACGACTGCAACTGGAAATCAAAATATCTTTGACTCAAAAAATCCTTATATGGACTAAAGCAAGCTCCAAGAAATTGGTATTTCATGCTTAGCAATTGGATTAAGGCGCAAGGATTCTCTGAGTCCAATTTCAATCCTTGTCTATACATTGCAAATGACGGTTGCTCAGCAGTTTTCTTTCATATAGATGACCTCATTGTAGCAGGAAATGTATATCAATTCAAGTACGCCTTTCTTTTGAAGTTCAAAAACTCATTGGCTCAAAAACCAAACATGTTGCTTGGAATGAAGGTTGATCACAACAACGGTCTGATACAGCTGTTTTTGCCTCTTCATATTGAGAAGGGATTATCTGAGCTTGACATGACCAATTTTTGTTCTGTTTCTACTCCTCTAACTCAAGGATTACATCTTGCTCCAGCAAGTGAAGAAAATCATCAAGAGTTCCTCAAACTTCAAGTCAACTACAGGTCTCCTATTGGTCAATTAAATTTTGTAGCGGGTCTTGCTTGGCCAAATATCAGCTTTGCCCTTTCTAGCATAGCAAGATATTGCAAGCGTCCGGGTATGAGTCACTGGAACAAAATATGACACATCTGGAAGTATCTATCAAACACCAAAAATCCTAGTCTTACTCTTGGTTGGCAATCAATATCTGATAAGCTTGTCTGTTTCAGCAATTCTACCTGGGGTGATGATCCCACTTCAAGAGGTTCTAAAAGCAGATTCATATGTTCCTTCAAAGGCAGACTGATCTATTAGACTAGTAGAAGACAGAAAATTATTACTCACTCATCCACTTAATTGCAGTGCGTGGCTTTATCCAGCTGTCATCTTGAAACCCACTGGTTGCAGCAACTGATTGAAGACATGTAATGCACTAAATTCAAATTTCCCATTCATCTTATTGACAAAAAAGGACTGGATGATAACATTAATAAATTTGGTTTGATCTCAAAAGCTAAGCATATAGATCTCAAAACAAAGAGTCTGCGGTAAAATTTTGAAAAGGGCCTAATCAAACTTAGGCTGATCTTCTCTCAATCAATGACTGCTGATGCCCTGACCAAATCTGCAAACAAAACCTCAACTATCCATCTTGTAAATTATTTTAGTTCTCTGTTTTATTGATTTATGAGTTGAGGGTGCTGTTTAATTCTTAGCCTCACTTATTTTTTATTTTTTATTGATCTTATTTTCTGTCTCAGATATTATCTATGAATCACTCATCCTATCTTGTCAATTTTCTATTTGATTATGTGCATCTCATAGGTGTGTACTTTTATTGTTTCTCTATCTCTTAATTCTTATTTTTTGTCTTTCCTATATATTTCTCTCATCTCTTACTTTTTTAACTTCCATTGACGTTGCACAACTCACTACATCTTCAACATCAGGTTGTGGACACTTGAATAATTGATCCATGCAACTGAATGGCTCTTTACTTGTAACTAAATCCATTGAAGGGTAACGGTGAGGATCTGGTCAAACTCTTCAATCATCCCTAATATCAAGCCTTTCATTTTGCTATCCTCAAGCCAATACAACAATATAAATCAACTACAACCTAACCTCATTCCACAATCAATCAATTACTCAAGTCAACACTTGATCTATTCATGTTCACCGGCAGCCACCTTGATCATTGTAAGAATCAACTCTCCAACTCACCAATCAACAAAAACTTATTCTATTCTTGCACAGATCTTTCAAGGCGCTCATTGTGAAATTCTGACGTATTGTGCCTGGCTTTCTCAATCTCTTCTGGCTGATCTATTTTCTTCAATCTCAAAATATCTACATATTTTGAATCTTTTTATCTCATCCAGATTAGATCTCCATTGGTTCAACTTTGACTTGTGAATATTTATTATTTTCTTAACTTATCACTCACCATTTTTCATTTTTTTAGGCAATCAATTTCATTCTGGTCTTTGTGACCAACTCAGTTTTTCACATAAACATGATTAAAACAGGACTGTATAACTACAAGTCCCTTTTTTAGACTGTATTTGTCCCAGAATCAGCTGTACAATTATCCAGAAACCATGCCATATGGTAACAAAAGAACTTTGAGAGATAGATAACTGATTAATTTCCAAATTATGACCTTTATCTTATCAGTTCAAAATCTTAGAACAAAACTTTGCACTGTGGTAGTTTGTTGGCTTGATACTATGCACAGAGAAACCTGTAAAAGTAACAAAAATACAGAATAAAAACAAATAAATACAGGAGTTTGAAATCCATAAATATTGTTGCAGAAATTAATTCCCCACCCAAAATAAGTTAGGGTCACTGACTGACCCCACTCTTGAAATATAAACCCTTCATATTTTAAATAATTCAATAAGATAGGACCAAAAGGCCACAGCACCAATAGGGCACCTTTTTCCCAATTAAATATTTCACATATATTATCATGTAAAGGTTTCACACCTAAAAATTCAGTCAGAATTGAGGTGTTGTGTATATGTTAGGAGTTACACAAGGAAATGTGTTATGTCACAATTCCTGGGCGCAGTCCCGCCTCCCTACACAAGGCCTAAGTACCTGTAGCATCACATTCCTGTGTACAGAAGTCCTGCACGCAGCCAATTTTGCCACGCACGCAGCCGATTTTGCCACGCATGCATCCAATCCTACCCTGCGCGCATCTGAATGGACTGATCCCCGCATCAGGATCCATTATGGCAAATCTGACAGCAGGTACCTCTCACAGGAGCTACAACCTAGTGGGATTTACCTGGCATATTTAATAATGTGACATATGCACTAAAATAATGTAAAAACCTTGAAACCTAAATAAAAATATTATATAACTAATTTTAAAGTATTTTAGATAATAAATCAAGCATTGAAGGTTACCACAAAACAGAAAGATCCTAATCTTTGGAGACCAAAAAACACTAAAAAGAGTGGCGGTAAAAATTATTGCAAATTATCTACGTGCTCATCAGATGATAGAAAATCAATGAATATCCACATTTGTGTAATTTAAACCAATAGTAATATTAAAAATAAAGGATAAGTGCAGAATTATCAGAATTATGCCATTTAACAGATTAAAATATCCTGTGGCTAAAATAGTACAGAAATCCAGCAGATCTGAGGACAGCTGATTGAAAGAACCAAGTGGACGTGCTACACCTGCCCCGACAGGCTTAACAGCCTCATCCCATGAGAAGAATCCTCTCTATGTGCCCTGAGAAAGCTCATCATCACCCCAAAAGGTATTTATACAGACCTCTTTGGATTTATTATTCCCCATCAGTTTTACCAATAATTTATTATTATCAATCTGACAACTTGTCATTGTTGATAAAGTGATTATAAAGAGATAAGCAAGTGATTTATTACTCATTCTGCAGTATTATTATTATTTCTAAAAACAATGAACCTGATTCATTAAATTATAGTCAAGAAATAAACCCCAACTGCTCTGAAACCCTTTACCTGAATCTTTGCAGGCTTTCTGTGGAACTATTGCCCAGAGTAAGTGTTTACCTTCCTGCCTTGGAAATTTTGCTTTTTTTCCCAGCCCTATCAGTGGATAAGTCCTTATAAGGTACACATTATCATTCCAAGGTTCTTAAACTGCCTAAGGAGGCCCCTTGAAGAGAGTTTGTCTGTCTGTAAAGATTGCCAGCAGTATAATACTTTGGCCCCTCTTTTTTCATAACAAATTGAAAACCTTTTTAACCAAACAAATTAAAACTTGCACCAGATCTTAACATATTTATTATTTGAGCTTTTTAAGTGTTCATCTTTGGAATATTTTTTTTATTATTATCCCAGTATTCTTATCACTTTCTGTAGCTAAAGGAATGCGTGGTTCCTGGTCTCAGAGAGCTGAAATAATTCTTCAAAAATCACAACTATGCTGATAATCACATTTTCATAAGTTATTTCTAGTAAACTTGTAATAATCACCCAAAAATTTATTTATAACACTTTTTTACAGCTTTTTTTCCACCAAAACTGATCCAAACCACATAAATTCTGTATAATACTCCATTATAGTCAGGTTCAAAGGTCCCAAGATCACCAATTATCAGTTTTGACCCCCTGCAGAGATGTTAAATATCCCCAGTACTACTATGGCCACTATTTCATAGTATGAATAAATTATCATTGATCAAAAATTAAAAAAAATAAACCAATATCTTTGAAATTATCCATATTTTTAACAAATTTTTTTGTAAAATTTAAAAATTATATGTATTGAATAATGCATGACCCCCAGAAGCTAAAGGATTCCCAGAGTCTTGTAATATGGGAGGCTTACAGGTTCCACATTGGGTTGGTTTGGTGAAAAGTTTTGAATAAATGGTCAGGGAAAAGCCTTGAATTTCTCAATTTTTGCCTTAAACATTTTTATCCTTGATGGGACAATTATATGTTTGATGATAAGATTGATTCCAGGGGAAATGAGACCTAGAATTTTCCTGTATTTATACTTTCATATCCCATCATGTTTTCTCTAGCCATCATTGGGTTGAAGAGGGGTAAGGGGCCATGAATTAAGATTAGGTATGCAACCAGACATGGTGGATAAGCAGTTACTGGTTTTAAAGGCCATATGAACCTGTCTGATTTCATTTAACATGATTTTTCCTGAAAATGATGTGTGATGATTCCAGAAATAGTTTTATTTGAGAATTGTAATTCTTTGAAAGAAGGGTGAGTGTATGTGTATTTCATTAATCAGTTTAATTTTTTGGCCTCATATACAAATTTTGACATATGTATTTCATTTTGCATGTGTAAAAGTCACAATTAGTTGCATTAGAATTTTGGTTAAATTTAATTTCTTTTTATTTTGTGTTTTGTGTGAAATACATCAAATTAAATTCTGAGTGTTTTTCACCTTTTTGTTTAGTAATCTCAACTAGGATTATCTGAAATTAGCTTCCTAAAAAAACTCTAGTTTAGGTCAAAAAACAATTTGAAATCAAGTCCTAAATACAAAACTATAAGGTAGCAATATCCATAACCTTTTTCAAAAATTTTCAAAGTGATGAAAAATTTTCAAGCTTTCTAGCATCAACCCTTGTAACAACTTTCCATACCCTCCATAAATACATGATAAATAATATCAAGAATTCATCCATTGATTAAATACATCATATTATTTTTCCATCAATTTAACTCTCCATTTTATTCTCTATACTTAAATATCATCCACCCCCCCGCTTCACCCTTGTTGCTTTGTGTGATCCAGATACTATTGCAAAGCCATATTTTCAGCTTGCTACTTACACAGAGCAACCTGTCAAAGTAGAAAAAAATAAAATAAATAAATTAAAAAAACAAAATGGGGTAAAAAAATCCAAAAGTATTATTGAAAAAATGGATTTCCCACCCAAAATTAGGTCGGGTCACTTACTGACACCACCCTTGAATCCTTACTCCTTCATATTTGATATAATTAACAAAAAGTGACTAAAAAGTCACGGCACTACTATGGAACTTTTTGGCCAGATTATATTTTCACATGTGTTTTTATTTATGGGTGTCACACCTGAATTTGAGTCAGGACTGAATTATTGTGTATATTTTAGGAGTTGCCTGCAGAAATGTGTTTTGTCAGAATTCCTGCCCGCAGCTCTGCATCCCTATAAACAGTACCTGCAAATCTGCTTTTCCCTGTACGCCTCAGTGAGAGATTCACAGGTGCAAGATACCTGCAGGCAGCTGATCCTGCAATCCATGCAGCAGATCCTTCCCTGGACACGGCAGATTGGACCAACAACTAGATGGCAAAAGGTACTGCCAATAACAGCTACAACCTTGAAGGATCAATCATGCATATGTAATTACATGAAAAATGCATGTAAGATAGTCTTAAAAGACTATCTTATCAAATAAAATGAGTATAAAGTAAGTTTTAAATTATTTTTAATTAAGAAAAAAAATATGGAGGATCATCACAACAAGGACTGATAAAGGGATTTAATGATCACAAAACATATTAAGAAGTTGCGCTAAAAAATATAAAAATTATCAATTTGATCAGAAGATGATGATGGATCAATAAAAGTCTAAATTTTGTTGCTTTAGGCAAATCTTAAAAGTAAAAATCAAAGACACGTGCAGAATGATCAAAATGACAAATTAACACAATAACATATTGTGTAGCTAAAATAGTACAGACATCCAGAAGATCTGAGATCAGCTGATGGAAAGGACCAAGTAGACATGCAATACCTGCCCTCGCGGGCTTGATAGCCTCAGCCCATGACAGAACCCCCTATATGTGCCCTGATAAGCTCTTTATCACCCTCAAAAGGTATTTATACAGACCTCTTTCGATCTATTGCTCCCAATCAGTTTTAACAGGAATTTATTATTATCAATCAGAAACCGTGTCATTTTTAATCAAGTGCTTATAAAGAGATAAGAAAGTTATTTATGAATTATTCTGGAGTATTATTATTATTTCCCAAAACCAATCAACCTGATTCATTAAATTATAGTCAAGCAATCAACCCCATCTGCTCTAAAACCCTTTACCTAAATCTTTGCAGGATTTCCGTGGATTATCTCTCAAAGTAAGTTCTTCCCTTCCTGACTTGGATTGTGTGCTGTTTTTCTCAGGCATATTAGTCAATAAGTCCTTAGAATGCACCCATCATTATTCCCAGGTTCTTAAGCTGCCCAAGGAGGCCCCTTGAAGAGAGGTTGTCTGTCTTAAGTGTTTATCTTTGGAATATTATTATTCCAGTATTTTTATCACTTTCTGTACCTAAATGAATTCAAGGTTCCTGGTATCAGAGAGCTGACAAATTGAATGATTGATGAATTTTAAAAGAACTTTATAATCAACATTATACACCAGTAAAACCATTCTGGAAAGATAGTAAGTCCTTAATTACCCCAACTTGGCTTGCACTATTATTTTAACTTTATTTGAAGGTATTTTTGCCATCAATATCTAAAAAAATAAGTAAAAAAAACTGTTCATGGTGTAGAGATTCCTGTGGGATTATATAAATAATGTAGAAAATATCTTGCTGGCAGTCCTTGAACAGGAATTTGGTATTACTTATACTCCTTTAGAGTATTTAGTAAAACTAAGGTGGTTTTGATTTGCCTGCCCTTCTAGTACAATAGTAAGTCTGCACATTAATTCATTTAAATTAATGGCTGGTTTCTTTGAGACTGAATATAGGTCTCAGATCAGAACTAGATTCAACACAGAAATCTGCATGTCACTTGCTAGCAAGCGCTGTAAAAGGGCTCTTGCCTGATGTATTGCCAAGCTCATTTCCAGCTCTTACCAAGTTTGGGTCAAAATTTATCAACACTGTAATTTTCAGCTTGCTACTACATACAGAGCAAAACTGTCGAATAGTAACACAAAATATGAAAAATAAGAATACCTCAATTAACAAAGCAAGGAGTGAGAAATCCATAAATGTTATTACAGGAATGTATTCCTCACCCAAAATTAGGTAGGGTCACTCACTGACCCCACCCTTAAATTCCAAATCCTTATATTTTTAAAATAATTAAAAAGAAAAGTACTGGAAATTAAAACACCTGTATGGCAATTTTTGGCCATTCTAACATTTCACACGTATTGTCACGTATAGGGTTTACACCTAAATTTCACTAAGAATCGACGTGTTGTGTATATTTTAGGAGTTACACGCGGAAATGTGTTATGTCACAATTCCCACGCGCATCCCCGCATCATTACATAAACCTACTAACTAGCAGCAGCAGGATCCCGCGTACTAGAGACCCGCGCGGAGCTGACTCTGCCACGCACGCAGCGTATCCTATCCCGAGCGCATCTGTACTACTGATCCCCGCGCCTGGATCAGTCATGAATAATCTGACAACTAGGTACCGCACAGAAGAGCTACAACCTAGTTAGGGTTGCCTAGTATATGTAACAAACAGACATATGCATTAATAATGATCTAAAAAGATCAAAATTGAAATAAAATTAATGAGAATTAAGTTTTAAACATTTTTTAATAATAAATCAAAGATCAAGGACTACCACATAAACCACAGATTTTGATCTTTGAAGACCATGAAACACTACAAGAAGTGTTCATACAAATTATCAAAAATTATCTAAATTATCAGCAGCTGATGGAAAATCAGCAAACATCCACATCTGCACGCTTTAAAGCAATATCATTAGTACAAAGGAAGGATGAATATAGAATGATCAAATTTACGCTATAACTAATTAACAGATCCTGTGGCTAAAATAGTACAGAAATCCAGCAGATCTAAGGACAGCTGATTGACAGCACCACGTAGACGTGCTAATTTTTCCCTGACTGGCCTGCCAGCCTCAGCCCACGAGCAGAACCCTCTCTACGTGCCCTGAGAAGACCAAAATCACCTCAAAAAGGTATTTAAACAGACCTCTTTGGATCCATTATTCAATAATCAGTTTACCAGGAAATTATTTATTATCAATCAGACACCGTGTAATTGTTAATCAAGTGCTTATATGAAGATAAGCAAGTGATTTATGACTTATTCTGCCGTAGTATTATTTTACCTTTATAACCAATCAACCATTGAAGTTTAGTCAAGCAATCTACCCTATCTGCTCTGAAACCCTTCCAATTATTCCAGGATTTTTTTGGTAAAGTGCTAAGAGTGAGTGTTACCCTTCCTGTGTAGACCGCTTGTGCTGTTAAGCCCGGCCATCAGTGGAATAAGTCCTTTCTGAGGCACCCATATTTATTCCAAGGTTCTTAAAAACTGCCTAAGGAGGCCCCTTGAAGAGAGGTTGCTAGTCTGTAAAGATCCCCAGTAGTATAATACTGTGGCCCCTCTTTTATATTATATTTAAAAACCTTTACTACCAAACCAATTAAACCTTGCAACTGCTCTTATTTGAGCTTCTAAGCGTTTATTATTATCATTCCAGCATTTTTATCACTCTCTGTAGCTAAAGGACTGCAAGGTTCCTGTTATCAGAGAGCTGACAACTGGGGGTCTGGCTGGAAATATCCTTAAATAATTAATTTTCAATTATTTATTCCTTGGACAAGTCTATTTATTTTTAAAAAATAGGTTAACATACTTATAACATATATTTTTGATCATTTGTTTCTCTAGTGGATCTTAAGTCAACGGAGAATTGATCAATTATTATTTGGACCTTCTTAAAAAGAAAAGAGAATAAAAACACCCTAACTTTGTCACTGTTATTATAACTCCTGAGCAACAACAGGAGAAATTGCTTCATTATAAGCAGCAGGTTATAAAAGACAAAGAACTCAAGCTTGAAAGAATTATCAATTTCAATTCTTTATTAAGGCAACACAAGGAGTGGAAAATTTATCAAAGGAAGCTTTATATTATTTATAAACTAAATAATCCTGAAGATAAAGAAAAACCCAAAAATAATAAAAGTGATTATTTTTTTAAAAAATCACCTTATCACGTAAAAATACAAAAATATATTAAATTTACATTTTTTTATCCATTGCAGTGGATTTTGTTTTTGGTGATCGCATTGACCAGGACTTCCTAGAGGACGTCCCAGAAATTGTACCATTGGATTTACCCTTGTATTTATCCCAGGATCTGATTGGGACTCACTCAGAACCCGTTGGAATACCTTCCAAGGATAGCTGTGATCCCAACCAAGTGTTGGTACCGTTGAATTTAACTCTAAGTAAGTTAAAATATTTATAAAAAAAATTATTAAAAATATAAAACACACAAAAAATATTATTTTTAAAAATTTAAAGTCTTTTTTTCCAAAAGTTTTGAAAAAAGACTTACATATTTTCTTGGGTACTATGTATCAAAATAGGTGCAACACCCGTGCAACTGGCAGAGCCCCGTCATATGGATCTCTGCCTGGAGGAACCCGTACGCGCAAGTACTCCAGTCGCGAACGCGATGAGGGGACTCAAACTCGTGACCATAGCATCACACGGGACGATGACGGCAACAACCATGGGCGCCAACTCGACCAACAGACAGTTGGAGAGCCCTCTTTTGCCCACCAGGTTATCCCAGGAGGGTACAGGTCCTCCTACGCCACCCCAGCTGGAATCAACCAAGAAGGAAAGGGTCAAAGTGTTAGTGAAAGAGCACGTGAGCTATTGGGAACAATTCAGGTTGGCTCAGACCCAGGAGGATCAACCAGGTATGAGAAAAGCCATTTCTCAGGCAAAGAAATCTCAGATTTCTCTGCAAAGGTTGATCCAAAAGAAAGAAGTAGAAGCCTACGTGCAGAACTGGAATCCTTGGGATCAGTTAGCTTCCTTAAAGGGAAAGGACCCCAAAAAGAGGAGGTCCTCAGCCCATCAGAAGTTAATGAACCCAAAGGATTGGGAAAACATAATATCCTTAGCTCAGAAGTGGAAAAAGGTGTACCGCAATTAGATGTAGAAGCTCTTAATAGCTTTTCTGTAAATGTGTCTCACAATTTTACCATTATTAGCCAATGCTTTGACAAAGTTTATAACCAATTGGACAAATTAAGTTCAAGTATTTTTAGAGTGATTGGCAGTCAGTCTCAGATTATGATAATTGATTAGTTGGAAATACAACAAATCAAGGATAGTATAACAGCTAGTAAGTTTGACATGATGAAACATATTGATGACAATCAATCAATTCTCAGGAAGATATTCTTGCAACCATGGACCAGCTTCAAGAAGAAGTTAAGAAAACTAGTCCTACTCCCTCAGCTCATCTGACTAACAAAATTGACCTACTAAGTAACAAACTTGATTTAGAGTTAGGTATGATTAAGAATGATCTCAGAGATCTTAAATTCAACACTACTAACTCTCCGGTAATTGACTTAGAATAAACTAGACCTGCCAGGTTCACCAGTACTCCTAGTGTTCCTCCCAGGACCAGGATACCTAGGAATGAGTCTTTCAGACCCAGTCCTACTCCGGAAATGGAGCAGGCTTTGAAGCTACTTCCTCCCATCACTGAATGGCCTAAATTCTCCAGAGAAGGAGAATACAACCATGTCAGTTTCATTAAGTTTATTGACTATACTCTTTCTTCCTATGAGCTCCCTGATGCAATAGCTGTGGTAAGATTTCCCAGATTATTTGAAGGAGTAGCTCTTGATTGGTTTATCAATAAAAGAGAAGAAGTTGGATCTTTATCCTGGAATTCTTGGAAAGAATTGATCAAAGTGCAGTTTGGTACCAGGATTTGGAAAAGAAAGATGATGGAAACTTTTGAAACCTCCCAGTTTGATCCGTCCAAGGACAAACCTCATAAGTGGTGCTTAGACCAGAAAAAGAGGTTGGACTGTTTCTACCCTGATGCTGATAAAGAAGAAGTCAATGAAAGACTCCTCAACTTATCTCCCAGACAAATCAACCACAGTGTAAGGTGTAGAATGCCCATGGATTCAGATCTTTCCACCTTAATAGGTGTATTGGAAGAAACTATTGATATGAATGGTCTTGACAAAAGGGTCAATAGACCTCCAAGGGAACAAAATAATAGGAACAGGGAAGAATATACCGCCAAAACTAAGGAATCCCCTGCTACTAATCCATCTACTTTGGAATTCAAGAAGACTCCAGAATCAAAAGAGAAAGTATGTTGGAACTGTAACCAAACAGGATACGTAAAACCTGACTGTCCTCTACCTAGGAAAAGGATTAACCTTATTGAAGAATATGACAATCCTGACCCTCACCTTGATGATACTGACGGATCACTCTCTGATTGTGATCTAATAATCACTAACCCTATCAATGTTATTGAAGGTAGTATTGAGTCTTCTCTGGACATAAATTCCATCAATGAGGATTCTAATTTACCTCAAAAATGGAATCCCAACATGAAGATACAACACATCTCTGAGGCTAAGGCTTTGACCCTAAAACCTTCTGCTGGTAAAAGTTACACTTCAGGCAAAACATGCTATGCTACTGGTTTAATCCAAGGTTCCCCTGTTAAGTTACTTCTAGACAGTGGAGCCTTCTGCTTGTGTGTTGGTTCAACTTATCTGGAGAAGCAAGACCCAAACTGGAAACTGAACTTACTACCAGTACCTCAGGCTAAGTTCAGCAGCTGTAATTCTGCTCTCAATGCGGTTGGAGTATGGCCTTTGGATATCATACTCCCTCACTCTAAAGGATCACTCAAACTGAACATTGAATTTGTAGTGCTCCAAAACGGATTATGTGACTATTTTATCCTTGGGAATGATTCTCTTTTCCTATATGGTATAGATGTATTCCAAAGTAAAGGTAGATACTTCACCGTAGGGGGAGACTGGAATAAGAAGTTCCAAATATGTCATGTCAATGCTCAAACTTCTGATTCAACTTATGAAAAACACTTAGAGAAGTTCGATCAGGAATACTTTTCTCAAGATTCTTTAAATTCCCTTCTCAATAAAGAACAGAAATGGGATATCTTACAAGTATGCTTTGAAAATCAGAATGCTTTCTGTACCAAAGATCAACCCATTGGTAACATCAAAGGAAATGACATGATCCTAACTCTAGCTAGTAAGCCTCCTTACCCACCTAACCTCAGGAGACCTGCTTACCCTTTGAGTCCAAAATCTAGAGCTGCTCTGGAAACCCATATTCAAGAGTTGGTTGACTTACAAGTCTTAAGGAAAGTAGGCCACAATGAACAAGTGGATATTACTACCCCATTAATTATAGCTTGGCACAATGATAAGTCAAGAATGGTTGGAGATTTTAGCATGCTTAACAACTACACCCAAGCTGATTATTATCCAATTCCAAGAATTGACCACGCTCTACATAACCTTTCCAAGGCTCAGTACATAACCACCATGGATATGCTGAAAGGTTTTCACCAAATACCTATCAGCCCTGATAGCCGGAAATTCATGAGAAT
The DNA here is from genome assembly GCA_025617555.3 of Puccinia polysora. Taxonomy (NCBI): domain Eukaryota; kingdom Fungi; phylum Basidiomycota; class Pucciniomycetes; order Pucciniales; family Pucciniaceae; genus Puccinia; species Puccinia polysora. The sequence goes on from CM062618.1 coordinate 33,427,827, forward strand.
TATCTGTCATTTGGTAATCTATGAGTATCTTAGGATGCCTTTTGGTATTAAAAATGCTCCTTCTCATTTTCAAAGGATGATGGACACAGTTCTAGGATTATTCATCAGACAGGGATGGATGATGGTATACATTGATGATGTTATCATTTACTCTGATCATTTGGATACTCACATGGAGAAATTAAGGCTAGTCCTCAAAACCATCTCTGCTGTAGGATTGAAATTATCAATGAAAAAGTGTAACTTTGGCTACGGGGAACTCAAAGCCTTAGTACACATTGTCTCTGGACTGACCTTAGCAGCTGACCAAAACAAGATAGCAGCAGTAATGAATAGGCCTATGCCACAGAATAAAACTGAACTCCTATCCTTTATCAGCTTCTGCAGCTACTATAGGAATTATTTACCAAAGTTTGCTCTTCTAACCAAATGTTTGTATGAGATCTGCAACAACACCACCGTGTTTGAAATGACTCATGATAGAGTCAAAAATTATGAGGAACTCAAAAAGGCAATGACTTCAGCTCCAGTACTGATCCAGCCAGATTACTCTAAACCTTTCAAGCTCTACATAGATGCCAGCATGGAAGGTCTAGGAGCTGCTTTACAACAGGAAGTCATAGAAGATGATAAACCAGTGGAAAAACCTATACTCTTCATATCTAGACAAATTAAAGATACTGAGAAAAGGTACGGTGCAAGCCAAATGGAATGCCTGGCCTTAGTATGGGCCCTAGAGAAACTCCATTATTACTTAGAAGGTACCAACTTCACTGTTATTACTGACTGCAACGCTATCAGAACCTTGATGAACATGAAGACCCCTAGCAGGCATATGTTGAGATGGCAGATAGCTATACAACTGTACAGAGGACAGATGACCATAGTTCATCAAGCTGGAACTAAAAATCAGAATTCTGATAGTTTAAGCAGGAATGCATTAGCCAATGACCCAAGTAACCCTGCCTATGATCCGGAGGATAATGACATCTTCCCTATCCTTAATATTAACAGGTTAAACATTGAAGCTCCTATAATTGGTATCCACATTTGTGAACTAAATGAATCATTTTTCAACTCTATCAAAGAAGCTTACAGCTCTGGCATAAAGACTCTGATCACTATAATGGAAAGTACCTCTCCACCTCCTGAATTGATCAATAGCCTACCTGAACCTATCTTGAAACCATAAAAAGCCCAAGAGTTCACCATATGGGATGGTCTAGTATACTATAGGCATCAACATTCAAGTGTCATAGTCTTAACTAAGGATGACCATATCAAACATGTTCTGGCTGAGTGCCATGATAACTGCTCCTCTGTTCATTTGTCTACTGATAGAACCTTGGATAAGGTTAAACAAACTTCTTGGTGGGTTAATTGGAGAGAATCCACTATACAGTAAGTTACCAGTTGTGAAACTTGTCAGAAGTCCAACAGGACTACTGGGAAACGGTTTGGACTACTGCAAAGGATTTCTGAACCCAAAAAAAGATGGGAAATCATCAATATGGACTTTGTGACTGGACTACCACCAGGAGGAGCCTATTCCTACAACTCAGTATTAGTCATTGTGGATAGGTTCTCCAAGAAAGCAAAGTTTGTACCTAATCACAAGGAAGACACTGCTATGGAAGTTGCCTTATTATTTTGGAACAGACTCATTGCTGATTTTGGAGTTCCCAAGATTATTATTAGTGACAGAGATCCTAAATTCACCTCTGAGTTCTGGAGGAATCTACATGATATGCTTGGAACCACCTTAGCTTTCTCTACCGCTTATCACCCTCAGACGGATGGATTAGCTGAGAGGATGATTCAGAACCTGGAAGACATGCTCAGGAGATTCTCTGGCTTTGGACTACAATACAAGAATTCTGACGGTTATTGCCACAATTGGGTTAGCCTTTTACCTGAACTGGAAATGGCCTACAACAGTAGCAAACACTCTACCACTAAGGAAGCACCTTACATACTGGAAAGAGGATGGATTCCTAGATTACCCAAGGATAACCTTAACCACCAGCTAACCAACATTCACCCTACATCACTTGATTTCAAGAATATGATAGATGAAACCAACAAACATGCTGTGAAATGTGTCCAGGATGCTGTGGAGTATAACCAGCAAAGATGGGATAAAACCCATAAGGAACCTGATTTCAAGATTGGTGATCAAGTCTTGAACTCTACCACTAACTTTACCAACTTGGGTTGAAATAGGAAGCTTAGACCAGCTTTTGTTGGACCTTTCACCATTAACAAACTTCATGGTAAAAATGCGGTGGAAGTAATCCTCAGTGATGAGCTTTCTAGGAAACATCCAGTATTCCCAGTAAGCCTCATCAAACACTACCACCCAAGGAACAGAGAACATACTCCTTCACCTGCAATACCTGTTACAGAAGAACCTGAAAAGAACAAAGGTAAAATTAGCAAGATCCTTAAGGATAAGAAAGATAGGATCAATGGAAAAGACATTAGACTCTACCTGGTTAGATACAAGGGAGAATCAGCTGATAAAGATGAATGGTTGCCTGAACATAATATCCCTGACGGACCTATACACCTGAGGAACTACAGAGCCAACAGGAGGCATTAGCCCATTAGCCCAAATTTTTTTTCAGATATAGACATATCTTGGAGCGGGGAAATGTCAGCTTGCTACTACATACAGAGCAAAATGTCAAATAGTAACACAAAATATGAAAAATAAGAATACCTCAATTAACAAAGCAAGGAGTGAGAAATCCATTAATATTATTACAGGAATAGATGCCTCACCCAAAATTAGGTAGGGTCACTCACTGACCCCACCCTTGAATTCCAAATCCTTATATTTTTAAAATAATTAAAAAGAAAAGTACTGGAAATTACGACACCTGTATGGCACTTTTTGGCCATTCTAACATTTCACACATATTGTCACGTTGTGGTGCCCCATCCTGGACACCCTGGCCACCTTAAGACCTTGATCCATAAACTGTTGTGCAAACGTACCGTCTGGCATTTAAAAAAAAACAATTCCAACTCATCCTCAGGTTCATCCCCATCCTCATCCTTGCGCATTGCGCGTCCCTCATCCGCATTGTCATTGTTGCATGCTACTCACCGTTGTGGTAGACCAAACATGTCCTATAGCCATCAGACTCACTTTTCTAGTGTAACAACAGCTCCAACCCTTAAAGAAAACTCAGAAATGGATTCTACATCACAAATAACCTATAGTCACTCAGCCAAAGTACCCCTCTATCTCTCATGGATTAGAAGATACAGCCCAAGAACCCTTCAACTGTGGCAAACTCATACCCAACCAGGTGTCACAGCTCTGTGGAAGGCATAAAGACATACCTTTCAAACCTTCAAGTACATACTAGTAACAGCCTACCCCTAACACCAGAACCATACACCAACCCTGTCACCTTAGCCAGAATACAGCAATACAGATACAGGAGGCAGTGCAACTAGTTCAGCTCCTGTCACCTCACCCAGGATGCATTCAAATACACATACAAAAGGCTATGCAGAAGTATACATGACATTATAAGCAGGAGGAAGTGAAACCAGTCTCAACCAGATCCAAACAAACAAGCAAATACACATACACAAGACTATGCAGAATTATACAGGACAGTATAGGAAGGAGGAAGTGGAACCAGTCTCAACCAGATCCAAACAAGCAAGCAAATACACAAGACTATGCAGGAGTATACAGGACAGTATAGGCAGGAGGAAGTGGAACCAGTCTCAACCAGATCCAAGCAAGCAAGCAAATACACATACACAAGACTATGCATGAGTATACAGGACAGTATAGGCAGGAGGAAGTGGATCCAGTATCAATCAGAACCATGCAGTACCAAAAAAACTCAGCACCTCACAGCAATCTATGTAGGCAGAAGCATGTGATACCAAACAACCCACCAGTACAAGTACCACAGGGCTACCCAGCAATATATGCATGCAGCCAAGAACATTCAGCAACAAACAAAACACCAGTAATGCACAAGAAATACATGAAGGTAGAAGCAAGTAGCCCCAAACAAACTACCAGTGGGTGCACAGCAACACATGTAGGAAGTATCAAGTAGCACCAGACCAACCATTAGTACTGCACAGGAATACATTGTATCTGCGCTTCACAGCAATTTATGCAGGGCTGTGCATGCATGAAACCCCTGTACCAGCTTTCTCCAACCAGCAAAATTGCCTCAGTTTTATGCAGTGTCTTTTGTCCAACCAGCAGAATTCCCTCAGTTTCATGCAATGTCTTTTTCTAACCAGATAAAATGTCTCATGTACCTGTATCCCACTGTAACAGGGGAAGCCCCAGGGCACCCTCAGGGGAAGCCCTGAGCATCCCCTGAGGACCAGATTGTCTATTTAAGGAGGGCCTCTCTGCCCTATCCAAGTTGTATCAGCATCCCCCCCACAAATAACTCACCCCATCAACCCATCTATCTGTGGTACCTACCCAGATAAAATATTAGTAGTGAATCAGTTATAAAAGGAAACAAGAAATCAGAAACCAAGTCATTACCCATCTTTAACCAATTAAACCACCCACCAGGTGCTTGAATAAGGGTTCTTCTGTGACATAAATATTCAGCACCATAATAAAGAAACCCCACCCATTAGTTAATAAATACCCTTACAAAAAAAGAGAGAGCACAGCAAAAAGAAACTACCAACCTCTCCTCTACCCAGCCCCCTGTGGGTAAACCCATCCTTGGGTCTTCTCCTGAACTAGCCCTTTGATAAACCCTTGAACCCTTTAATATTGGGGTATTGTTTAAGATCAGACATATCTGATCAATAAATTAACCAATAGTACAATACATCTGGTCTATTCTTCAACAAATCCTACCAATATCACAGTTAATAATTAATCTAGGTCTGATATGAGACCTATATTAAGTCTCAAAGAAACCAGCCATTAATTTAAATAAATTATTGTGCAGACTTACTATAGTACTAGAAGGGCAGGCAATTCAAAACCACTCTTAGTATATACTAATACTCCAAAGGAGTAGAAGTAATACTAAATTCCCCTTCAAGGACTGCCAGCAAGCTATTTGCTAAATTTTATTTATATAATCCCACAGGAGTCTCTACACCTTCATCATCGCGTGTCGCTCATCTATCAGTGTCCCGCGTCCCTCATCCGCGCATCATCATCCTTGCCGTCGCGCGTTGCTCATCATCCTTGCGCGTCCTGCGTCCTCATCCTTATCCTTGCGCGTCCCGCGTCCTCATCCTTATCCTTGCGCGTCCCGCGTCCTCATCTTTGTTGTTGCGCTTCCCAATCTCCTATCCGGCCGCTGCGCGTCTCAAATCATCCATGATTTACCAAACTCATCCCAACCGCACCTCCAAGCGCTTGTTCAATCCTCAGACCCGTCAATCTCCCACTTCACTCAATCTATCAGTTGTCAATCTCAAGCCTGTCAGGAATTACTCAGTCGCCTCGAGCCAATCTCCTATCCCCCCATCCGCGCTATCACAAACTTCATCCGTCACCCTTAGCTAGGACTCTCCCATCCACTTCTGCATTCAGACAAGGAGTGGAGAGTGTTGACTACCGCCCGCGGACATCTGCGGCGGTCCGGTTCATTTTCCTTTCCCACCCCATCCGCCTTTTGACAAGGGGTGGGTGATTTGGGTATTTTTGCGCGAGCCCATCCACGGACGGATGCAAGTGACCACATGATTTTCTTTCCTTTTCCGCTCTATTTGTAGAATCCGTTGTACATAGTCTAACAGGGCCTCCTGCCCATATAAGGAGGGGCTCTCCCCTGCCTTTTGGAACCAGCATGGAATCATCCAGCATGAAATCAGCACACCCTTGATCCTTGAGCCTCCATACTCAACCCTTGATCCTTGAGCCTCCATACTCAAACCCTTGATCCTTGATCCTTATCACCAATCAATAGCCTTGCTGGTTGAAGAAAAATTCTGTCTTTTGGAATTTTTGAGTGTGTTACACCATTCCTTGATCCCTTTCTCTGACCATACTGGTCCTGATCCTTGATCATCTTTCTGGAGCCAATCACTATTGATTGAAGAGGTCTTATTAAGATTAAGACCTGGAGTGTTATACCTCCCTTTTTTTCCTTTTGAGTTGCATTCTTCCAGCCTACTCTTGAGTCCCTTTAGAAGTGTTGAGGTTATCCTTGCTTCAAATCAGTTACTGTTGCTTTTAGAGCTTCTTAAACATTGTGCTTTGTCTTGTACAGCCACCCTCAGTTATCTGGTACCCTTCAAGCGCTTGATTGCGGAGAGTTGGGCAGGTTTATTGAGAACCTGGAGGTTGGTTGGGTTTGAGTTGATCATCCCCAATCTTCTGCTGACGACCAGAGTTATTAGCTGGTGGGTGTTGTTTACATACAACAACTTTTGTTCCTTGAACTCTAAGCAGACTTTAACTTCTTTTGTTCAAGTTTTTCCCTGCATAATCTTGTCTCAGATAGTGCTGTTCCATTGCTAACAAACTATTGTCATCTTTATCCTCAACTCCTTGATTCCTCATTTACCAGGTTCTGGACCTTGATCTTGGTTACATTTAAATATTTTTGTAACACTCAGGAGGGCAGCCTAAACGGCGACTTTCCCCTCCACAGAACTGCCACGGCCAAGCACCATTTTGAGTCTTACAATGTATAGGGTTTAGACCTAAAATTCACTCACAATTGAGGTGTTGTGTATATTTTAGGAGTTACACGCGGAAATGTGTTATGTCACAATTCACCCGCGCAGCCCCGAATCATTACATGACCCTACATACTAGCAGCAGCAGGATCCTGCGTACTAGAGACCCGCGCGCAGCTGACTCTGCCATGCACGCAGCGGTACCTACCCCCCGCCCATCTGTACTACTGATCCCCGCGCCTGGATCAGTTGTGACTAATCTGACAACTAGGTACCGCACAGGAGAGCTACAACCTAGTTAGGGTTGCCTAGTATATGTAACAAACAGACATATGCATTAATAATGATCTAAAATAATCAAAACTTAAATAAAATTAATGAAAATTAATTTGTAAACATTTTTTAATAATAAATCAAAGATCAAGGACTACCACGTAAACCATGTATCTTGATCTTTGAATACCACAAACCACTACAAGAAGTGTTCATAAAATTTATCTAAAATTATCTAAATTATCAGCAGATGATGGAAAATCAGTAAACATCCACATCTGCACGCTTTAAAGCAATATCAATAGTACAAAGGAAGGATGAATAAAGAATGATCAAATTTACGCCATAACTAATTAACAGATCCTGTGGCTAAAATAGTACAGAAATCCAGCAGATCTAAGGACAGCTGATTGACAGCACCAATTAGACGTGCTAATCTTGCCCTGACTGGCTTGCCAGCCTCAGCCCACAAGCAGAACCCTCTCTACGTTTCCTGAGAAGACCAAAATCACCTCAAAAAGGTATTTAATCAGACCTCTTTGGATCCATTATTCAATAATCAGTTTACCAGGAAATTATTTATTATCAATCAGACACCGGATCATTGTTAATCAAGTGCTTATATGAAGATAAGCAAGTGATTTATGACTTATTCTGTAGTAGTATTATTTACCTATATTAACCAATCAACCATTGAAGTTTAGTCAAGCAATCTACCCCATCTGCTCTGAAACCCTTCCAATTATTCCAGGATTTTTGTGGTAAAGTGCTCAGAGTGAGTGTTACCCTTCCTGTCTAGGCCGCTTGTGCTGTTAAGCCCAGCCATCAGTGGAATAAATCCTTTCTGAGGCACCCATATTTATTCCAAGGTTCTTAAAAACTGCCTAAGGAGGCCCCTTGAAGAGAGGTTGCTAGTCTGTAAAGATACCCAGTAGTATAATACTGTGGCCCCTCTTTTATATTATATTGAAAACCCTTTACTACCAAACCAATTAAACCTTGCAACTGCTCTTATTTGAGCTTCTAAGCATTTATTATTAGAATAATAATTATTATTATCATTCCAGCATTTTTATCACTCTCTGTAGCTAAAGGACTGCAAGGTTCCTGGTTTCAGAGAGCTGACGGTAATGCACAGTTACTGACTGTGCACAATGCATAGTGACTGTGCACAATGCATAGTGACTGTGCACAATGCACAGTGACTGTGAGCAATGCCTAGTAACCAAGCAGAAAGCACAGCAACTGCGCACAATGCATAGCAAGTGCGCACAATGCACAGCATCTGCGCACAATGCACAGCAACTGCGCACAATGCACAGCAACTGCGCACAATTCAAAGCAACTGCGCACAATGCCAAGCAACTGCGCACAATGCACAGCAACTGTCCACAATGCACAGGAACTGTACACAATGCACAGCAACTGTCCAAAATGCACAGCAACTGTGCAAAATGTACAGCAACTGTGCAAAATGCACAGCAACTGTGCAAAATGCACAGCAACTGTGCAAAATGCAAAGCAACTGTGCAAAATGCACAGCAACTGTGCAAAATGCAAATCAGCTGTGCAAAATGCACAGCAACTGTGCACAATGCGCAGCAACTGTGCAAAATGCACAGAAACTGTGCACAATGCGCAGCAACTGTGAACAATACACAGCAACTGTGCAAAATGCACAGCAACTGTGCACAATGCGCAGGAACTGTGCACAATGCACAAAAACTGTGTACAATGCACAGCAACTGTGAACAATGCACAGCAAATGTACACAATGCACAGTAACTGTCCACAATGCACAGAAACTGTGCACAATGCACAGCAACTGTCAACAATGCACAGCAACTGTGCACACTGCACAGCAACTTTGCACAATGCACAGCCACTGTGCATATTGCACAGCAACTGTGCACATTGCACAGCAACTGTGCACATTGCACAGCAACTGTGCACAATCTACAGCCACTGTAAACAATGCACAGTTGCTGTGCAATGTGCACAGTTGCTGTGCAATGTGCCTAGTTGCTGTGCAATGTACACAGTTGCTGTGCATTTTTCACAGTCGCTGTGCATTGTGCACAGTTGCTGTGCATTTTGCACAGTTGCTGTGCATTGTTGACAGTTTCTGTGCATTGTGCACAGTTTCTGTGCATTGTGGACAGTTGCTGTGCATTTTTTATGGTTGCTGTGCATTTTTCAAAGTTGCTGCGCATTTTGCAAAGTTGTTGTGCATTTGGCACAGTTGCTGTGCATTTGGCACAGTGTCTATGCATTTTGCACAGTTGCTGTGTATTTTGCACAGTTGCTGTGCATTTTGCACAGTTACTGTGCATTTTGCACAGTTTCTGTGCATTGTGCACAGTTGCTGTGCATTTTGCACTGTTCCTGTGCCTTGTGGACAGTTGCTGTGCATTATGCACAGTTCCTGTGCATTATGCACAGTTCCTGTGCATTATGCACAGTTCCTGTGCATTATGCACAGTTCCTGTGCATTGGGGACAGTTTCTGTGCATTTTGCACAGTTGCTGTGCATTGTGGACAGTTTCTGTGCATTTTGCACAGTTGCTGTGCATTTTGCACAGTTGCTGTGCATTGTGGACAGTTTCTGTGCATTTTGCACAGTTGCTGTGCATTGTGCAAAGTTGCTGTGCATTGTGCAAAGTTGCTGTGCATTGTGCAAAGTTCTGTGCATTTTGAACAGTTGCTGTGCATTTTGAACAGTTGCTGTGAATTTTGCACAGTTCCTGTGCATTGTGGACAGTTGCTGTGCATTTTGCACAGTTGCTGTGCATTGTGGACAGTTTCCCTGCATTGTGGACATTCCTGTGCATTTTGCACAGTTCCTGTGCATTTTGCACAGTTCCTGTGCATTTTGCACAGTTCCTGTGCATTTTGCACAGTTCCTGTGCATTTTGCACAGTTCCTGTGCATTTTGGACGGTTTCTGTGCATTGTGCACAGTTCCTGTGCATTGTGGAAAGTTACTGTGCATTGTGCACAGTTGCTGTGCGCAATGAACAGCAACTGTGCACAAGGCACAGCAACTGTGAACAATGCACAGCAACTGTCCACAATGCACAGTTGCTGTGGATTGTGCACAGTTGCTGTGTATTGTGCACTGTTGCCGTGCATTGTGCACCGTTGCTGTGCATTGTGCACAGTTGTTGTGCATTGTGCACAGTTTCTGTGCATTGTACACAGTTGCTGTGCATTGTGCACACTTGCTGTGCATTGTTCACAGTTGCTGTGCCTTGTGCACAGTTGCTGTTCATTGGGCACAGTCACTGTGAACCAAAAACATGTTAGAGAATGAAGATACCTCCAACTAAAGAGTGAACAGAGCTTCAACCAGAGCTTCCTTGTTGGCACTTGATAGCAAGTGCCACTACTTTTTTTGTGGTGATTATCTATAAATTTTTAGTCATAGGGCTGTTCAAAGGATGGACTAGATCTATTGGGTAATTTGTTAGTGGCCAATCAGATATGTGTGATCTCAACCAATACCCCAATTGGTTTAAAGGGTTCAAGGGTTTTATAAAATGGGTGGTTCAGGAGAGGACCCAGGGATGGGTTTAACCACAGGTGGCTGGGTAGTGAAAAAGGTAGGGTTGTTTGAATAATGGACCAGATGTATTGGGTTATTGGTTAGTGGCTGATCAGATTTGTGTGATCTCAACCAATACCCCAATTGGTTTAAAGGGTTGAAAGGTTTTATCAAAGGGGTGGTTCAGGAGAGGACCCAGGGATGGGTTCACCCACAGGGGGCTAGGTAGAGAAAAACAAGGTTGGTAGTCCCTTTTTTTTGCTCTCTTTCTTGGTGAGGGTTAATTATTTAGTGATGGGTGGTTATCCTTAATTAGGTGCTGAATAGTGAAGGTCACAGAAGAACCCTTATTCAAAGCACCTCATGGGGTGGTTTTGATAGTTGATGAGGTTATGAAATTGGTCTTTGATTTCCTTTCCTTTTATTTATTTATTTATTGGTACACTGATAATCTCTTTCTCATATATCTGGGTAGGAACACAGATGTTTGGGTGCTAATGCTGCCTGCATATATTGCTTGGTTTTTCTGTGATGCCTTGTACTGGTGGTTTTTTGGTTAAATATGTTCCAGACTGCCTGCATATATTGCTGGGTAGTCCTTTGGTGACTTATACTTCTGGTTGTTTGGTTACACATGGTCCAGACTGCCTGCATATGGTTCTGGGTAGTCCTATGGTGCCTTGTACTGGTGGTTGTTTGGTTACACATATTTCTGGCTGCATAAATTGCTGTGTGGTAGCTGGGGCTTTTTGGTACTACAAGATCCTGGCTGCCTTCATAAATTGCTGTGCATAGATGGGTGTTGTTTGGTACTTTATGGTTCTGACTATACAGGTGAGCTGATTGGTTGTATGTTTGGTTGAGGTGTTGTGGTGAGATGTTTTTGGTATGTGTTTTAGGGATTCCAAGTATAGCCATATGTCCTTTCACTGGTTTGTGATACCTGGGTGTGATATGAGCTGTCCACAATTAATATGGCCGTATCTTCTAAACCATGAAAGATAGAGGGGTATTTTAAATGGGTGAATACAGGTTATTTTTGATGTAGAATCACTTTCTGAGGTTATATTTATTATTTGGTTTTTTTTTATACTAGAAAATTGATTCTGATGGCTAGGGGTAAGGTTTGTTCTACCACATTGGGTTGTTGGGTACATTTTCTTCAGCCATATACATTGATAATACTCCCATTTTATTAAATAAGAAAGGTTCCAACCATCCCAGGTGAAAGGATTCTTAGTAAAATCCCCTAAAGAGAGGTTTTTGAGATTTCCAGCTCAAATTCAGCCCCTATTATTCTTGAAATTGATTGATCAGTTTAATTAATCATCCACTTATTAAATACCAAGCCACTCTCTTGCACTGGCATCACTCATATCTTTAACAATTATTGCTGCACCTTCTTGAATATGACATTTATTCTGAATACCATCACCTCTAGTAGCTAAATAATTGCAAGGGCCTTGGCCTCTACAACACCGACAATTTGTCTCCTCCAAAGGTTCCAAGTGGTTGTGGAGGGGTATAAACTTTTGGATCAACACTTGTTACACTGGGACACAGGTTTCACCAGTGCATTTTTTTTGAACTTTCTAAAGCCCTTGATTGCTATTTTTTTGGGGTTAGAAAGGGAATACCTAGCAATCTTTGATTGAGGAAAATTTCACATTCTCTTATCTGGTAGGTTTTTTTAACAAAATTCTTATGGATAGACATGAAGGTTACATATGCAAGGTTATCACATGTCAGCAGTGCTTTTGAAAAGTTCCAATATGGCCATATAATTATGATTTGTTTAAGTAAAAGAAATTAGAAAATATGTATATCCCGCAAGGTAAAAAATTCCCCTCTAAAAAATTTATTTCCTTTTAATATTCATGCTTATATATTGTGTTTGCCTTGAATCCTGAGAGACAAATTTTTTTTTAAAAAAAAAAAGAAAAAATCCATTTCTTCCCAGTTTTTATTTCTGGGGTTCACCATTTTCATTTTTCAATTTACTACCCCAATTTTAAAACAAACAAACCAATTTTTTTAAACCACTTATTGGTTCAGCTGCCTATATCTAAATGCAAAATATTTCATCAATTGTCAGATTTGGAATTAAGAACCCCCAACAAATTCATCTCATCCATTATTCTATCTGGTAATTAATTGATTCCATTTTCTTCTAATGAAACCTCTCAAAATGCAACCAATGCAATTTTTCATCCCTTATTTCATTGTTTATGGGGGAAGCAATCTATTCCAATGCAATAATGCCAATTTTCATCAAAAATTTGTGTTTTCAATGTCAAATACAATCAAAAACAATATATTCATGATTCTTTTGATTTATACCTTGGGGTAGACCCAAACTTACCTGTAAACATCAGACTCAATTTTATTTTTTTTTAAAAAAAAAACTCAGAAATGGATTTTACAAAAAGTAAGCCAAACTACCCCTCTATCTCTCATTGTTCAGAAGATACATCCAAAAATAATTATGTCCAGCTCATATGCCACCCCAGCATCACAAAAAGTGGAAGGGCATACAAATAATCCTTGGAATTGCTAAATTCATACAAGTAACATTTCCAGCTGGATACTATTCAGAGCCAACTGAATAAAGCCTTCAACAAAATATATAAATAATAATAATAATAACAATAAATATATATGAAAAGAAATAAAAAAAGTAAGTAAAAAGTGTGGAAATAATAATTTAAAACAAAAACAGAACAAAAAACCCCTAAGTAATGATAAAAACAGGAATATTATTTTAGAAATGAGTTCCTGGCTCTAATTTAGGTGGTGTCACCCACTGGCTCCACCCCCCATTTCCTTTTCCTTCAGATAGAAACTTTACAAACCCGTGTAACCCCCCTCCACATCCGCAGGTATGGGTTCCTGACCAAAACTTTGGTCAGAAACAAATAATTATGCCTATTTCAGGAGTTATGGACAGAGACAACTTTTATCCATAAACCTGCGCGCAGCTGCAGACCCTCTGCAACCGCGCAATCAAGCTATGGCACGCACCAGCTCTGCAATCAGCCAAGCCACTACCACATGAGGCAGTTGCAACTGACTAACCTGCAGGTATTCAAGCAACTACCATGAAAGGTAGTGGCTACCAACCAGCCCATGAGAAGTTGAGCAACTACTGGGAACAGTGGTTGCTACCTGTTTCCAGCCCTGCAAGGAGTTGACGGACTACCTTGCACAGGCCCCTACTGACTGATGGGGACAATCTGCAAGGGACCAGCTGGCTCACTAGCCAGCCCCCCCTCTCCCAAAAACAGAAACAGGCTGTAGGGTACCACATATAGACCCTACAGCCTTTCTCCAAACCACATTGGGCCCAAAGAGCGCCACAATGTTGTGGGGAAAAGTATGAAAATGACTGAAACAACCAAAAATCTGAAAGAATTGGTCCCTGCAACCTTTTTGGAACTATACTAAAGGTTGTCAGGGCCCCTGTAATAGGACCTGTATGGAAGATTTGGACCCAAAAGGGTACACATTGGTGACTGTAACACCCTGAGATTGTGTACTAAGGATGAAAAGAGGCCTAGCTTTGTGCTAGATGTCTCAAAAGACAATAAAAATTCATACAACACACTCCTGTGTCCCTGGTAACAAAACTGTGCATAACTAGTCACAACTGGGGGTGTACTACCTGATGGAGTGACTGTAAAACACACCAATATGTACAGAAGAGCCTCTGACTCAAAATCATCCTTCAGAATAAGTTCCCCAGAGCATTTTTCAAGCCCCTGGATTCAAGAAGCCATGGCTTATATTTTAAAATATTTATTGAATACTACCTCTTTGGTCAATACAGTGAGGTCATTAAGGGCACAGAAACGTGTATCAAGCCCCAAGTATGATGACATAGGTCTTTCCAAACTACTTTAGTGGCTAGAGCAGATTCAAACAAAGAAACTAATGGACCCCTGGCCTTAGAACTAGCCTGGGTCACCCTCTTTTGGCTGCTAAAAAGACTGTACCATGAGGGGACCCAAACAATATAAAGAAAGGCCCTTCCCCCAGCCATTTCTAACTCATTCATCCAGTCATATAGTGATCATTTCTTCAGATATTTTCTGCCTCAAGCCATCAGAACCTTATAATAAATAATTTTGTGATCCTGGACCACTTTGTGATAAAATTCTAGAAAAAAACTCCTGAATCCCTATTTTTTGGCCAAAATCAACAACCAACCATTCAGCCTGCCCCAGTACCAAATTTTGGCACCCTTAATCCTTGCATACTGGCACATTCATCAAGAATAATTCCAGATCTGGACCCAGTAAGTGATCCTACTGACTTATACCCCTTTTGTAGGTTTTGCATAACCCAACCCCCAAGGAAATTACACACACTCTACTTGAAAGGAATCCTTGTAGACCCCAAAGCCACTTAAGTTTCTCCTATATTGTCCTTAACAGACATATACCTGTGTTCCAGAGGGCTCAAAAGCACCAATAAGGTCTTGGCCCCTCCATTCAAATTCATTGCATAAATATATCAATAAATTTACAATTTTAGCCAAATTGTATACCTGGAATTTGATTCTATTTTTACTCCAAACTTTCTATCACCTCTAGTAGCTAGAAGTAGTAAGGTCCTTGGCATATAGTAGGCTTTCAAACATCTCACAAAAATACCTCAACCAAAATACAACCAATCACCTCACCTGTATTTGCAGAACCATAAGTAAGATAATACAAGCAGTAAAAAACAAAACACCAGTACAGGTCCACCATAGAACTACCAAGAAATATATGCAGGCAGCCAGGTCCATATAGTAACAAAAAACAACCAGTAAAAGCTCACAACAGAATTACCCCAACATATGTGCAGGAAGCCAGGACCATGTAGTTACAAACAAAGCACCAGTAAATGCTCACCACAGACCTACCCAGAAATATATTCTGGCAGTAAGGGCCATGCAGAACCATCAAATCTACTGGTAATATTTCACCACAGAGCAAACTAAACCCAGCACTACACAGCAATTGATGCATTCAAGATCATGTGGCACCAAAAAAGCCACCAGTACTAACCAACCTCAGCACTTCACAGCACTATATGCAAGGCTGTGCATGCATGAAACCCCTTTAAAACCTTTTTTCCAACCAGCAGAAATACCTCATGTAAATTTAAAACGTTTTTCCAACCAGAAGAAATGCCTCATGTAGCTGTATCTTACGGTTCCTCACCAAAACAGGGAGAGCCTAAGGGGCATCCGTGAGCACCCCCTAGAGGTAGGATTTTTCTTTTTGAGGAGGGAATCTCTTCCGTATCCAGGTTGTATCCGTAATCCATCACCCCCAGGCCATCTTGGCTCATCCACCATCACAATCCACCCATCAATAACAAAATAATTGGTGTAAACAAACCAGATAAACATTATAATTGAACCAATTATAAAGGAAAAGGAAATCATAAACCAGATTATAAACCATCTTTTCACCAATAAAGAAATCCCATCAGGTGCTTTTAATAAGGATTCTTCTGTGACCTAAAGATTCAGCACCAAATTAAGGATGCACCACTCATCAGAAAATAAATAACCCTTAGAAAGGAAGAGAGTAAAAAAATAATCTTCTGGCCTTTCCCCTACTCAGCCCCCTGTGGGTAAACCCATCCTTCTTTCCTCTCCTGAACCATCACTTTGATAAACCCTTGAACCCTTTAAACCTGGGATATTGGTTAATATCACACATATCTGATCAACCAATAACCAATAATCCAAGACGCCTAGTCCATCTATTAAACAATCTTAGCAATAAAAATCAATAATTGATCCTGGTCTGATCTGAGACCTTTTTCCACTCTCAAAAGAATAAATCCATTAATTTAAAAACATTATTGTGCAGACTTACTGGTGGGCCTATTTGGGTGTTATTGGTTTTGGGAATTTGGAAGCCAAAACACATTTTTATGGTCTTTTAGGACACAGGCCCTCACAGGCCCGCCAGGGTGGATGGGCCACCCAAGCTGGATGGGCTTATTTGGGCATAAAAGGGCTCAAGCTTTATTATGGACATACTTGGCCAGATGGGCTCGCCCGCCAAAGTATGTAATTCTCACGATTTGGGCTTGGGGCGGCCCATTGGGGCCGCCGCCCGTGTCGGGGCCTGCTGGGGGCTGCTGCCTGCGTTGCGGCCTGTGTTCCTTGGAACAGCCCATGTGGGGCCCAACGGCCCGTGCGGCCAAGGGATCCCGCGTGGTGGGATGCCGTGTGGGCCCGGCAACCAGCGCCGCAGAGCCGGGGCCCGTGGCCCTGGCTTGCTCCCCCTCCCCTTGCTTGCCGTTGCAAGGGGGATGGGGGCAAGCTGGCTGGGTTGAACCAGCCAGCAACTGACCGCAACAGTCACCATGAAAAAAAGGCAGCACCTGCCAGCAGGTGTAGCACCTGGGTTTGTGATTGAAACATGTTTTTACTTTGTTGTGGTTTCTGAGTCAAACATCAAATTGATCCCTGGAAGGTCTCAGAATAATCCTGCAAAGCATTTATGTAATGCATGGATTGAATTGAGTATCTTCACATAACAGGAATATTTGGGAGCTTATGTATTTATTTCTAATTTGATATTTCTATCACTGCTGTTAAGAACATTGGTTTGGAGCTATGTGACAAGGAAATTTTTTTTGGATGGTATCAAGCTTCAAAATGAAATGATATCAATTCTATTGAAAAAGCTTAAATTCAATTATTGTTTGTAGGCTAATTTTTGTTTGTTTTTTTCCTCCCCAAAGAAGAAATTTCATCCTGGTGGCACATATAGATCTGATTTTGGAAAAAATAAAATTAGGAAATTATATTGAAAAAATTGCAAGAGACAAGGGCTGAATGCCCTCAGATCCATAACCTGCATGTGAGAATGAATCAGTGTTTTCACCAAATACATTTGCCTTTTTTTCAAAAAGAAAATTACTGCTTATTGTTTTCTTTGTCTTTTCCTTTTTCTTTTGGTATCTTTAATATGGCTTTGAATCAATTGGTTAATTTCCAATTTAAATTCTTTGTATTTGTTTTTATTTTTTATTTTTTATTTGTTTATTATTGTCATTTTTTTCATTGTTTATTTTTCTAATGCATTTTATTTTTGAGAAGTTCTTAATTTGAAACGGTTCACAACCTGTTCACAACTCACAATGGGTTGTTTTTTAAGACTATTGAACCTGTTGAGTTTTTGATGGGCTATAAGTGTATATTTATGAATTTTTTTTAATCTTTTTTTAATTGTTTATTTTTTTTAATTTTTATTTTTTTTGTGTATTTTAATATATTTTTGTATTTTTTTTACTTTTGTATATTTTTTTACATTTTCTTTTATATTGTTTTATATTTTTGTACATATTTTTGTACATATTTTTGTATTTATTTTGATATATTTTTTCTTTATATTGTTTTATATTCTTTCATTTTTTTTTAGATTTTTGTAAGTTTTTTTATGTTTTTTCATTGTTTTGTATTTTTTTCTATTGTGTTTATTAATTATTTCAAGGTTCAGGAAGAATAAATTCAAACTAATCCTAAAGATTAACTTTTTTGATGCCTGAAACCTCTTCTACATTGTTGATGTTCCTCCCCAGACACTAGCTTATCCTCACCACAAACGGTGCTTGTGAAGCATCATGAAACATTGAATTTTTTCAACCCCATTTCAGGGATGGGAACTCCTATATAGTAGGGCATGACCGGGAATTTGAGCTGTCAGAACTTAAATGTTGTTTGGGGGCCTTCCCCCCCACCCATTTTTGTTTTGAATTTTTATATATATTTATGTATTTTTTTGTATTTTTCCATTTTTTTCTATATTTCTGTATATTTTATTGCAATTTTTTTCTTCATTTTATTTTTTTACATTTTTGTATTTTATTTCATATTCCTTGTATGTTTTTTATATTTTTATTTATTTTTTTCACATTTTTTAGTATTTTATATTTTGTTTTATATTGTTTTATGTTGTTTTACGTTTTTTCACATTTTTTTAATATTAGTTTCTATTTCATTTTATTTTATAATGATTTTTAATTTTTGAAATTAACAAGATTGAAAATTTCTGGAGTAGTGAACAACCTTGTTCCCAACTCTGGGTTTTTAAATTTCCATTCATGACCCATTCACAACCCAGGGGTGTGAATATATCCCTGCCCGTGATTTTTCATTTTTCATTTTTCATTTTTTATTTATTTATTTTTTTGATTTATTTATTTTTTTGGTTTTTTTTATTTTTATTTTTCTTTATTTTTTATTTTTTACATTTTATTTTTGATTGTTTGATTCTTTGATTTTTTTTTCAATTTGTTTTTTGATTTTTTTTTTTTTTGGCTTCCTGTCAGCATGATGGTCAACTTAGCACAAGTCAACCACCACACTGGCAGTTGCCAATTGCATGGTTGAGCCCCAAACGGTCCCCGCTGCAAAATTGAGGGGCCGCGCGGGGATCAACTCTTGGGGAGGTGGACAACTTATAATAAGTCATCCATCAACCCAACAGGGTAAAAAAAAATAAAAAAAAAAAAAAATCAAGAATCAAAAAATGGTAGCACTAAATTCACAACTTTTTAAGACACATTCATGAATCAACATGGGTCTTGTGGCACAACTCAAACCAACTTTGAGTGGTGAACAGATTTCAAATGTTCGTTTTTTTCCATTTTTTCATACTTTCTATATGTTTATATTTTTATACCTTTTTACGTTTTTTTTTTTTTTGTATTGTTTTATATTTTTGTATATTTTTGTATATCTTTTACATCTTTTTTCATCTGTTTTATATTGTTTTATATTTCTGCACATTTTTACATATTATCTGATATTTTGATAATTTTTTATATTGTGATATATGTTTACTTTTTTTTTTACATACAAATTTATTCTTTGAAGGGTCACAAAGAATATGTTTAAAATAATCCTAAAGAGTTATTTTTTTGATGACTGAAAAATCTTCTGGAATGTTGATGTTACTCCTCAGACAAGGGCTCATCCTCACTACAAACGTCACCTGTGAAGCATCATCAAATATTCAATTTTTTCCAACCCATATCACTGATGTGACCTTCTATATAGTAGGACAGGACCCAGAAATTGAGCTGGCAGAACTCAAATGTGGTCCAGGGGCCTCCCCCTCACATAGCCACTTCTTAGGTGTTTTTTTCATATTTTTGTATATTTTTGTATATTTTTTTGTATTTTGATGTGTTTTTTCATATCTTTCTATATTTTTTGGAATTTTTAACATTTTTATTTACTTTTTGCCAATTTCTTGTATTTTTTTGATTTTTTCTAATTTTGTATTTTTTTTTTTTTTTTTTTTTGGATTCATTTTGATTTTGATTTGTTTTGATTCTGTTGTGATTTTTTTTTTTTTTTTTGGATTCATTTTGATTTTGATTTATTTTGATTCTGTTGTGATTTTTTTTTTATCCTGTTGGGTTGATGGAAAACTTATGATAAGTTGTCCACATCCCCAAGAGTTGATCCCCGCGCGGCCCCTTCAATTGTGCAGCGGGGACCGTTGGGGCGCAACCATGCAATCGGCAACTGCCAGTGTGGTGGTTGACTTGTGCTTATAAGTTGACCATCATGCTGACAGGAAGCCAAAAAAAAAAAATTCAAAAAAAAGCAAATTCAAAAAAACAAAAAAACAAAAATAAAATATTAAAAAACAAAAATAAAAATGAAAAATAAAAAAAAATCAAAAAAAATCAAAAAAAATCAAAAAAAACAATCAAAAATGAAATAAAATCAAAAAAATCAATAATCAAACAAATAAATAAATAAATAAAAAATAATAAAAAATCATGGGCAGTGCTAAATTGACAACCCTGGGTTGTGAATGGCTCATGAATGGTGTAATTTTTGAAATCAACACGTTTTCAAGAATCAGAAAAAAAATTGATATTTTCAAAATAAGTCATTCTCCCTTTTGACCATTTAAGTAATGAAAATGGTAATTATCACTAATATTTCACAGTAACCCCAAACATTGGATTAAATCCAATTATTAATCAAAGAAAAAAAAATTCTTGATAGTATCCTCAAATTTATTTATTACGTAGATTTGACATTCTGCATAATTCTAAATCTTCTGTATTCCATGCATGCACTAGAATTACTTGGAATCCTCAAGAATTGATACAAACAACTTTTCTCAGGTTTCAACTCAAGTTAGAAACAGAGTTTTCTCAGAGTCAAAACAAAGTCAAAGCAAGTTTCAGGTGCTACACCTGCCGGCAGGTGCAGCCTTTTTTTCATGGTGAGTGCAGTCGGTCAGGGCAGGGGGGGACCTGACCACCCCTTTGCCCAAGGAGGTGGCGGCGCCGGTTGCAAGTCTATCAACCGGCAGGTGGGGGGGAATTCATCACCCCTCCACCATTGAACTTGTGAAGCAACCTAGAGGGGCGCTCTCCCCCCCCCCTTTACCAAGGGGGAGGAGCAATGGGCCTGGGGGGACCTGATCACCTCCCAGGCCAACTTACTTGACAACGCCCTGGGGGTATCAACCCCCAGGGCCCCTGGTGAGGGGATTTGACTGCCCCCACCAGGTATTTGAGAGAAAGAGGGGGGGACAGCATGTCTTCTGGTCACACCCCCCCATGTGAGTCAGAGACCGGACCCAGGTGTGCCCTGGGTCCCACCTGGCCCATTTGAGGGGCCAGGGGCTGGCTGCATGAGGCAACCATCCCGTAAAAAAGTTAATGAGGTCATCATGGCTGGTTATAACGGACAACCAGCCAAGGGGATTGAACAGTTAAGGGGCTGGTTCAGCCCCATTGAGGTGGAAAAACCAGAAATAAACGGAATAGGCTGGTTGTAAGGGTACAGGGACTGATGCCATGTGGGCTGATGTAGTCCAAACCAAGTAACAAGGCCAGTAGAGCCTGTAGAGCTCTTTTGGGGTGGAAAATCTTCCTTTTGGCTTGTTGTATCATGGGCTCACAAGAGGCCAATTGTTTGTACTTAAGGAGCTCCTCTCCCTGCTGTTTTCCATCCATTCATTCATTATTAAAATCAAATTCATCCAACATATTGCCCCATTGTGAGAGCCCCATTAGCCAATATTGAAACCCAGTGTCCAGCATTTCTTTTGCTTTAAATACTGCTCATTTGTCTAAGCTAATTGCTGGCCATAACTCTAACACATTATCAGTACCATCATCATCATTATTTCCAAGAAAGATAGACCCTTATACCTTACTTTGGACAACCTCAAGGACCTCAAGTTTTCCAAGAAGATGTCTTATATCCCAGAGTCCAGCTCCACAAAGATAGCTTTGAATAGTCAGAACTATAATGCTTGGGCTGTCCTTATGGACAGTGAGTTGGATAACATCTTTTGTGGGGATATTATGAAAGGAGATGATACTTTGATCAGTTCAGAGGTGGAGAAGAAGGCCTATCATCTTATTCTTAGACACTTGGATGAGCATCATGTAACATGGGTTGCTGATACTCTGTTGGAGGAACAGAATAGGAAGGGGAGTTTTTTATGGAAAATGCTCAAGTCAAAGTATGCTGGTGACTCTGTTCATCAAAAGGGGCTTGCTTTCAATAGATTGTTTAAGTTGAAATTTGGCAACTGTAAACAATTTGTGGGGGAAGCTAGATCTAGTATTGCTAAGTTCAATTCATCTGGGCTGAACATGGATCCTGAGTGTTTGTCACTCTCAATTCTTCAAAAGCTGCCAAAAGAATAGGAGTCCTTGGTCAGGATCATATCTCAGTTGGATCCCCTTCCAGGAGAAGAGGATGTGCTTAGAAGGATTGAAAAGGATGATCTTCAATTCAAGATGAAGGAGAGAACAGGAACTGCTCTGGTGGGCAAGAAAGGAAAATATGGGAAGAAAGCAAAGGCCAAAAAGGATTTATCAAGGGTCTTGTGTTTTAATTGTCAGAAGAAGGGGCACTATGCAAAGGATTGCAAGGAGGCCAAGAAGAGGAAGAAATCCGAAAAAAGTGAAAAGGAAGACAAAGAGTTCAAACTTGCCATGGAAAATGTTTCTATGGTGGCAATGGATGTTTCAATGGAACAAGCTGTTGTGAAACAAGTCCCCAACAAGAAGGCTAAAATCAAAGAGGATCAAGAAATGGACTTGATTGATTATGAAGTATGTAATCTTAACCTTGAAAATGAGAACTTATCAGTGGCTGATAATTCTTCATTCCTTACAGGAGGATTGTTGAAGGAGGATGTTCTTGTTTTGATCGATTCTGGTTGTACATACCACATGTTTTTTGAGCCAAATTTGTTTTCAAATATTAGAGATTTTGATGATGTTGTAAATATTGGCCAAAAAGGAAGAACAATCCAGATTAAGGGGATTTGAAAAGTTATTCTTTCAAATCACATGGATTTCAAAATAATTTTTGAGAAAGTGTTCTATGTACAATATTTGCCTTATAACCTTGTGTCCCTTGGAGTGCTCTGGAAAAAGGGTTTCCAGATTTTTTATCTTAAAGAAGATACTTTTGTTATTGATTTGAATGGTAGAACTATCCTGAGTGTACAAGTTCGGAATAAGTTGCTCTGTGCTGACTTGTTCAAGATTTCAGCTCTGAGCACTGTTGCTCACAATAGAAGTGTCCATAAGGTAAAGGACAGAAACTGTGAGAGTTGTACCTTAGGGGCCAAGACCAGTAATGTGTTCTCAAAGAGTAGAGACCACACAGAAGTTCCTAGAGAGGAATTCTCCATTGATTTTGCAGGGCCATTTTCACCAGTGTCTCTTGGAGGGGCAAGATACTTCCTCTATTTGGTTGATACAGCAACTAATTTTTTTTGGGTAAAACCAATAAGATCAAAGGATCAAACCACAGAGGAGGTTTCATTAATCTTCAAATTCTGTAAACAGAATGGTTTGATGAGGGAGATCAAGAGGTTTATTACTGATGGAGGGGGTGAGTTTGTGAGTTAAGATTTTTAGAAACTATTGAATGATTATGGTATCACTCATATAGTTACTACTGCTAGTACTCCACAAAACAATGGAATAGTTGAGAGGATGAATAGGACTTTTTGGACAAAGTCAGAACTATTATGGCTCAATCTGGTCTACCAAAGTTTTTATGGGCTTAGTTGGTGTGCACAGTGTGTCTGTTGCACAATATTGTAAGTGTTAATGGGAAGTGTCCTCATTATCAGTTTTGGAAGTTGTACCCCAAAACATCACACCTAAGAAAAATTGGTTGCTTGGTGTATTATAGTGTCCACCATAATGAGATGGTTGGAAAGTTAGATCCTAGAGCCAGAACAGGGGCACTTGTGGGCTATGACTTAATAAGTAAGTCATACAGGATCTATTGTCCAGGGACAAGAAAGGTTATCCGTAGTAGGGATGTAAAATTTGAAGAAAGTACCTTTCCACTCAAAAGGGGTGAACCTAGTGCTGTTCAGGAATCACAGCAGGAAATAGCATTGGAGCATATTTCCACAGCAGAGGCTGGAGAGAATATCATTAGTGATGATATTGAGGTGGCAGACGTGCCACAGGAGGGTTCAGTACCCACTTCAGGGGAGTCTGTGAAATCAGAACCTGGTGAGCCTCCACCTCTAGTTAGAAGGAGTGGCAGGATGAGAATGCCTGTTGATAGGTATGGGGAATGGAATTCCAATTATGCTTCTGCAGAATATGATGAAGATACACTTCACGAACAGTGTATGCTTAATGACATTCTACAGTTGAGTTCAGAACTGGGTAATAGAGTTAACCCAAATAGCTTGGGCCAAGCTATGAATTCTGATGAGAGAGCCAATTGGAAGACAGCTATTTTTGAGGTATTTCATTCTCTAGAGAATAATAGTGTTTTTGAAGTGGTAAAGCAGGATTCAGTTCCAAAATGAAAGACCATTGTTGGGTCTAGATTAGTGTTAACAAAGAAGTTTGATACTAATGGAGTTTTGAAGAGGTTCAAGGCTAGATGCGTTGCACAGGGCTTCAAACAGAGAGAGGGTATTGATTACCAAGGGACTTTCTTGCCAACTGGAAGGCTGTCCAACTTCAGGTACATCATTTCTTTGGCAGTGGAGTTGGGTGAAGAAATCAGACAGGCTGATTTTGTGACTGCATACTTGAATGCAAAACTTGGAGAGGAAGAGACTGTTTATATGTCAATTCCTGATGGTTTCAAGGAATGGCTGGTTGAGACCAAGCAAGAAACTATGAAGAAAATCTGTGTGAGAATTTTCCTCTCAGCAGATAAAGGGGAGTATGTCCTCAAGCTGTGTAGATCCCTGTATGGATTGAAGCAAGCAGCTAGGTCATGGTATAATACTATGAGAATGAAACTGATAGAGATTGGTTTCAAAAAAAGTTTGGCTGGCCCTTGTCTCTTTGTGAGAAAGGATGCCGTTTTGTTTGTATGGGTTGATGACATTATCATTATTGGGAATGGTAAGGAGAGAGTCATGGAGACATTCAAAAAGGAGTTCAAGATAAAATATCTTGGTCTGGAACAGCAGGTGCTGGGAATGAAAGTTAGTAAGAGCAAGAATGGGATCAGGTTGGATCAGAACCATTATGTGTCAGCTCTACTTAAGCAGTATGGCTTAGAAGATGCAAAGGATTTTGGTACTCCAATGCAGTCTAAAATTTGGTTAGAAAAGTCTACAGATGAAGAGCATCTAGAGTTTGTTCAATCTGGGAATGATTATAGATCAGCTATTGAATCTTTGAATTATTTGGGGCAGTGTACAAGGCCAGATATTACTTATGCAATTTGGGTTTTGTCACAACACTTAGAGAAACCATGCATGAGGCATTGGTCAGCGTTTAAGAGATTTATGAGGTATCTTAAAGGAACAAGCAGTCTGGGACTGCATTTTTCAAAGTCATCAAACTTTAACTTGGTTGGTTATTCTGATGCAAGTTGGGCAGATGGTAAAACTAGGGAATCAACAAGTGGTTTTGTATTCTTCTTAGGAAAGAATCTAGTGTCTTGGATGTCTAAAAAGGTGTCAGCAATAACTCTTTCTTCAACAGAAGCAGAGTACAGAGCATACTTGTCAGCTTCACAGGAAGCAAAATGGTTGAGAAAGGTCTTAGAGGATACTCATAAACCACAAGGGTTTGCGTTGATGTATTCTGATAACCAGAGTGCCATTGTGTTGGCAGAAAATCAAGTGTTCCATTCTAGAACAAAACATATTGACGCTCATTATAACTATATACGGGATGCAGTTAACTGCAAAGGGATAGTGTTACGGTACATTCCTACTGGGGCAATGATTGCCGATATTTTAACTAAGGCATTCAATAGGAACAAACATGAAGGTTTTGTGTCTAGTATGCGTATGGCATCCCTTTTGGATTAAGGCGGTGTGTTAAAATGCCGATGCACTCAGGTAATGTGCATAGGAGTGTTTAATCCAAATGGGATGAAAAAATGGGCCTCCACGGCCCATTGGACATCACGTGGGCCATGTGGGCCTATGTGGGTGTTATTGGTTTTGGGCATTTGGGTGCCAAAACACATTTTTATGGTCTTTTGGGACAAGGGCCCTCACAGGCCCGCCAGGGTGGATGGGCCACCCAAGCCGGATGGGCTTATTTGGGCATAAAAGGGCCCAAGCTTTATTATGGACATACTTGGCCAGAAGGGCTGGCCCGCCAAAGTATGTAATTCTCACAATTTGGGCTTGGGGCAGCCCATTGGGGCCGCCGCCCGTGTCAGGGCCCGCTTGGGGCCGCTGCCCGTTTGGGGCCGCCTGTGTTCCTTGGAACGGCCCAAGTGGGGCCCGATGGCCCACGCAGGGATGTCGCGCGGCCGAGGGATCCTGCATGGGCCCGGCTGGTTGCGCCTGGCAACCAGCGCCGCGGAGCCGGGGCTTGCCGTTGCGAGGGGGATGGGGGCGAGCTGGCTTGGTTGAACCAGCCAGCAACCAACCGCAACAGTGCGGTTGGTCAGGGCAGGGGGGACCTGACCACCCCCTTGCCCAGGAAGGTGGCGGTGCCAGTCGCAAGCTTAGAGACCGGCAGGTGGGGGGGAATTCATCACCCCTCCACCATCAAACTTGTGAAGCAACCAAGAGGGGCGCTCTCCCCCCCCCCTTTACCAAGGGGGAGGAGCAATGGGCCTGTAGGGACCTGATCACCTCCCAGGCCAACTTACTTGACAACGCCCTGGGGGTATCAACCCCCAGGGCCCCTGGTGAGGGGATTTGACCGCCCCCACTAGGGATTTGAGATAAAGAGGGGGGGGGACAGCATGTCTGCTGGTCACACCCCCCCATGTGAGTCAGAGACTGGACCCAGGTGTGCCCTGGGTCCCACCTGGCCCATTTGAGGGGCCAGGGGCTGGCTGCATGAGGCAACCAGCCCGTAAAAAAGTTAATGAGGTCATCATGGCTGGTTGTAACGGACAACCAGCCAAGGGAATTGAAGAGTTCAGGGGCTGGTTCAGCACCATTGAGGTGGAAACACCAGAAATAACCGGAATAGGCTGGTTGTAAGGGTACAGGGACTGATGCCATGTGGGCTGATGTAGTCCAAACCAAGTAACAAGGCCAGTAGATCCTGTAGAGCTCTTTTATGGCGGAAAATTTTCCTTTTGGATTGTTGTATCATGGGCTCACAAGAGGCCAATCTTTTGTACTTAAGGAGCTCTTTTCCCTGCTGTTTTCCATCCATTCATTTATCATTCCAATCAAATTCATCCAACATATTGCCCCATTGTGAGATCCCGATTAGCCAATATTGACACCCAGTGTCCAGCATTTCTTTTGCTTTAAATACTGCTCATTTGCCTAAGCTAATTGCTGGCCATAATTCTAACACTTACTATAGTAACAGAAGTTCAGGCAATTGAAAACCACCCTTAGTTTTACTAATACTCTAAATTATTAGAATTAATACTAAATAAAACTTCAAAGACTGCCAGTTTCATGACCACAACTTTACCCAGTCTCCTCATCCATACTCAACCCTCAGACAACCCCAGCCCTAACTATAATCAACCTTCTACCCCTGGATCTACATGCAGCACCTCCTGAAGCATCCTCCTGCATGCCCTTCAGGTTCTAGTCAACTCTCCCAGGCTCCTCTCTCCCTCTCTATGGCTTGGTGCATCCTCATCTCTCTCCCAACCCTATCTGGTATGAGAAGTACATGCTGTAAAACCATAGTACATAATACTTTCTGGACAACCCATACTCTAGCTCAGTAAATGCAACACCTTTCTGGACAGGCCCATTAACCAACATGTCAAGCCACTGCCTCAAGACCAATTGGTCAAAATTTAATCCCATGGGGCATCTCAGCCCCAGCACCAGTCACCCCTCCTCAAGGATTCTTCTCAGTTCTCACATATACTGGCATCTCTTCCCTTCCTGGACTATTTCTCCTAAAGGAATTAGTATAATAATTCTTATTGGTTAGTCCCTTCCAATAGGTGTCATCTCAGCACAGAAAAGCCAACCCAGCCTACCTTACTCATCTCACCTATCCCTCTGGTGTTACTCTTATAGGATTAAACCTTCAATCTCCTTCAGAGCCTTACTCCTCAATTCCATCCTCCCTTATCATTGTAATTAATTCTCTGCCATCCTTGAAATAAATCTCATTTCTCAATCCTGAGTTCTTTTAGTAGTAGTGCCTGTGCCTCAAGCCCCTTGAGCTCCAGGGGCAGTTGTGAAATTATACTAATTTCTTCCCCTTGATTACAAACCATCTCTATATCTCAATAGACCTATTCCATCCATCCCATTCCATCTTAAAGATATCACTACCTAAAATATTTGTGGGCTATTGCGCAATATCTGCTAAACAGTGTGTGGCCTTTCACGTTTTAAAAAGTAATTCCCTGCGGAAATATCCTTCCAAAAACTCATTGCTCAATTGGCCCTTGAATGCAACTTCAACAGAAATTTGGCGCTTTGACAGGTATTTTAAACTTTGGCAGTACTTCAAAGGAAGTTTGAAGCTTTGAAACCACTTCAATTGGTCCAATAGGTTTGAAAAACATTGATTCCCCTTTGAATTTGACTTTGACTTCTTTGACCTTAACTTTGAAAACTTTAAACTTTGACTTTGACTTTGAATTCTTTGACTGCTTTGACCAGCTTCAACCTCCTTCAACGTGTTTTGACAAATGTTGTAAAACTTCAAGAATTCACTTCTTGCAGCCATTTTACCTCCCCAATCTCTTATCTGGGTAATTCTCCTGGGTCACTTCCCTACAGCATAAGTGTAAACCATGCCTCCTCAATGTGCACAACCTTCCATCATCACCAGTCCATCCTAAACCAGTGCAGCCAGAGGACATGGTTCTACTTTAGATGTTCAGAATCAGGACCAATCCACTCCTCAAGCTTGCGGACCTGGGAGGAATTTTTAAAAACTCCCAGCACCAGCTTCCAACACCATGGATACTGATATCCTTCCTCCAGCTTCTCCTAGAGCTTCCCTATCCCTTGTTTCTCATGTTGTCAGAAATTTTTTCTAATTGTGCAATTGGTCAATATCCTAAAGCAGGCTTTGGATTGGATTCCCCATTGTAAAATACCAGATTTATCCCTCTTCCTGAGGATGAGTAAGAGGAGGACAAAAGCATAGAATTGGGCTTTGATCCAAGGATCCTTAGCAATCTTGATTCATCAACCTCTGGAAATCAAGAATAAGCTTCCCAAACTTCTGCCTCAACTTCATTCCCTGCTCCCCAAAGCCAACCTCCTCTACCTTCTGCTATGGAACATACTCTCCTAGCCTTGGTCCAAACTAAGAATTCAGCAGTAGCAAAAATATCTCAAAATCCAACAACCAGTCCTTCCCACTCTGGAACCTTTAAAGCTCCATTGATGAACCCCCTGACAAATTTGAAGGCAGAAACCCTACCAAGCTCAGAGCCTTTTTACAAGCTTGTGAACTCATCTTTGCAAGCAATGAAGGAACTTTTTGTGTGGAAAGAAGGAAAGTCTTGTTTTATGTCTACTATCTCTCTGGTAATGCAAGCCATTGGATACAACCCTATCTGGCTTACCTTTCCAATCAAGAGCCTTCATTTGTACTCAATTCCTTAAAAAAATTCACAGAACAACTTCATACTCTCTTTGGAAACTGTCTGGAAGTAGCCAAAGCTGAAAATTAACTTGTGAACTTGAAGATGAAGTACTCTGGATATGCTTCAACCCACATCACAGAATTTTGATCCCTTATGACTAAAGTTCCTTGATGGGGTGATAGATCCTTCTATTTACATTTTTTTCAAATTATCCCCTCTTGACTTCTGGATCAACTAGCTGGCTATGATGGTTCTGTGGACACCCTTCAAGAACTCATGGATGTAGTGTTAGATAAAACTACCATGCACCACTAAAAAGTCAAGGAAAAGTCTTCTCATCCAAGCCACTCTAAAAAGAAAAAGTCCTCTCAATCCCAAGCCAATTCTTCTCAGTCCAACAAGGGCAAAGTTAAGGCCAAGAAGAAAGATAAATCTGCAAAGAAGCAATCCTTCTCAACCAAAACTACCTTGGACTTGGGTCCTGATGGAAAGCTGAAGGCTGATGAAAAGGAAAGAAGGGAGAAGGAAGGAATATGTATGTATTGTGGAGGGAAGCATAAGATGGAAAACTGTAAAAAGAAGCCTGTCAAAAATTTGATCCCCAACTTCTCTTCTACTCCCAAGCCAAAAAACAATTAGGTGTTTCTTCTTTTGTACTCCAGGATTATCACCCTATTGATTTTGGGGTACAAAAGATACAAAAAGATTAATCTGACCAAATTTCTGAAGGCGTAATTTTTATTCTTTTTCACCAGGACTTGAGTTATAGTTTTTTGATTGATTCAGGTGCTACTCAATATGTAATGGCTAATATAATGGTTCTAATGTTTCCCTTGCAGCCCACTTCCTTTGGAAAACCTATTAAACTCTTCAACTTCAGTCCTAATGATTCACCCTCTAAACTAATTACCCACAAGGTAAATTGGGTGGTCACTCTTCCTTCTTTTTTTAGCTTTGAATGGAAATTCCTTCTATTCAATGCACCATTCTCAGAAGAAATCATCTTGGGAACCAACTTTTTTCACCACTGAAATCCTGAATTGAACTGGAAGATTGGATTGATCACCCCAAGAAGCCAGCCAAATGGCAACCTTTCTTCTAATTTTTTGAACTCAACATAGCCAACCAACCTTCAACTGGTTTCTCCTCTGCTCTTACTTTGGAACTGCAGTCCAATAAATTCATTCTCACTTCAGAACCATTGAATTCTCAACAAACCATCCAATTACCTTCAATTTCAACAATAAGCTACCTTTCTTAGATTTTCATTGACCCCTTGACTATTTCTCTGGAGGAAGAATCTTGGGATTCATCCTTTCATATCATGCAATTGTTTACCTCTTCTAACATTTCTGTTACTCCCCACAAAACCACTTCAGCTGACTGGGATGAGTCTGATTTTGATGAAGACCCTTAAGAAATAGAAATTGTGTTAGATAAAGTTCCTTCTGATTACCATTATTTTTTAGCTGTTTTCTCCAAGGTTAAAGCAGATCAACTCCCTCCTCACCACACTTACAATCATCACATTGAACTGGAAGGACCTCTTGCTCCTGTTGGTCCATTCTACTCCCTATTTCAAAGTGAAAAGTCTACCCTAGAAGCCTAAATAGCTGAGAATGTAGAGAAAGTTTTAATCTGTTCCAGCACTTCAAGCACTGGGGAACCCGCTCTCTTTGTCAAAAAGGAGGATGGTATTGTTCAGTTATGTTTTGACTATTGCAAACTTAACGTTGTTACCAGGAACAATAAATATCCCATCCTCCAATGACTTTCTTACTGAATGTCTTTTCAGGTTCTTCCATCTTCACCAAGAGCAAACTCAGAGGCGCTTAAAAACTTTTTTGCATCAAGGAAGGAGATTAACACTTAACAGAATTCAGATCTCATTTTGGAAGCTATGAATACCTGGTTATGCCATTTGGCCTGACTAACCCCCAGCTTTTTTCCAAAAAATTATCAATGATATCCTTTCTGATCTCCTCAGAATTTATGTGGTGTTTTACCTTGATGATTTACTTATTTTCTCTATAAATTTGCAGAAACACATTCTGCATGTGTGTGAAGTACTGACCAGACTGAGAAATAACAAGCTCTATGCCAAGGCCTCCAAATACAACTTCCATGCACCTTCTGTTGACTAACTTGGCTATTTAATCTCAGGGGATGGTATCTCCATGGAAAACAACAAATTCAAGACCATCCTTTCCTGGCCAGTTCCTGAAAATAGAAGGGCCTTTCAGTCTTTCCTTGGTTTTGCTAACTTCTATTGCAGGTTTATCAAGAACTATTCCAAACAGATCTCTAATCTCACCTCCATTGCTGGCAACAGCTCTCCCTTTTCCCTCACACCTGAAGCTTTGCAAAAATTTAAAAACATCAAGCAATCCTTCACCCAAGCTCCAGTTATTTGCCATTTTAATCACCTCCTGAGAACTTATGTTGAAAATTATGCCATTGACTATGCCCTGGGTGCTGTTCTGCACCAAGTAACTGCTTACAATACCAAGCATGCTATTTCCTTTGACAGCAAAAAAATGTCCAGTGCTAAACTCAACTATGAAATCCGTGAAAAAGAACTCCTTGCAATTTTTTTTGCCTTCATGCAATGGTGTGCTTACCTCTTGAGAGTTACTGACCCCTTTGAATTTTTAACTGATCATTCTTCTTTAAATTAATTTATGTCCTCCATATTCCTCACCAGGAGGCAAGCTAGTTTGCTAGATTTTCTCTCTGAATTTGATTTTGTGATCAACTACAGGACTGGAAAATTTTCAAAAATCCCGGATGTTCTTTCACGTTAGGGAAACATGTATCCAGCCGGGGGGAACACCATTTTCTGAAATGAATCTTGGAAATTTTCAAGAACTTCTGAAACAAAATGAAGTTGAAGCTTCTAGAATCTTTGTTATTTCTGCCAATAAACTTGATGATCAACTAAGTGAATTGAATTCTGGTCAACAATCTGACAAGTTACTTCAAGGTATAATTAAAAGATTGAATATGAATGAGGAAGTAGCTGATTATTCCTTAGACCCCATTAGTGGCTTACTTCTGTTTCAGGGTAAAGTGGTCATACCTGACAAAGATAACCACCTTCAACAAAGAATACTTTATCACAGAAATGACTACCCTCTTTCAGGTCACCCTTTCCAACAAAAGAACCTCAACCTCATCAAAAGGTTTTTCTCTTGGAATTGAATGTTCAAAGATGTTAAGAGCTATGTTTCAGCCTGCTAACTCTGCAAAAGGAACAATTCAAGGCATGAAAAGAAACTAGGAATACTCAAACCTCTTCCAATCCCTGATGGACCCTGGATCTCTATCTCTATGGACTTCATCTCTCAACTCCCTCTCTCCAATGGATTTGATTCTATCCTTGTTGTTGTGGAAAGTTTCTCTAAGCTCTTCATCAAAACAACCATTACACTGAATGAAGTGGAATTAGCTAACCATTTTATCAGCCATTTCTTCCAAGGCTCCTTGTTCACATCCTCTTTCTGGAAAGCACTTTGTGAAAAACTACAGATCCAAAGGAATCTCTCCACAGCCTACAACCCAGAAACAGATGGTCAAACTGAAAGATTCAATCAAGTACTAAAACAATATCTTTGAATTTAAATCAGTTGTCACCAGGAAAACTGGGATACTTGGCTCCCCTTGGCAGAATTTGCTTACAACAACAGTGTTCACTCTTCTACCCACCAATCACCTTTCTTCTCCCTCTATAAAAGGCATCCTAACTTTTACTTCTTGTATTTTTTCAATAATCAAACAGCTATTCATTACCTGGATCAGATTCAGAAGAACTGGATTAAAGTAAAGAAAGATTTACAAGAGTCTATGGATAATTTTAAGAATTATGCTGAACTTAATAGAGAAGACATTCTAAAAGGTATTGCTCCTGGGAATAAATTTTGGTTATCTGCAAAGAATATCAATACTAATAGACCTTCCAAAAATCTCCCTGTGCATTGGTTTGGTCCTTTTCTCATTATTGACAAAATAGGATCTCATGTTTTCAAACTCCAACTGACTGATTGATGCTCTCCAATTGGCCCCTTCTTCCATGTTTCAGTTCTCAAGCCTTACTCCTCAGACCCAAATTCTCCCAGTCACCAACCACCTCCAGAATTGATTGAAATTGATGGCCAAGAAGAATGGGAATTGTATCAAATCCTGGAATCCAAGATTAGGTGTGGCAAACTCCTGTATGTAGTCAAATGGAATGGTTTTTTAGAAGAATCTGAAAGAACCTCATGGGAACCAGTGTCCAACCTCACCAAATTCTCAGCCCTTCTCCACAACTTCCAATCCCTCTATCCATCCAAACCCAAAACCTTTTCATCCTCTTCATCATTATTCCATCCTTATCTTCATTCATCATTTATTTTAATTCTCCTCATCACGCCTATTCTCATTTTTAATCATCATCTCTCCTCTCCAACCAATAAACCCAATCATAAATCTATTTCATCCTCAATAAATAAAGACAAAATTTTTTCTAAAACTACTTCTCAATATTAGACAGTAGGTTAGTAATTTTAGGAACCAAACACTATCTAGCTTTATCTTCCTACTTTCATATTCCTCCCTATCTTTAGCAGTAGCTCCCATTTCATAAGTCACTCCAGAAAAAGAAAGAAATTCCTCCAACTCTGATAACACCTCCTTCTTCACTTCCTTTTTCTGTAAGCCTACTAGATTCCAAGGAACTCAATCTTCCTAGCTACTAGAGGTGATTGAAAGTTTGAAGTAAAAATAGGAAAAAATTCCAGGTATATGATTTGGCTAAAAGGGGTAAATTTAGTTATATATGTATAAAATAAATATAAATGAAGGGGCCAAGACCTTATTGTGGGTTTTGAGCCCTTCAGAACACAGGTATATGTCTTTTAAGTAAAACATAGAAGCAATTGTGGTGCCTGTGGGGTCAAAAAGGATTCCTTTCAAGAAGGGTGTGTATAATTTCCTTGTGAGATGGGTTATGAAAAACCTAAAAAAGGGGTATAAGTCAGTAGGATCACTTACTAGGTCCAGATCTGGACTTATTATTGATGAATGGGCCAATAAGCAAGGATTCAGGGTGCTGGAAGTCAGTACTTGGGCAGGCTGAATGGTTTGTTGTTGATTTTGGCCAAAAAATGGGATTCAAGAATTATGGTCTATAATTTTATCAGAAAGTGGCGCAGGATCACACACTTATTTATTATAAGGGTTTTATGGCTTGAGGAAGAAAATATATGAAGAAATAATGACTATATGAATGGATAAATGAGTTAGAAATGGCTGGGGGAAGGGCTTTTATTTATATTTTTGGGGTCCCCTCATGGTACAGTCTTTTTACCAGCCAAAGGAGGGTTACCCAGGCTATTTCTGAGGCCAAGGAGCCATCAGTTTTTTTTTTAGACCTGCTCTAGTCACTAAAGAGGTACAGGAATCCCTATGTCATCATGCTTGGGGCTTGATACATGTTTCTTTACCCTTAATGACCTAACTGTATCAACCAAAGAGGTAGTATTCAATTAACATTATTAAATATAAGCCATGGCTTATTGAGGCTAGGGGCTTGAACACATGCTCTGGGGACCTCATTCTGCAGGAAAATTTGGAGTCTGAGGCTCTTCTTTCCATATTGGGTTATTTTAAAGTCACTTAAGTGGACAGTACACCCCTAGTTGTGACTAGTTACGTACAGTTTAGTTAACAGAGACACAGGGGGGTGTTGTATGTATGTTTGGTGTCTTGTGAGCCATCTAGCACAAACCTGGGCCTCTTTGTATCCTTAATTAACACTCTCAGGGTGTTACAGTAACTAATATGTACCCTTTTGGGTCCAAATCTTCCGTACAGGTCCTTTCCCAGGGGCCCTGAAAACCTTTGATATAGTTTCAAAAAAGGGTGCAGGGCCCATTTTTCCAGGTTTTTAGTTTTTTTATCCCTTTTAATACAATTCACAACCACATGGTGGCGCTCTTTGGGACCCATGTGGTGTGGAACAGGGCTGTGGGGTGTATTGGAGGTACCCCACATCCTGGTTTCTGCTGTTAGGAAGACAGAGGGGGCTGGCTTGCCGGTTGGTTGCCTTGGCCAATGGCCCGCGCAAGGTAGTCAGTTGACTACTGGGGGGGCTGGAAACCGGAAGCAAAAGCCCCTCAAGGTGGTTTCTCAACTACCCATGGGCTGGTCAGAAGCAACTACATTGTGCAGTAGTTGCTGGACTACCAGCAAGTTAGTCGGTAGCGACTGCCTTGAGCAGTAGTTGCCTGGCAAGCAACTACCTTAGGCTTGCGCAAGGTAGTTGCTTGACTGCTTTTGTAGCCAGCTTGTGCTGTAGCTCAATCAAACAGTTGAAGAGGGTCTTTGGCTGCGCGCAGGGTTATGGACAAAAGAATTTTGGTCCATAACTCCTAAAATATATAGAATTTGGAGTTTCTGACCAAAATTTAGGTCAGAAACCTATACCCATGGATGGGATGGGTGTGATACCCAGGTGTGTTATGGCTACACCTGAAGGAGTAAGATTTAGGGGGTGGTACCAGTGGGTGACCCTACCTAAATTTGCACCATGAATTCATTTCTTTAATAATATTTTTGGAGTTTTAAAAGTTAAGGTTTTTATTTCTTATTTTTTTTTTAAATTTATTATTTCCATATTTTTGCATCATGTATTGATTATTATTCATGTATATATATTACATTTGTTGAGGCTTTAGTCATTTGGTTCTGAATATTAGCCAGCTGAAGTTTTTCTTCCCTTCTGTTCCACCTCTTCTCCACTATTCAAACCTCATCCAAAAACCATGTTAGTTCTAGAATCCTTCAAAAACCTTCCAAGTTGGTCTTTAATTTTATTTAAGTCTCCAACTGGATCATCTTCAATGGTATCCAAAGGTCAAACCACCCTTCCAAGAGAACAAGAATTAAAACCAAAATTTTCTCTACTCATTTATCTACCATCACTCCTTATCCCATCCTTGGCCAGAATCCTCCCAACTAACTCTTCAATAGACCTTGGCCCAGGAGTACCTTCTTCCACATCTTCCACTTCCCTTTCCTTCTCTCTGTTCTTCATCTTCTTCTCCTTCTTACTCTTGATTATCCTCCTCCTCATAAGGCTTTCCAGGAGAATCTTCATCCTCATCTTTGACTTTGATGGGAATGGGAACTGCTTTGACTGGTAGTCCTTCAATAAATCAAACCCCTTTCAAACTTTAAACTTTGATGTCTCTTTGAAGCTTTGACCCCTCTTCAACTGCCTCTCTGCTACTTTTACCATGCTTTTACCTTCCTTTGACAAGGTTTGCCAGCTTTGACCACACTACTTTGAACCTCAACTGGTTTGACCCTTGATCAATTTGCTTTAACCTTCTCCAAATTTGTTGGGTTTGACAGTGATTTTATTGCTTTGACAGTGGGTTGAATAGCTTTGAAAAATTTGAAGTCACTTTGAAAGCAGTTCATTGGGCCTTCTATGCCTTCAGAATTGGAAATTGAACTATTCAAAGAGGAATATGGTGTTCCCCAGTGGATTTCTATTGATTTAAAACTTGGATCTTCCTTCTTCAACATCCCATCCAAGGCCAACTGGCCTTTCTTTGTCAATTCCAATCTTCTTTTTTCCATTTGCATCATCTTTTCCTTCAAAGCCTCCACTAGAAACAACCAAAGACCCCCTTATCAGAAGACACACTTTATCAAAAGAAAATATCAGATAAAAAACTCACCATCTGATGGACCTACCCTGCTGGACACTCCCAGGGACAAACTTGAGTTTTCAGGTGCTTCCTTCACTTTGAAAGTACCTCCAGTTTTGTCCTTCACCCATACAACTAGTCCAAGAACTTTCCTTCCAAATTCTGTGGTCCCAGAACAGGGTCTCTTGTACCTTCTGAAGTATTCACACTTTCCAGACTTGGGGGTGATGCTGGTGGTGCATATCTTTTCTGTTTAAAGGCATCTGGAGCAAGGAGGATAGTATTGTTTTACAGGATGGGAGCCATTGGTGATTTCAATAGTGAATGAAAGGGTGGGTGATCTATTGTAGGATGAAGGAGATGGAAAGCTGTCAGGTGGGGATGGTGATGGATGAGGTAGGTGGAAAGATAAATCAGTCATGGTGATGAACTCAATCTACTTCCCACCTTCTCTTATGGGAATCAGAAGCTACCCCTTCCTCTTCTGGAGGGGTACTGTCATGACCACAACTTGACTCAGTCTCCTCAGCCATACTCAACACTCATCCAACCTCAGCTCTAACTATAATCCACCTTCTACCCCTGTATCTACATTCAGCACCTCCTGAAGTATCCTCCTGCATGCCCTGAAGGTTCTAGTCAACTCTCCCAGGCTCCTCTCTCCCTATCTATGGCTTGGTGCATCCCCATCTCTCTCCCAACTCTGTCTGTTATCAGAAGTACATGCTGTAAACCCATAGTACATACTCCTGGCTGGACAACCCATACTCTAGTTCAGTACATTCCACAACTTTCTGGACCGGCCCATTACCCAATGCGTCAAGCCACTGCCTCAAGCCCAATTGGTCAAAATGTAATACCATGGGGCATCCCAGCCCCAGCACCAGCCACCCCTCCTCCAGGCCTCTTCTTGTTCTCACATATACTGGCCTCTCTTCCCTTCCTGAAATAATTCTCCTGAAGGAATCAGTATAATACTTCTTATTGGTTAGTCCCTTCCAATAGGTGTCATCTCAGCACATGAAAGCCAACCCAGCCTACCTTACTCATCTAACCCATCCCTCTGGTGTTATTCTTATAGGATTAAACCTTCAATCACCTTCAGAGCCTTACTCCTGGATTATCTCATCCCTTATCATTGTCATTACTTCTCTGCCATCCTTGAAATCAATCTTGTTTCTCAATCCTGAGTTCTGTGAATAGTATTGCCTGTAACTTCAGCCCCTTGCACGCCAGGGGCATTTATGACAGCAAGCAAGCTATTTTATAATTAAAACCCAATTCCAAAGGAGCCTCTACAATTTTAATATTGTATTCAAATTTGTTTTTTTATTTGGAAATTTCAGCATTTTTTATGAATCTTGAAATAATACCAACCTGTGGGTAATTAATGTTAACTTTTGATAAATATAAATTGCCTGAAATTGTGATTGTTATCAATAACCTTTAAATATTTGAATTTCAAAAAAAATCCAGATCACCAGGCTAGATATAAGGGAAATGGCTTGGATAAATACAACAAAATTCCAATCTTCTGTCCTGATCAGGGTTTCAAGCATACAAAGATCCACAAACAGTTTTTGACTTGCTCCTTAAACTGAAACAGTTTGAATATTTGGAGAGCCTTGAGTTTGTCCAACCCTGGTTCATAGGAATTTTAAATTTTCATCAAGTTTTAACTTTGAAATATTTTTTTAGGGAAAACAACTGTCCTTGATTGTCAAACCACAGTAAACATTTTATCATAAAAGCCTCATTTTGGTCATTTTCAAAAAATAGTGTTGCATGATTTTTTTTGTTTTGATTGAACTAAACTACAGATAAAATTTTTTGGCTGTGATTCAATTTAGCCCAACAGAAATAAAACCTGGGCAGAAATGGCATAAGTTGCACCATCCAATGCAAACACAATGTTTGTTGTTGTGTAGTGTGTAAATTTAATGAATATTCTAGAATATTCCAGTATGGTTGTAATCCTATAGAAATTTCTAGTAATACAATATTATATTTTATAAATTTGTTTATTTAATCTCTTTGTAGGCCAGTCAGGCTGCATGTGGGAATTTGAAATTGATGTGGCTGGGTGCAGGAATTTGAGGTGTCTGCAGTTGATGTATTAAAGTTGTGTGCCAGTGCACACAGGAATCTTCACAAAAGACAAAATTGTTCATATCTCCTAAACCATTCACAATCCTTAGTTTTTGACTTCATTTCTGCACTTTTACACGCATGTGACGTGTATGTGAAACATCAGAGTAGGCCATTGGGTGTCATGGTGATTGTGCTGGGCCATTGTGGTACCTCCAGTGATTTGGAAGCTATTTAGGGAGTAGGATTTCCGGGTTGAGGTCAAT
Source organism: Puccinia polysora (assembly GCA_025617555.3). Classification (NCBI taxonomy): domain Eukaryota; kingdom Fungi; phylum Basidiomycota; class Pucciniomycetes; order Pucciniales; family Pucciniaceae; genus Puccinia; species Puccinia polysora. Next base: position 33,467,339 of record CM062618.1, read on the forward strand.
GAGTGACCACTACCTAGAACAGGTTGAGGAGACCAAATCTGAAATGATATTTTAAGAAACTCTTCACCTGATTGGAGCAATCCTTAGCTTGTTGATTCTTGGTACTGCTGTCAGCTGTTTCTGCAATAGTAGCAAGCGGACATCACAGCCTACGTGGAATTAATTTTACCAAATTTCAAAATACTTAACCAAATTGAGATTCCCAAATCAACATTCCAATCTCTAAAAAATGAACACTCAGACTAGAGTTTGAGGATTACCCTATTTTACCAAAAACTCTGTAAAAGTGCAATCCCTGGATTTACTTCTCTCTCTGTTTGGGATCCTTCTTAAGCTTGTCTTTCTATTTTCTATTAACCCCTTACCTTTGTATAAATAGCACACAAGATTCCTTGTATGAATTGTTTTCTTCATGGCAATATCTTTGTAATTTCTATTAAATTGAATACATAAGACAAACCTTTTCCTCACAAATATATTTGTGTTACGCCTTGTTTGACAAGTATTGGGATTCCAGCTGGGTTATCCAATTTGTGGTACCAATCACTTATCAGACAAATAAAATCTTCAAACTAGATTTACTAAAATGACTCACACTACGCAAGTTAAAGGTGCTGCATTGTCACGCTTTGAACGTGGGAACATATATCTGCATTTGTTCCTTCCCTTGGATGGTCAGAAGGAAGCATGATCCTTGGCTTCAAGCCGGCTGACATGGGAGCTCAACTGAGGATTGGATGAGGGTGGTACCAATCAATCTGTCATAGTCAATCAAACACTAATTCCACATTGTTGCCCGCTTGGGGGAAGCTCCTATATGTTCCCAAATTGCAACTGGTGAAAAAATGTCCCCCTTGCCTTGAAACATTCAACCATACCCCAACTCTTTTCTCTTCCAAAGATGCCGTTGCGGCCTCAAATTTGTGTGCCCCTCAGTGTGTCAAGAGTCCAATTCCTTGACATCTTGGATCAGAACCAAATGAGAAGGGACAGCTACGCAAAAAAAATTGGGATAGTCAAAACGGAAACTTTTGATGTCATCCAGGTCTGAATAATATTTGAAAGGTAAGAGTGAATTTGGTCAGTGAAAGGAACTCATTACCCAGATAAGCAATGAAGCTGCGGTACTGCGCAACGCAACTTTCAAGATGTTGATCAGTAAGGCTTGCAGTCAAATCAAAATACTTCAAATTCAATCAGATTACTCACACAGACAGCCTAGGCGTCTTGTCATCTTCTTTGGTGAATGATGCTATATACTGAGTTGGAACAATTCAAAATTGGATAAGTGCATGGGTTTGTATAGGATTGACCAACAACGAGAGAAGTGAGACGGGACAGTAAGGACCAGGGGAGCGACACAAGATGTGGGGAAATGAGTACCTATAGGATTGACCAACAACAAGAGAAGTGAGACAGGACAGTAAGGACCAGGGGAGCAACACAAGATGTGGGGAAATGAGTACCTGAGGAGCAGGTAGAATGAGGATGACAACAAAAGTAATGAGTGGTTCATTTCCAGCAAGCACAGGTAGACACGAGAACAGAGCAGAAGAAAGAAAGAGAAATAGAAGATAGACAAAAAGAAAATAGGAGCAGACCTATAGGATTGACCAACGACAAGAGAAGTGAGACGGGACAGTAAGGACCAGGGGAGCAACACAAGATGTGGGGAAATGAGTACCTGAGGAGCAGGTAGAATGAGGATGACAAAGAAAGTAATGAGTGGTTCATTTCCAGCAAGCACAGGTAGACATGAGAACAGAGCAGAAGAAGGAAAGAGAAATAGAAGATAGACAAAAAGAAAATAGGAGCAGACCTATAGGATTGACCAACGACGAGAGAAGTGAGACAGGACAGTAAGGACCAGGGGAGCAACACGAGATGTGGGGAAATGAGTACCTGAGGAGCAGGTAGAATGAGGATGACGACGAAAGTAATGAGTAAGAAAAAAAAAGAAAAGAAAGAAAAAGAAAAGACAAGCGGATCAGGTTATAACAGAGTAGGTACACGCAGAGGCAATGAAACCTAATCTAAGGATAAACAAGATTTGATACGCGGGTCTTAGGTTTTGAATTCTTCGTCATCATCTTGGTCCCCACGTGGTCGAGATGTCGTCTATACCTCAACAGTTTGCCTTGTCCCGGTGTCATCGCCGATCCTGATTTTCCCTGGGGAGGCGTCGGTAATACCGCTATAGGAGCCATGAAGCGGTGTCCTTCGTCATACTCAAGCGTCCAAGAGGCCAGGCGTTCTTCAAGATGGACCTGCAAACGCTTGCATTCTCGCGGATCGGGGGATATTTTGATCATCAACACGTCACTTTGGTGTCGTCCACCCAGAACAAGACTTTTCCCGTTCGATCACCAGCTATCCACAATGGTACAATTTGGACGCTCGTATGAATGCTTTACCGATGGATGCTTAGCTGGCAATGCCCGTACAGTGGTAGGACCAATCCATTGCTACGATTGTTACCGTTTAAAAAGGAACGGGTTGAGCCCAGGATGTTTGGCACCTACCCAACCCAAGCCGTTCGTTTGAAGAGCAATCATTAGTTTAAATTAACTTATTCTTTCTTTCTCCACAAGAGTTCTTCGAGCGAATTCTCCAAGAGAACTAGGCACTGAATCCTCGCAGAAGACAAGGGCGATTGAATACGACGAGGCCTCCAGTCAAAAAATTTTCACAATGCAAGCAATTGTTTACCTAGCTGTTTCCTTGGTTGCTTGTAAGTCTTGCCCAGCAGAGCATGAATCCTAGTTCATTGTGATGATCTCAGGGTACTGATGTCCAAATCTCCTCCTTTGCAGCAAACCACTTCTTTCACTCAGCCGCAGCCGTTTCCCCCACCGAGCAAGTAGGGGCCCGCGCTACCTGGGTGTCCAATCTTGAGTACATTGAATTTCCTAACTGAATCTTTGCCGGATGGTAGACTCCGATCCGGTGGTTTTGCCGGTTTCGGCCCCACCGGAGTGGTCAGCTCCCAAGGCTCTCAACAACAAGCTAGCTCAGCATCTGGCTCCAACTTCAACTTGAGCCCGTACGGAAGCTCCGCCAGTCAATACCGCAACGATCAAGCTTCTTCGTCGTCTTACAGGAATACTCAGGTTGTTGGGGCTTTCTCCAGCATCGCTTCACAATTGTCGCAGATGCAGACTCTCCTTGCCGGTGGATCCCTTTCATACCAGGCCGCTCAACAACAGGTTCAACAACTTGCGTCTTCCTTCCAAACTGCCTTTTCACAGCTCCCCCAATGCGGCGGTTGCTTGACACCCAGAGGTGTAAGTGTTAGGCCGTTGGAATCCTCGAACTGAACCGGGGCTGAAATGTACTTGGACTTCTCATTGCAGGGACCCCTTCTGCCGGTCTTGAGCGGATTGTTTTCGGAATTCACAAACGTCATGTCCGCTTTCCAATCTAGCTACAGCGGCCAGTTTAGCTCGCTCGTATCCTGTACGTATTTTCCTTCCCGCACATTGATATTCCCATCACCGTGTCCTCCCTATTGATGTCTTGCTTGTGGCCGACACAGCCCTTGCTTCAATGTCGAGCCAATGGTCCCAATTCTTTCAGTCTGCCAGTCAAAGCGGTGTATCGCTCAGCTCGTTCTTGCCAGCCAACTTTGGGCCAGTTTTTGGCAGCATTGTTCCCGGCCTCTTCCCAGCCGGCAACGTCGCGGGTTTCTAGCCTTCTAACTTCCGCAAGCGGCTTTTCAAGCCCGATACGACCTCCGAGCAGCTCGCTGGACATTTGGAACTTTGTTTATCCTCATTCTTTCCACATCCTTGTAGCCTTTCCTTTCCTGCAATTTACACCCTCAAGTGCAATCATGAAAGGTCCCACCGCGTTTGAGTGTTTGTCCAACAACATTTGCGCATTTTCCGTCGGAATGAGTAGACAACAGACGGCACCACCTTGAGCAGCCAGATCATTTCATTACTTCCAAACGAATTCCAACCCAGATTTCTTGAAGTACTTTGAACTAATGGATATGAGATATTTAATATTCTTACACCGTTAGGGACTGCAAGTTTAAGTCATCAAATCTGTCCATCTTGGATCAGACTGAGAGTGAGACATTGAGTCTCGTTTTGCAGAAATGTGAGGGCGCAGTGTCAGATGAATTTGTAAAAAAAGTGTCTAAGTGACTAGTTGTGAATTATGCCTGATAGTGCGCAATATTAGATAAACTAGTTGACAAGAGTAAGACACTTATGGATAATACCTGGATGACAATCAAGGGGAACATAGGCCGTGCCAAATTTAGAAAATCCGCCATTTTTTCTATAGTGGGTTTCATTGAAAACCTAAGGGTTACAATCTGCCACTAAAACATCAAAAATTAACTCAATTCACAAAATCCACTCATTTCACAAGAGGAGTTTCAGAGTGTGATGTTTTTTTTGAGACTCTTTATTTCAACTCTTAGTTAGACTCTTGTAGCAGTTTAACTATAAACAATTTAATCAGAGCACAAGGGCATGAGTGACATGATTTTAACGTGGAGAAAATAGAACAATACATGTATGAAATAATAATTGCTATCTGCAATTGACATCCAGCAGGAGGTCTCAAGTTGGCAGTTGCAGGCAGGAAGTTGGGTTAGACTACAATGGTAGGCTCCACTGAGGGTAGTCTTTGCTCCTCCTGGGTACTGCAAGTTGAGGGATGGTTGCTGGTGGGTTAGGATTTGATCTTGAGGATTGTCAATGGGGAATGAGGATCAGAAAATTGAAGAGGGCTACGCTGGGAGTTCTCCAGAGAGGGTGATCTCTTCTTGAGGACTAGGCGGGTGGTGGTGTCTTGTTTCTATTGGACCCTGCTGTTGGTGCGCGGTGCATGTACTGGGCTTGCAGAGTCTCTAACTGACACTCCTCCTAGAGTCCAACAAGGTCAAGTGTAGCTGGAGTCTTTCCTGGATCACCTTCATGTAGTTGAGAGGTTTGGTCAGAATATTGGCAATCATGTCTTCAGAGGGCGTGTGCTCAATTGATATGAGTGCCTTCTGTACCAGGTCCTTGATGTACTGGAAGCGTATCTTGATGTGTCTTGAGTTGGGATTGAGCTGTGCCTCTTTACTTATAAAGTTGGCCCCTTGATTGTTGTTCTTGATTTTGGGTTTTTTGATTGCAATCCCATGGCTCAGTATTAGAGTTGACAGGCACCTCACTTTTTTGGCACAGAGATTGATTGCCAAAAATTTAGCCTTGGTAGTTGACTGGGAAACAATGGTTTGTTTTTTGGTGGTCCAGCTTATTGGATTGCCGTACAAGGTGACCACATAGCTGGTGGTAGACTTCTGGGATAAAGTGGTGCAGCCGTAGTTGGCATCTGCCCACCTGCAAATTTGATCCTTGCGGTTGGTTGTCTTTGTAAAAATGATACCAACATTCTTTGTTCCTTTTAGATAGCGGAACAGGTGCTTCACCATCTTCCAGTGCGCCTGTGAGGGTTTGTTTGCGTTCTGGGAGAGTAGGTGGACCGTGTATTGAATGTTGGGTCTTGTGTGCATTGCTAGGTGTATGAGATGTCCCAGTGCCTTCTGCATTTTTTTATGCCAATGCTGGTTGAAACCTGGTTGATCAAATTGATTATTTTCATTGGAGCGGGGGCCTTAACTCCTTTCATGTTTTCAAATCCAAATTCAGCAAGTTCTTTCTTGGTGAAATCCTGTTGATGCAATTTTACCAATCCATTGCTGCTCCAGTCTAGTGTGTATGCCAGGTGTTGTGCCGGACGCTCTTGGATTTTTATTTTGTAGTGACCCCCCAGTGAATTCAGGAATGTCAGGATATCCTTGCAATTCTCCCCCACCACCAGTCTATTGTCAACATGAATGTGGAGGCGTAGTTTCTTTGACTTTTTCAGGAATATTGACTCATCCCCCACCAAGGGAGTTAGATCCAGATTTGACAACGTTTTTGCCAGGTGAGCCCGCCAGCACCTTGGTGCCAGTTTTGTTCCATATAGCAACTTGTTTAGCCGCTAGACCCAGTCCTCTTTTCTAAGAACTTCAAACCCGGCTACTTGTGCAACATTTACCACGGCGTTAATCTCCCCCTACAGGAATGAGGTTTCCACATCAAAATGGAAGACACTCCAGTTGTTTTGGACCGCAGCTTAGAGGAGCACCTTGAGGGATTTGCTTTGCCCTAGCAACAATTAAGTGTCCAGGTAATGCTGCGGGTACTCCTGATGGTTTCCAAAGAACACCCATCTGGACTTTTGACGCATTACTTCACCAAACTCATTTTTCTTGAAAACCAGCCACCACATCCGGCCAATGACTTTATTGTAGGATGGTGGAGGGACCAGTGTCCAAGTCTTGTGCATTAGAAGTGAGTTGTTCTCCTCTTTCATTGACTCAATCAACAGCTGCTTCTCATGTGGATCCAACATTGCTTTCTCAATGGAAACATTTGATCCTCAATTGTTACGTTAAGTTGGCTGCGTTGCAAGTATGGGAGAATGGCCGCAGTATTGATGTCAGATTTGATGTCCTTTGATGCCCTGTTTTAGTAAGGGACATATGCGTAACCTTTTCCAGGTATATGCTCTGCTAGTGTTGGCTCCCCTGCTGTTGCATGGGGTGTTTCACCCTTGGTTGTGGTGTCATTATCCGGGGGAGTCTCCCTTGCTGATGTGGTGTCCACCAGTGTCTGGGTGTTCCCATCCAAATGAGTGCCCATGTTTGGACAGGGTTCTCTGATTTTGTTGAGTCAGAGGTGTCAGACTTCTGGCTAGTTTCACACCTTTCAGAAGCGGACATGATCTCAAATGTCACTTTCACTCCATTGTCACAGCGCGGGCCATGTCTGTCTGGTCATGGGAACAATTACTTGAGGAGAGCCACGTTGAATTGATCTTCTCTTTTCGGTCATACTGTTTCTTTCCAGATTGTGACTTCATTCTTGTTCCTTCTCATCTTTGTCTTTTCTTACTATCTTGTTTTTCATTTTGTTTTTCATTCTCTTTTTAATCTCAATCTCAGTCAACATCTCAGTCAACCTCTTCCTATCAATAAACCTCAGTCTCATCAATCATCCTCATCTCAAAACAAAACTCTCAGCGAATCAACATCAATCACTCAAAAATTGGTTATGACTCCTTGTACTCGACTTTGATCATACTTCAATACAACTCCTTGTACTCAACCTCAATCATATTTCAAGATCCACCAACTCTCAGTCTTACACCTCAGCTCAATACTCTATCTCTAACTGGTGAGATTGGTCTGGCTATTGTTGAACACTGTCTATGTCTCAATCGTAATCATGCATTGTGTTTAGCTCCCAGCCTTCAAATCCACACTTCATCATGTTCTCTTCTCCTTCAGTCTTGCTAAGATAGTTGAGGAGGTCTATCCATTGTGTTGGTGTTTATCATTAGCTGTTTCCATCATTCCTGTGTTGAACCTACATCTCAAGTGCTTTTTTCTTTTAGTTTGCTGGCTTGATATCAATTCATAAATCACAGGTTATAGATTTTGATGGTGGAAAGTTGCATTGTGACCTCAGATATGGGAGAGGGACCATTGGGGATTTTGGGAGATGAGACGTGTGGTAGCCTCTGGGGAAGATTGGATGGGGGTTTTTTGAGTGAGGTTGTGGAGTTGTAGGAGAAAACCACCCGGGCTGGGGTGAAGTCCCTGCTCACTATGATCTGACGCTTGCTGGTATCAATGAACCTCCCCGCATTGGAGTATGGTTTGTGACCAAGAAAGAGGAGAGGCCTCAATCTGGCATCCAGTTTGGAGTGTTGATATGTAAGCATGTGTACCTTCATTCCAAAGGGTATCAGCATCAGTATTTCCCTTATGGGCTCCATGGGAAAGCTGGTATCAAGAAACATGCTGACTGGCAACTTCCAGTTAAGGGCGGCAGAGGGCAGTATATTTATGAGCATTGAAGAGTACCTGGCCGCTTCATCCCAACAGTTGATTGGCACCAAGGATTGAGCCAGAATGCACCTCATCTTTGTAAGGATTGTTTGGTTTAATTTCTTGGCTAATCCATTTTTTTGGGGAGAGTTAGCAGGGCCTTGTTCCAATATGATACCATTGAGGGATAGAAATTCAGAAATCTTAATCACCATAAACTCACCATTGCAGTTGAAGTGCAAGATGGCTGGTGTAACATTGAGATGATTTTTTATCTGATTGATGTAGCTGATAATTGTTTCCGCCGCGTCTGAATTGTGTCTTATTACATAGAACCAATTAAATCACAAGAAGTTTCCAATTATGGCTAGGATTTACAAGGCTGATTGTTTGCACAGTGGGCTGATCTGAATAACATAAAGATGTAACCAGTGAAACAGCTTGGATGAGGTGGGAAGAGGATTGGGGTGTGGTTGACGTCAAATCTTGCATAAGGAGCATATCTCACATTTGGCAGATGAAGGAAATGGGGTTGGAGTAGGTAGGTTGTGTAGGGATAGGAATTTCTTCAAGTAACCATTGGATGGGTGGCCAAGGTTAATGTGCCAGTCAAGGTTGGCACTGGAGACTTTTACTAGATTCATGCTGGATGCGGGGTTGTGCTGAGCCATGTAGAGGTTGCCAATATGTGGGAACCGGTAAACCATTTGGTTCCCAAGTTTGACCAGTACTGTGCGGTGTTTGTGTACCACCTTCAGTCCATGGTCTTCAATTTGTGTTGCCAATATGAGATTGCAGGGGACGTTGGGTGCGCAGAAGACGGGGTGAATGGTAGTGCCTCCAATATTTAACTTACCAAAATGGGTAATGGTTATGATCCCACCATATATTTTCAGTTATTTGTTAATAGGCTTGGGGTCATGGAGTAGAGATAGATTGAAGACCATCAACCTTGAGGTGCCAGAGCTTTAGACTAGTTCCTTTGACAAGTTACCCAAGTTGTTGATGCTATACATTGCATCCTCTTGGATCAGGAAGCAGTAGTCTTCTGAGCCAGTCTCTTGCTTGGTAATCAGATCAGCACTGTCCCCAGGAACTCCGCTGTTGGAGTTATTGTTACATTCTTCCACGGTGTTCACGGAGCAGGAGCTCTTGAGTGGCTGAATTTCTTGGTGTAGCCATTCAATTTGGCGGTAATTCCCCATTTATCTTGATCTTGGGGGTTTTTCCTGGTTGGCAAGGCAGGTAAATTTTTTCTTTGTTGCTGCCCTCCATCCTTGAATGGTACACAATTGAGAGGAAAAATGTGTCTGTTGTCTTTATGATGCCCCATAGCATAGTAGGATGATTTGGAGGAGTTGGAGACACGCCAAGACTCTTCTAGGAGGACCCTGCACCACAAAAAAAAGTAGTGGCACTGGCTGGCAAGTGCCATCAAGGAAGCCCTGGTTGAAGCTCTGTCCAATCTCTAGTTGAAGGTATTTTCATTCTCTAACATGTTTTTAATTCACAGTGACTGTGCACAATGCAGAGTGACTTTGCACAATGCAGAGTGACTGTACACAATGCACAATGACTGTGCACAATGCACAGTGACTGTGCGCAATAAAAAGCAACTGTGTCAAATGCACAGCAACTATGCACAACGCACAGCAACTATGCACAACGCACAGCAACTATGCACAATGCATAGCAACTGTGCACAATGCACAGAAACTGTGCACAATGCACAGAAACTGTGCACAAATACATTCTGGAGGGGTTTTAACCCTCCATCATCCATTCTGGAGGGGTTTTAACCCTCCATCATCCATTCTGGAGGGGTTTTAACCCTCCATCATCCATTCTGGAGGGGTTTTAACCCTCCATCATCCATTCTGGAGGGGTTTTAACCCTCCATCATCCATTCTGGAGGGGTTTTAACCCTCCATCATCCATTCTGGAGGGGTTTTAACCCTCCATCATCCATTCTGGAGGGGTTTTAACCCTCCATCATCCATTCTGGAGGGGTTTTAACCCTCCATCATCCATTCTGGAGGGGTTTTAACCCTCCATCATCCATTCTGGAGGGGTTTTAACCCTCCATCATCCATTCTGGAGGGGTTTTAACCCTCCATCATCCATTCTGGAGGGGTTTTAACCCTCCATCATCCATTCTGGAGGGGTTTTAACCCTCCATCATCCATTCTGGAGGGGTTTTAACCCTCCATCATCCATTCTGGAGGGGTTTTAACCCTCCATCATCCATTCTGGAGGGGTTTTAACCCTCCATCATCCATTCTGGAGGGGTTTTAACCCTCCATCATCCATTCTGGAGGGGTTTTAACCCTCCATCATCCATTCTGGAGGGGTTTTAACCCTCCATCATCCATTCTGGAGGGGTTTTAACCCTCCATCATCCATTCTGGAGGGGTTTTAACCCTCCATCATCCATTCTGGAGGGGTTTTAACCCTCCATCATCCATTCTGGAGGGGTTTTAACCCTCCATCATCCATTCTGGAGGGGTTTTAACCCTCCATCATCCATTCTGGAGGGGTTTTAACCCTCCATCATCCATTCTGGAGGGGTTTTAACCCTCCATCATCCATTCTGGAGGGGTTTTAACCCTCCATCATCCATTCTGGAGGGGTTTTAACCCTCCATCATCCATTCTGGAGGGGTTTTAACCCTCCATCATCCATTCTGGAGGGGTTTTAACCCTCCATCATCCATTCTGGAGGGGTTTTAACCCTCCATCATCCATTCTGGAGGGGTTTTAACCCTCCATCATCCATTCTGGAGGGGTTTTAACCCTCCATCATCCATTCTGGAGGGGTTTTAACCCTCCATCATCCATTCTGGAGGGGTTTTAACCCTCCATCATCCATTCTGGAGGGGTTTTAACCCTCCATCATCCATTCTGGAGGGGTTTTAACCCTCCATCATCCATTCTGGAGGGGTTTTAACCCTCCATCATCCATTCTGGAGGGGTTTTAACCCTCCATCATCCATTCTGGAGGGGTTTTAACCCTCCATCATCCATTCTGGAGGGGTTTTAACCCTCCATCATCCATTCTGGAGGGGTTTTAACCCTCCATCATCCATCCTGGAGGGGTTTTGAATCTCCATCAGGAGGGTTAAAAAGTGACAGCACTTGCTAGCAAGTGCTATCAAGGAAGCTCTGGAGGAAGCTCTGTATAATCTCTAGTTGAAGGCAATTTGATTCTCCAACATGTTTTTGGTTTTCAGTGGCTGTGCACAATGCACAGCAACTGTGCACAATGCTCAGCAACTGTGCACAATGCTCAGCAACTGTGCACAATGCACAGAAACTGTGCCCAATGCACAGCAACTGTGCACAATGCACAGCAACTGTGCACAATTCACAGCAACTGTGCACAATGCACAGCAACTGTGCACAATGCACAGCAACTGTGCACAATTCACAGCAACTGTGCACAATTCACAGCAACTGTGCACAATGCACAGCAACTGTGCACAATGCACAGCAACTGTGCACAATGCACAGAAACTGTGCACAATGCACAGCAACTGTGCACAATGCACAGAAACTGTGCACAATGCACAGCAACTGTCCACAATGCACAGGAACTGTGTACAATGCACAGAAACTGTGCAAAATTCACAGCAACTTTGCAAAATGCACTGCAACTGTGCACAATGCATCAAAACTGTGCATTGGAGCTTGGATAAATGTTGTGCACAGTCACTGTGCATTTGGCATTGGAGCTTGGATAAATATTGTGCACTTTTGCTGTGCATTGTGCAAAGTTGCTGTGTATTGTGCACAGTTTCTGTGAATTGTGCACAGTTTCTGTTTATTGTGAAGAGTTGCTGTGCATTGTGCACAGTTTCTGTGGATTGTGCACAGTTGCTGTGCATTGCCCACAGTTGCTGTGAATTGTGCAAAGTAGCTGTGCATTGGGAACAGTTGCTGTGCATTGCGCACACTTGCTATGGATTGCACACAGTTGCTATGCATTGTACACAGTTGCTGTGCATTGCACACAGTTGCTGTGCATTTCACACAGTTGCTCTGCATTTTGCACAGTTGCTGTTCCTTTTGTACAGTTTCTGTGCATTTTACACAGTTGCTGTGCATTTTGTACAGTTTCTGTGCATTTTGCACAGTTGCTGTGCATTTTGAACAGTTCATGTGCATTGTGCACAGTCACTATGCATTGTCTGCAGTCACTGTGCACTGTGCACAGCCACTATGCATTGTGCACAGTCAGTGACTGTGCATTTTTGCATTGAAAAATTTTGACCTGAGCTTGCTAGGAGCTTGACCTGAGCTTTCTAGGAGCTTGACCTGAGCTTGGTAGGAGCTTGACCTGAGCTTGGCCATACATTGGGAAAGATCTCTCTGATGACACTTGCTAGCAAGTGACATGCAGATTTCTGTGTTGCTGGTGGCCACGTTTTCCACGGTGAATGGTTGTAGGTTGTAAAGAGTGAACACCAGCCTTGACATCATCTTATTGAGAAGTAGGCTATTAATGAATAGAATTGCAGCCAGCCCTGCTGATATGTCCATTATTTGTTTGCTGGGAGGCAGACCTTTGATCATCTCACATATATTGATATATGCATTCTTGAATGCCAATGTGTGTTCTTGAAAGCTTTTTCCTGGTTTGTAGGTTAGGTTGACCATTTGAATGAGAGAGTCCCCAATTACAATGATTGAATTTTCTCCACACTTGGCGGGTAGTGTTTGGTAGGCCTTGGTGAAATTGGACTTACTTGACTTACTGCACGATTGAAGGTCCTTTTCAACAGAGGTTCTGAGTAAGCTGAGCCCAAGTGCGTTTTTTCTGCAGTAGGGTTTTGACCCAGTTTTGGACTTGATCCATTCCTTGTCTAGGGTCTCTTTGTGCCCCTTCCCAATTATGATGTCAGACGGTCTTCCAGTTGTGCCAGTTGTGGTGGTTTAGTTTTACAATCTTTGCCTTAGTAGAATAGTCATCATTGGAAAAGTCTGAGTAGGCAATGTCCATTGGGTGACCCGCGTGACTGGCCATTGATGGATCAAGTCCTTTTTTGTCTTGTTATCTGCTCAAGATTCTTAAGTGCTAAGAGTTGAATCTCACTACCATGTGATGTTTTGTGAAGACCCTTTATTTCAACACTTAGTTAGAATCTTGTAGCAGTATAACTATCAAAAATTTAACCAGAGCATGAGAGCATGAGTGACATGATTTGAACATGGAGAAAATAGAACAATAGATGTATGAAATGATAATTTCTACCCACAATTGATATCCAGTAGGAGGTCTCAAGTTGGTGGTTGCAGGCAGGAAGTTGGGTTAGACTACAATGGTAGGCTCCACTGAGGGTAGTCTTTGCTCCTCCTGGATACTGAAACTGGAGTTGAGGGATGGTTGCTGGTGGTTTAGGATTTTATCTTGAGTATTTTTGACGGGGAATGAGGATCAGAAGATTGAAGAGGGGTACGCTGGGAGTTCTCCAGAGAGGGTGAGATCTTCTTGAGGACTAGGTGGGTGGTGATGTCTTGTTTCTATTGGACCCTGCTGTTGGTGCGCTGCGCTTGTACTTGGCTTGTGGAGGCTCTAACTGACACAGATTTTCTTGCAAGTTGATTTTTTCAAGTATAATAGATTAATGGCAGAAAGCTCAGAGGAAGGGCTTCCTTAATTTCAGTAATAAAAAACAGCTGCAATAAATCTCAAAATAGAAACAAATTAAAAGATAAGAAAGAAAAAAAGTCTATGGAAGCCTGAGAACATCCAGTGGGAAGTAGTACCTTCAGGAAGAAAATTTAGTGCCATTACTGAACAAGCAGGCAACCAGGTTTACCACACCCAGTGGAGAGATGTGCACAGTAATTTATAGATTATAGGTATTTAATAAATTAAAGCATACATGAAGCAGGAGATAGATAAAAAAGCCTTATAATTAAGTGAAGCTAGGAGTTAGGTGTAGTGATATGTTTCTTTTATCATTACCCCATTACAACTTATTATTGAGATTGAGTTCCAAAACAATTGAGGAGAATCCTTACTTGCAAACAGGAAATAGAAATTTTCAGGCAATAAAGATTGATACAATCATTAAAAAGATGACAGGCAACACAAATAATACAACAGTGCTTATGTGCAAGCATAGATTGGCACATGAGTAAGCTAATCAAACTAGGTTTGGTAATTTCTTAACCGGGATAATCTGGAGGTAGCAGAGAAATTAATGAGTTACAGGGTATTGGTTCTGAATTACACTTTGCTTGGATTTACCCCTAGTAAAAATTATTAAACTGATTTATTAAGGAAATAAAAACAGGAAAAGTAGGAAGGAAGGCCAGTATTTATGACAGGAGTGTGAAAATGAGGGAGCAGGGAGAGCCCCAAGTTAAAATTACAACCAGGTGTACTAAAATCCCTAGGAGTTAAGGATCCATATGTATGTAATAGTGGAATAGAAATGGCTACAGTGAGGGAGATCTATGATTGGTCTACTACATTGGGGAAGTTTTTCAGGCCTGAGATTTCTGGATTTCCAATTTAAATTAGAAACATTTATGGTGTACATGTAACTAATGAAAATAGATAAAAAGAGGTGACAGAGTGTAGGATAAATCAAAAGAAGTATATAACTAAGTATTTCATAAGAATAAATCAATACTGGAATATGGTACCAACAAATTAGATAAGGTTTGAAGTATTTTCAAGCCTGAGAAATAAAGGTACATAGTCCTGAAATAGATACCTATCATTTACTAAATTAATTAATTTTTACTTCAAGCTCCTGTGAGTTGAAGGTTTGACTGTTTAGTGTTACAAAATAGGACAGAGAGAGAAGAAGGAAATGATATGAGAAAAGTAAGAGGAAACACATAAATGAGGGAATAAACTTGTGCACAGGAAAATATCTCAAAATTAATGAAGCTCACAAGTCCTTCCTGCCCAATGTGAGATTAGAGTTTGAGCTTATAGTACATTCTTCTGTGTACAAAAGGGTCTTTTGGTCAATTTAACTTTTTACAGTCTAGTTCAAGAGGGAACATAAATTTTCCCCCACCTTCAAAAACCACATTGAAAGGACGATCCACTAATTTTCCCCTTTTTCAATGAAAATAAAATCTGATTGTATATATCCTTTTAATATCTAAAAATTAAACAACCTTTCATACCTGCATAACTCTCCAAAAGTTTCTTGAAATCTTTAAATCACTGTCTCTACATAAATCATCTTTTAATTTCCTCATTATTTGGATCAACATAGTTTATAATCAACATGAAAAACCCAATTAAGCCACTTCAACCTCTCCAATTAATTCAAAATTGGATCATGCTCCTGCTCATTCATTTAAACATTTTCCGTCTTTTTAGAAAGATCTGATTATATCATTATCCTCAGCTGACTCAAAAATACTGTTTTTAAAATTGTTGATTTGGGAGCAAAAATGAAAGTTATGTTGGCCAAAATCAATCTTGCAATTATTCTGGTTATTTACTAATGGAAAAGTAGCTCAAGAATAAAAAGGAATCAGGAAGAATTACAGATAAAAAAAGATCAAGAATTTTCTCAAGAAATGGTTGTAAAATAACAAAGAAATCCCTTAAGTATTGATCTCCACTGGATTTGGCCTAAAAAATGCTAATAAATCCAAATTTATCAACTCATTCATGGATAAATTTGAATAAATATGTGTTTTATGCAATGAAATCACTGAAATATTTTGGAGGAAGGCCAAAACTAAACCACTAGCTGGTTTCAATTCCAAAAGATGCAAGTCTATTGATTTCAAGGAACATTTTTCCAATACTCAATTTAGCAACATAAACAAAAAGGAAAGTGTGGAGCCAATTAAATGGAAAGAATTTGATTACAAGTTAGATAATACAAAGATTGTGGAATAAATCATTCTGTTTCAAGTGTCTTCAATTCATTCAAACCCTTACTTGGATCAAGAAATTTATTCCTTGGACCCATCACTCAAATTCTTGGATCCTTTGCTTGAATATTTGGATCCATTGCTCCCCAGCTTGGAGATAAATTAAATGATTTTTATAACACTTCGTTACAAAGAAGAAAATTACTGAACCCCTCTTTAAATAACCAAATCACTCTAATTTTGGCCAATCCAATTAAGGAAATCAATTTCATAAGTTTATTTAGTGCTTAAACTTATAAAAAGCTGAATTTTCTAGCAGATCTAGGTGTAGCAAATAATATATTTTACCATGATTCATTATGTTCCTCTCTAGTGGTGTCAGCCAGCTTTTTTTGAAGATCTATCTGAAGGAGTACCAAGAATAATTAATTCAATAATAACTCCCAAAAGGATTATATTTTCTCTCAGATATTATTCCATATTGTGACTTTTCAGCCCATTTTAGGTAGGTTCATCCTATGATCCCATCCTTAGAACTTAATCCTCAATGAATTTCCATAATCAACAAATTTATAATTGCAAATAATAGGGAGTATCAGAGTTAAGCAAACCCGCCATTTTTAATGGTGGGTTTCAAACCAAATCTGCCATTGAAAACCCGCCATCAAAAAAAAAACACTTATTTCACATCAGACGTGTCAGAGTTACCTGGAAATACGTGGGTTTTTTCAAGTCAATTATAAAACGGCTTCAACCACCTTTCCACTTCATAAACCCCTGGTTTTCCACCTCAGACCTTTGAAAAATTCTACCTCCAACCTCATTGGAACAAACTTTGATTCATCACTCTTCATCTCTTCATCAATCTCATCACTTTATTGCTTTCATGACATCAACCTGAATCTCATTGCATCACTATCCTCATCACTTCATCACTCTCATCCCTTTGTCACTTTCATCACATCCAGATAACTCTCATTGCATCACTATCCTCATCACCCCCTCACCCTCATTGCTTTATTGCTTTTATCACATCCTAACTCTCATCACTTTATCCTTCTTGTCACTTCATCACTCTCATCTCTTCCTATCCTCTTTGCTTCATCACCCTCATAATGGCCCCTCAGCAATCCTCCCCCTGAAATTCCACTAAACAATCCAATGGACCAAAGCAAACATCCCCCAGGAACTCAACATCCAACAATCCTCCCCCATCAGCTTCCAAAGGCTCAAGTCAGCTCAAGAGAGCTGATCACATCATCCTGGTAAATTGGCTTAAAATTCTGTCCAACTACAATGCTTGCTTTGGATCCAACAATGAAACATGCATTGTCCAACCTCCACCCTCTAAGGTCAATGGTTATCTCCTGATTTCCAATGAACTCAAGAATAAAAAAAAGGTAGGCTGGATCTGTCATCCAAAAAGATGAAGGAGAAATTCACAAATTATCAAGCCAAGTACAAAAAGGCCCACTCCATGTCAATCTCCACTGGCTTTGGTATCACCAACTCCAACTAAGCCAAGGGAATCAACTTGGTGGTTGATAAGTTGGACTCAATTAGTCATTTTTATATTCAAATGGGTGAAATATTTGGAAAGAAGTTCAAAATCACCCCTCTAGCTGCTTTTGAAGCCCAAAAATCTGATTCAGTTGATGCCAAGGACTTGGCTGGGGAAGCTCAGCCTAGCAATGAGGACCTTGATGAAACCTTTGAAATTTAGTGGCCCCAATCCAATGCCAAGGAGGATATTCAAACACAATCAGCTCCAATCACGTCTACTTCTGCATTGATTGATGAGTCAAACACAACCTTAGACCCCTCAATTACTTCTTTTGATTGCTCTCTTCCTAGGGTGGAAGAACTGGAGAACTGAGAAAATGAGGAGTATGTCATTCCTGTATCACCATTGCCATCAACATATGCTCAAGTAAGGAACAAAGTTATTTTCTCTTCTGAATTGTTAATCCTGACTGATTCAGATTATAAAAATGCAGGCTTGAGAATTCCTGAATGGCCAAAATCTCAAGCCAATGGGGCCTCCCACATCCCTTTCAAATGATATCAATGATTTTTTGACACAAACCTCCTCTGCAAAGGGAAAGCAAAAGGACTCCAATTCCACCAACATCAACCCCAGTAGCATTCAAAAGAGGAGAAACACTTAAAATTCTTCAGTATTTGAGGAGATCATGGAGAAGAAAGATTCAAGTAAGCCCATTGTATTATAATTTATTTCAAAATCAAGCTCATTCATATTCCCCTCTGAAAAACAGTGAAATTGAAAATTGAATCTGAAAAACTTCAGTTTGAAAAGGAGAAGTGGAATTTTCAACTGGCTATTGATTTTCAAAAGCAAAAAGCCAAGAGTTTTGATCATCAACAAAAATGGGATGCTGAGGGGAAGTTGAAACATGCTTAGCTAGAGTTTCAAAAAGAGGAAAAGGAGAAGGATTTAGCACAAGCACAACTGGAAATGGAGAGGGAACAACTGGCAACAGAAAGAAAGGATAAGTGCTCAATGGCTGAGGCATACATTGGTAGCAGTAGAAAAGTAGATTAATTAAAGCAGATTACTCAAATGCTGGGCTTGTAAATATATTTGCTTTGATGAAAAACTTAAAAAGAAAAAAAATCATTTTTGATTACAAAAATGCTTAAGGCTATTTTTAACCCCACCAATAAAAAAATATTTTTTCTTTTTATTTACATTTTTTTCCTAGTTTATATTTTCCCACTCCCCAAGTCCCTGCAAGTGTTTTGAGTTGTTTTGTTGATTTGCATTGACATTGCCATTCTTTTATGAGTGGCGGTCTCCACAGCAGGAAAATTTCAGTGCTTTTACTTATTGGCTGCCCAAACCATTTTCACTATACCTTTTTGCTTGAAATCAATCACAAAGCCAAGGTCAGGAGAACCAAATTGGCCATATGATAATTCATATTCATCCATAGTTTCAAGAAGTTATCCATTTGATTTCTTGCTTGGAACTGAAAGTAAAAAGGAATAATCAGAGATTTCACCTTTGTAAATGTGAGGTGAGTTTTAAAATGAGTTGGATGTGAAAGTGACATGTGGAGAGCTGTTAAAGGGAGTAGACAGAGAGCCAAAGTTAATTGATGAGAAGGAGGGGATGCCATTTTCCTTCATTATTTCACCATTTGATTCAAAGGGAAGTCTTTCCATATTGCAAAACATTTTTCCTAAAATTCAAGAGAATTTGTCTGCCTTAAGATTGAGAAAAGCATACTCTTGAGGGGAAGATTGAATAGATGATTTCTTCAAATAGCCTACAAATAACTGAAAGGGTTTCATCAATTTTTTCCATCCAATTGCCCACATTATTCCACCCCAAGATCTTGAGGGACCAACAGTTTTGACAAATTTTTGTGACGGGTGAAGGAAAGTTTTCACAAAGTTGATTTCCTTCTAGTCTTGGTCAGAAAGTTTCTCCAACAGGACAAATTAGATTATTGCAACAAGACTTTTGTGATCAGATTTATTGAGAAAAATTACTTTGCCATTGCTGAAGAATTGGAATTTCTTGATTGTTTGCTTGGCATGTTTGAACTCAGTGGGTGAGGGTCTTTGATTGTTCTTTTTCTTTTTGGAAGTGATAGCAGGAAACAGATCCAAAGGTTGTAGTTTCCTTCCAGACCATACAACCTTTTCATTGATGCCCCCCTCTGTAAGTTCCAAAGAGATTTATGATGCCCTCATTTAAACCCTCTTTTGCTTCAAAGCCCTCTGCTTGACACCTCTCTTTATGTTTTTCACCTCATCTCCTTCCATCTTGTTCCCTCCCAGGCAAATTCTCTGCTTGGTTTCAGGATTAAGAAGGGATTCAATTTGGATGTATAACATTGTGAGTGCGGTGGGAGAAGGGATGGAATTGAAGGAAAAGGGGTCAAAGAAGGTTTACAAAAAAATCCCATGTCAGTCACATGATCACCAATAAAAAAAAAAAAAAAATAGAAAATTACTGGGCATGGGCATGAATTAATTAAGCTGGGCTTATTTTATTTATTTATTTTTTTTTTAAAAAAAAAAAACAGTCACATAATCACCAAAAAAAAAAAAACAAAACAAATTTCTGGGGTGCAAGCAAATTGGGCTGGACTTTGGGGCGGGCCTTGAGTTGGGCTTTGGGCGGGGCTAGGTGGGCCAGTGGGGATGGTGCCTAGCGGCAAGGCGAGGGAGGGGGGTGGCTTGGGGGGGATCAAGGAGGGGGTGGATGAGAGCAAGGTGGGGGTGGGGCCAGAAAGCCAAGGGAGACCCAGGGGGGCGGGGACAGGACCAGATAACCAAGGGAGACCCAGGGGTGGGCGGGGGTGGGGCCAGCAAGCCAATGGAGAACAAGGAGGGGGTGGGGGGGGGCAAGCCAAGCAAGGGGGGGCAGGGCCTGCAAGCTGAGAAAGGAGGGGGGGGGGGCGGACCAGATTGAGAGCAAGGGGGATGGGGTCAGCAAGCCAAGCAAGACCAAGGGGGAGGGGTGATGGACCAGAGCAAGAGCAAGGGGATGCTGAGCAAGAGCAAGGGGGCGGGGCCGGCAAGCCAAGCAAGACCAAGGGGGAGGGTGGGGCCAGCAAGCCAAGCAAGGAGGGGGGGCGGGGACGGCAAGCCAAGCAAGATGGGAGCGGGGAGGGGGGAAGTGTTGGTGAGTGAGTGGGAGGGGGTGAGAGGGGGTGAGAGGGAGGGAAAAGGGGAATGACAAGGAGGGTGGGGGGAGATTACCTGGGGAATCAACCAAGAAGGGGGGTCTGAAGGGGGATGGAGGTGGATGAATCAAAGGATGATCATTTGATGATGTGGAGGATGAGGAAGAGAATGAGGAGGAGGGGGGGAAGCTTACCAGGGGTTCCAACAAAAGGAGGAGGTGAGGTGGTGGGTGAGGTGGAGGTTATGGGTGAGGTGGAGGTTGTTGGTGAGGAGGAGGAAGTAGTGGACTGCCCAGTGGTTTGGTGGGATGAGGTGGGTGGTTTTACCAGTGGTTTGGTGGGGTGAGGTGGGATGAGGTGAGTGGTTTTACTGGTGGTTTGGTTGGGTGAGGTGGGGGTTTTGGAATTTTTGAGTCTGTTTTGCCTGAGTCCACCCCACCAAATCAGAAAAAAAAAACAACTCAGCCTAGGAATCTTGGGTGAACAACCAAAACCAAAAATAATTGGTGAAGGGATTTTTTACCCAATTTTAAATCAAACATTAATCATCAAAGCAAGCAAGGGTGAGAGGAAGAATCCATTCTCTCATAGAAGAAGATGAGGGACAAGATGAGACAGGGATGACTTGAGGCGGATCAGGAATATCATCTCCAAATACTTTTTCCCATTCATCTTTGATGTCAGCCAAAATATTGTGAAGGATTACACAAGTGATAATCCAGTTGAAGAGGAACTTCATTTCTTTGGGGTTTTGAAGCTGGTTTTGCATTTCCCTTAAGCTGTCCCATCTTCCTTTCAGGATTTATATGGCTACTCAATCCAAAATTGTGATTGGGCAAGATGATAGTTGAAATCAGTTTTTCCTTGATTGTTGGACCAAACATTCCGGTATGCTGGAACCACATATTTCCCACTAACATAAGCTAAATTGGACAGAAGGTATTGATCTTGGTCAAATTAGTTCTCTGGTTGTTGGGAAATCAGCATCCAATTGAAAACATATGAATCATGACAAGAACCCGGAAGGCAAGTGTGGAGTGATATGAAATTCTTGTAGTTATCAAAAGCAAGTGGTAGTGCCACAGAGTATCTAAACAAACAGATATAACATATTTGGTCTGTTTTTTATCAAAGTTTTCATCAAAGGTGTCAGAAAAGAAATGAATCAATTGCCTCTTTTTCCAATCAAAATAGTGGTTGCCATCTAGCTTGGGTTTTTGACTCAAGGGGATGGTGGTTCCATAAACAAACCCAATGCAACCAGGAAAGCATTCAGTCTCCATTAATTAAGATATCTCCTTGTTTCAGCTTGCTACTATATACAGAGCAAAACTGTCAAATAGTAACACAAAAATATGAAAAATAAGAACACCTCAATTAACAAAGTAAGGAGTGAGAAATACATAAATATTATTACACGAATGGATTCCTTACCCAAAATTAGGTAGGGTCACTCACTGACCCCACCCTTGAATCCAAGTCCTTATATTTTTAAAATAATTAAAAGGAAAAGTACTAAAAATTACAACACTACACGCGGAAATGTGTTATTCCCGCGCGCAGCCCCGCCAGAAGCAGGATCCCGCGTACTAGAGACCCGCGCGCAGCTGATTTTGCTACGCACGCAGCGGATCCTACCCCGCGCGTACACGCGGGAATGTGTTATGTCACAATTCCCGCGCGCAGCTCCTCCAGCAGCAGGATCCCCGGTACTAGAGACCCGCGCGCAGCTGATTTTAAAATTCCCGCGCGCAGCCCCGCCAGCAGCAGGATCCCGCATACTAGAGACCTGCGCGCAGATGATTTTGCCACGCACGCAGCGGATCCTACCCCGCGCGTACACGCGGAAATGTGTTATGTCACAATTCCCGCGTGCAGCCCCGCATCATTACATAACCCTACGTACTAGCCGCAGCAGGATCCCGCGTACTAGAGACCCGCGCGCAGCTGATTTTGCCACGCACGCAGCGGATCCTACCCTGCGCGCATCTGTACTACTGATCCCCGCGCCTGGATCAGTTGTGACTAATCTGACAACAAGGTACCGCTCAGAAGAGCTACAACATAGTTAGGGTTGCCTAGTATATGTAACAAAAGGACATATGCATTACTAATGATCTAAAAAGATCAAAACTTAAATAAAATTAATGAAAATTAAGTTTTAAACATTTTTTAATAATAAATCAAAGATCAAGGACTACCATGTAAATCACTGATCTTGATCTTTGAAGACCACAAAACACTACAAGAAGTGTTCATAAAAATTATTAAAAATTATCTAAATGATCAGAAGATAACGGAAAATCAGTAAACATCCACATCTGCACGCTTTTAAGCAATATCAATAGTACAGATGAAGGATGAGTACAGAATGATCAAATTTGCCCCACAACTAATTAACCAATCCTGTGACTAAAATAGTACAGAAATCCAGCAGAGCTAAGGACATCTGATTGACAGCACCAAGTAGAATTCCTAATCTTTCCCTGACTGGCTTTCCAGCCTCAGCACACAAACAGAACCCTCTCTACGTGCCCTGAGAAGACCAAAATCACCCCAAAAAAGGTATTTATACAGACCTCTTTGGATCCAATGAGTTAATCAGAGTTTACCAGGAATTTTTTATTATAAATCAGACACCGTGTCATTGTTAATCAAGTGCTTATATGAAGATAAGCAAGTGATTTATGACTTAGTCTGCATTAGTATTATTTTACCTTTATAACCAATCAACCATTGAAGTTTAGTCAAGTAATCTACCCCATCTGCTCTGAAACCTTTCCAATTATTTCAGGATTTTTGTGGTAAAGTGCTCAGAGTGAGTGTTACCCTTCCTGTCTAGGCCGCTTGTGCTGTTAAGCCCGGCCATCAGTGGAATAAGTCCTTTCTGAGGCACCCATATTTATTCCAAGGTTCTTAAAAACTACCTAAGGATGCCCCTTGAAGAGAGGTTGCTAGTCTGTAAAGATCCCCAGTAGTATAATACTGTGGCCCCTCTTTTATATTATATTGAAAACCCTTTATTACCAAACCAATTAAACCTTGCAACTGCTCTTATTTGAGCTTCTAAGCGTTTATTATTGGAATAAAAATTATCATTATCATTCCAGCACTTTTATCACTCTCTGTAGCTAAAGGACTGCAAGGTTCCTGGTATCAGAGAGCTGAAACCTTGCTTTATTCTTTGTTTGGCCAAGAAAGTACTTAGCAATGGAAAGATAGGATAGTAATCATGACTCTTTTGGTGTATGAATCAATGGTTTAAAAACTGAATGAGAATTTAATCTCTAATCAATGAATTTCTGCCCCATTGCCATTTGATCCCAATCTACAAAGAGCAACAGCCAGTTTGATATATGGATTGCATTGAGGATTCCAAGAATTGTTCTGGAAGGTATGGTCTTCAATCATCTCCAAAAGTTTTATGAATGAAGGTAATAGATTTTGAAACAGTTGCTGGAAGCTTATGTCAGGGAGGAGATGAAGCTTTTGCCTTTCATACATAGGTTTGTGGAGATTTTGTCTTCTTGGAACTATGTATTGCTTTTTTAATAGAGAATTCAAAGCAAACCAAGTTTATTCCAAATCAGAGTCTGAATGGCAGTCAAATACTAACAAAATTTCAGTCAGCTTTTTGGCATTTTCAACTTGCTTCCAGGAAGTTTCATGAGACATGTTGAGAAAGATGGTGATTTGATGTGGTTTAATGAGATGATGATTGGATTTTTGTGAAGATGGAGATGTGAAGAAATAGAGATGTGAAGCAATGGAGATGAGATGTGTATGATGTGATGGAGATGGGATTGGTATTGATTTGGTGATGTGGATGGGTGTTTTGGATGTGATGGATGGTGGATTGATGATGATGCATAAATGACAGGTTTGATGGCGGGTTTGATGTTTGAAATCCGCCATTTTCATGAAACCCTCCATTTTGAAATACACCATTAGGGGGTATGTGTATTTTAGAAACGCGCCATTAAAAATGGCAGGTTTGGTCAAAAAATGGCGGGTTTCTAATGGCGGGTTTTCTAACTCTGATACAAACTAATTTCCCAAATTGAAATTCAATTCCTCACTTTGAAATTTCAAATAAGCCCATGTAGATGTTGAAAGGAAAAATTGGCAAAACCTGGGTGTGGCAATTATTCAGGATTTATGGACAAATTTTGTTTCTGTCAAAATTCCTCCATAAAGCTCCATGAAACTATACCACTATAATAAAATAAAGGGAAGAAGCCTCATATTCCCACAATAATATACAAAAAAATATCAAATTTAAACGTGCAGCAAATCAAGGCACATCAGAAATTGCACATGGAAAACTTACAGTCAGACTGCTGGGTAAAGCACCTGTCAGAAGAAAATCAGTCAAAAACACTATGGAAACTATTGGAAAAGCTACATCAGGAACATGCTACACCTGTGTTAGATGATGCATACATATTTTGTATGCATTTAAACCAATTAGAATTTTTAAAAATATATAAAAGGGAAGTTAAAAAGATAATAAAGAATCTTGAAAAAAACTCAAAACTTGATTTGGCACATTTAAAATAAACCAAAAATAATGCAAATTGAGGGCTCAAAAGCATTTAAATGCTAGTATGAATGAAAACATCAATTTAAAAATTAAATAAAGGCCCAGGATAAAATAATGCCTTAAAATTAACTGAATATATGCCCTCTTTCAAAGAAAGGGGTGATTATAGTATTTATTTCTAAATTCATGCATTCTGAGATTTTTTCTCATCCCAGGAAGAAAACAACCTTGAAAATTCAGTCCAAAAGAAAATTGATGAGCTTAGAAATTTAAGGCTTTCAATGAATTTTGAAGAGTTCAAGGGGTTCCTTGGGTGGTAGAATACACCTTTTGAGGATTTTTGGCCCCCCAAAAGGATTTTAAAAATAGATTGAGGCCTTGGAGGGATAAAATTGTTGGAATTCCGGTCTTGTGATATGTGTTGCCGAACACTTGAGCGCAATCATTCATCAAGCTTTAAATTTCATACTCTATTATTGCCTTGTAAGTGTTCAAGTCTAGTGTGCTCTTTATTCTTTACTGGTTAGTTATAGGTCTAGTGGCATCTTTATCTTGAATCTAAGTGGGCCATCTCCTATGCTCTTGAGTGACTTTGTCTAGTGTGTTCTTTATAAAATACAGTGTTTGTTATTGTTCTAGTTAGATCTTTATCATTGTTCCTAGTGCACTATTTCTATTGTCTTGCTCATGAGTATTGCAGTCTAGTGATTTCTTTATGTTATACTGATTAGTTATAACTCTAGTGAATTCTTTATCTCAATCCATGTGGCTCATTAGTCCCTATCCTGCCTGATGTGGTCCTCCAAGTTGTTTGGACTCTAAATGGTCCGGTATTAAATATTCATTATACTTATTCATCATATTTCCTTTCAACCGCTTGTCAGCCTCTGATGTACTTAGTCTATTTAAGTCTGTAGCCTGAAAAGAGAAATTAAATCATCTGTTCTTCCCTACACTGAACAGGAGTTCCCCCTTGGCTCCCAAGATCCGCTCCTCTTGGCTTCACAAGATCTTTCCTCACCTCCTCTTAAGTGTTTCAACTGGAGCCTCAAACTCAAAATCTCAAAAAAATAAGCTCCCCAGACCCGCTGTAGTATCTTTCTGCAATAGAATGTGTTAGACAATTCAATTATGGACATCACTTGAGTTGATGTGACACTTGAGAGATACAATAACTATTTGTTTCTGGAAAGGAATCCAAATCTTATTCTGTATTTGAAAGTGATTTTTGGGCAGTATGAGAAAAATAAAAAATGATATATTCATTTTCTTTACATAATATGAGATACTTGCAGTTGATTTCAGCCAGCTACTATGTCAAAAATAGCTGAAAAAGTACCCAAAGATAACAAGAAGACAGAAATAACATGAATTAATAAAATTAATACTAATTATTTGGAAAATAGCAAATAGTATTTCAGATTTTGATTCCCCACCCAAAACTAGGTAGGGTGACTCACTGACCCCAATTTTGAATTCCCACTCCGTTATAATTTAACTATTTTCATGCAAATTATCCCAAAACTTACGTCAGCACCATTGTGAATTTTTGGCAATTGTAATGCTTCAATTTCAGGGTCATGCAAAGTGTTAATACCTAAAATTTAGTCAGAATGGGCAAATTATGCATATTTCAGGAGTTATGAGCAAAAGTGTGTTTTTGCCAAACTCCCGCATGCAGCTGTTTCAGCTAAGCATCTGTGCACAACTGCTATCAACTGAAGTGCAGCACTAAAGTCCAAAGAACTATCTAACAAGAGGGAATGCAGTCAAAGGCTGAAGAATTGCAACCAGCTGCAAGACTACACCAAACAAAAGCTGCAACAGCCACTTTCAAAAGAAAATATGGCAGTTTTGAGGTACAACCTAGACATTCTACTACCCAGGAAGAGACATACAGCATATATAATGAATATCTGAGCATGTATAGCATGACTAAAAATGTAGATAAATCAAATAAAAATCCATAAAAATTCAAAGTATCATATTTCAATAAATTATTTAAATAAGTAAATAAAACTTTGAAAATGTTTGGTAAAAACATTGGAGGCCTGAATTCCCCACTTAATGTGACATGTGTGGTAAAATCAGGGCACCAAATTCTCTTTGAAACTCTATTCAACATAAAAATTGAATAATATTAAGAAAGAGATCAAAAGAATTGTTTCAAATAAATCATTTGACTAAAATAAATTGAAATTCAAAAATAAATATCAACATATTTGAAGAATTTAATAACCTACTTTCTGTGAAATTTAAAAAATTCTCAACTAATCATCATGAACCTAGGATTTTGTCCAATCTGATTATTTGATCAGATCAAATAAAAATAAAAATTGAATATTCTAGATAAAATATTTCAATAAAAACTCCAGATTTCAAAGAATAACTATTAAAAAATTCACAGAACTTGAACTCCCCTTTATAATGGCATGGCCAGGAACTTTATGAAATCAAATTATGTGTTAAATATTCAATAATTTGAATATTCAGTCATTTCTATGAAGTTTTCATGATATCCATGACTAAAATTACATTGTGTGAAAAATAGAGCTCCTTTATCAACTAAATTATCAAATTATCATTGGAAATAACTCCAATTCTAGAATTATTCAACTTCTAAAAGTGCTACAGCAACTAAAAAACATGCTGGGCTACCACTTGTTGCCCTTCTGGCCTTAGCACTCTTCTTCTTTGTCCCCTA
The DNA here is from genome assembly GCA_025617555.3 of Puccinia polysora. Classification (NCBI taxonomy): domain Eukaryota; kingdom Fungi; phylum Basidiomycota; class Pucciniomycetes; order Pucciniales; family Pucciniaceae; genus Puccinia; species Puccinia polysora. Next base: position 33,494,979 of record CM062618.1, read on the forward strand.
TAGCCTTCAGAAGGACAGGCTGGGACCCACAAAGGGTATAAATAAGGGACAATTTTTGATTATATTTAGAGCCCAGAAAAAGTTCAATATGTGTACATCCAGGCACTGTGCCAAATTGATCAAGTACTTATAAGAGAGAATTAATTTATTTATGGCTTTAGTCTGATATATTTTTCCCCTTCCCAAAAACCTTATAAATGAATTTATGCTGCTAAAATTGATCTAACACCAGAACAAACTCAAGATCATCCAGTATGAATTATTTCAGATACCTAACAAAGACTATAATAAAACAGCAAGCTATTTATGTCCTCTCTACCATGGCTGTTTTTCTAAAATCATCTGCCACTCCACCACATATGTCTATGAATTATCTTTGGGAAATGATTCCTTTAAATATTATTATTAAAGGTTCTGGAGTAACCAGGTATACAGGTTAAAATATTGATCTCCTGACTAAGAGGTGTTAAAGGTCCCCAGTATACTACCTCTGGCCCCCTTTTTAGTAATTGATTAATTCATTTGTTAGTTATTGTCAGAAATAACCAAACCAATACACCTTTCACTTTCTTTGTCCATATAAAAATTTATAATTGCTTCTTTATTTAAAACAACATATTTATCATATAATCTACCACCTCTTGTAGCTAGAAGATAGCAAGGACCTTGGCATCCAGGATTCTGAAAGTGGAATATCAATAAATTTTTACAAACATAAAATCACATTATAATTTCTAAATAAAAATAATTTTTGATGAGGGAAATTCAAATACTTTCAAATTTATACAAAAGGATATCATCAAGTACATAAACCACCATAAGAAGTATGAAAAAAATTCCTTTGAAGAAAACCCAATTTTTCTGATGTAGTGTGAATCCCTTTGTGCCAAACATAACAAAAATAGAAAAAACTAACTTATTTTAATAAGAATTGATATTTCCAGTGTGATGTAAATAAATTATACCAAACATAAAACAAAATAGGAAAATGCTGAAAAGAACTGCTGTGTGAGGAGAACACAAATTTCTTAAATATTAAAAAAATGGAATCAATTTGGTAATATGATAATAATAATCAGAAAAAATATTTATTTCTTTGAATAAAAAATAATATCCCTGATGGAGTTTGAATATCTTTTTGAAAAATTTTAAGAAACATAAAAAAGTTCCAACGACATCTATTCAATGAGAGAAATTCAAATATTATTAAAAAATTAAACAAGAAACTCAATCAAGTGCAAAGATAATCAAATAAATTTCAAAAAAATTTCTTTTAATAGAAACTGAAATTTATAATGGAATGTAAATGATTTTATTTAAAAAACGAGATCAAACAGAAAAACTTTGAATAAAAATTTCAAATAGGAATAACTTGGATATTCAAAAATATTCAAACAAAAAATCGGTAGTACAAGAAAAATAAAGACAAGATTAAAAATTCATTTATTTCAACAAAATTTAATTTTTCTGATGGAAATTGGATAACTTTGGGCAAATCTTCAAATATTATTTACAAATTGTACATATACCTATATTCAGGGAGGAATTAAAGTATATCAAAAAAAATTAAAATATAAATTTTTCAAGTATAAGAAAAAGAAGATTGATTGATTCATTTTTCTTCAAAAAAATTAATTTTTGATAGTTTTATGATTATTTTTGTTCTTGATAGAGTTAATTTTGTGAATTTGGATTATATTTGAATTGATCTCATTACATATTTCTATGTTTCACTTTTTTTTATTTATTTTCACTTTTTAAGCCTACTAGATGCCAAGGAACTTACTCCTTCTAGCTAGTGGTGGTGATGAAAAAATTGGTGTAAAAAATAAGGAGAAATGCCAAATATATGATTTGACTAAAAAGGGTAAAATATAGTGATATATTCATAGAAATAGATTTTAAAGGAGGGGCCAATACCTTATTGGGTTCGTTGAGACCTCTATAAATTTTTTTTAATTATTTTTAGGAAAATATAGGAACAGTTTTGGTGAATATGGGACTTTCAAAAACTCCTTTCAAGAAGGTTGTGGGTCATTTCCTTTGTGTTTTGGTTGTTTAAAACCTAACAAAGTGGTTTGATTCAGCATTATAACTTACAAGGTCAAGTTCTGTAATTATCCTTGAGGAAAGGGATTATATCAAAGGATTAAGGATGCTGGAATTTTGTACTGGTCTAAGCTAAAGGGTTGTGTTGATAATTGGCCATAAAAAGTAGATTCAATAGTTTTTGTCTAAAATTTAATCAGAATCGGCCCAAGATCACACAATTCTTTTTTTAAAATATATTTATGTTTTGATATGTAATTTCAAACCAGGCCAACCAAACAAAGAAAAAACAAGCACCAAATGCAGACCAAACCACAAAAATGATCACACAACCAAATCCTGTGCATCTCTTCAGATTATGTTCAGAGAAGATCTTTCAACTAATATAAAAAACCATTTTACCTAGATATTCTCTTTTCTTTGCTCAACTTCTTCCTCCCTCTTCATTTCCACCTGCAAATCAGTTATTGACTCATTTCTCAATTACTCATGCTTGCTTGCTGGTTCCCAGACATGTTGACTCATTTTGCTACCACTTGTGCTGGTATTACTCAATAGGTCTGCTTTTATTCCTCATTATCTCTCCTCTTCTTTTTATTTTCCTGTTTACTTCATCTCTGGTTTAAAATACTTGTGCATAGAGTCCATCCTCACTTTTGTTCATCCTCTTCATTTCTGCCTGCCAATCAGGTATTTCCTCATTTCTCCATCACTTGTTCTTGCTCCCTGTTCCCAAGACCTGTCTACTTACTTTCCTACCACTTGCACTGGTATTTCTCAATAGTTTATGAGACCAGTTTTGAACTTCCAGCTGTGAACAAAATAGGACAGGGAACCAGAATTTATTCTAAGGAATATAGAATGCCAAAATTGTGGCTCATCCCTCTGATTCCAAAGATGTTTTTCCACCAACTCCTGTGACCTCTTGGACCATCTCAACAAGCCAATAGGCCTCATACTCTGACCCTTCATCCCCTTCATCATTGGGACTAACAGTAAAAAATCCTCACTCAGCATTCAACACTCATCAACATTGGAGAGAATCATGACTTAAGGAGCCTTCATGGGGAAAAACTCTTGAGAGCCAAAAGCTTTGCCAGTTTGCAAAACAATGGCCTCACTGATTTAGGATAAAGTTATCTGGAATTGGTATTTCTCAAACATGTCAATTGAATTACTCCTGAGATCAAGCTGAAGAAGAAGTAGGGCACCACCTTCATCCAGCTACACATTGACCAACAGAACTTCACCAGATTTGTCAAAGAAACCACCTCATAAAATCCAAACTCCTATGGGACTCAATCTGCAACCACTATGTAACCAAGTCCCTTGAGAATTTTTTCAATCAAATGGACTGCCCCTACAACATGAATTTCTCCAAAGGAAACCAATGAGACTCAATAAAAATATTTTTAAAAATTTTCCAGGTCCTCCTGGAAATGTTCAGTGGAAGCCTTGAATCCACTACCATTGAGATCCTGCAGGAAATAGTAATACCCAAGGGACTACCCTCTCCTTTCTCCATATTGTGCTCCCTGAAATTTTCTCAATAGAAAGGCAAGAAAGCTAAAATACCTCTTGAAAACTTCCTAATAAACCTTTAGTTAGAAATAAAAAAACAAGGTGACTCTCAAAAACAGCCACATTAAACTGTCTTCCAACTCAAAAGGTCCTCTCAGCCAGTCAAAACGAAGGGGGAAAGAGATGAAATTTTTTCAAGAATGGAGCTCAAAATCCAAACACCACCCAAACTCCCAAGCAGTCTCATCAACTGCATATCAAATTTGAAATTGCCTAGAATCAAGCTGCTCTCCAAAGCTTTCAGTCTTTGCAAGGAAAAAACACCCTGGGAAAAGCCATGCTGATTCTCAACCACTCTAACCCTGATGTTGCAATACTGGAAAGCAGGGCCTCAGGGAATTTTTTAAAATTTAAAGAGTATTTTTTAGACTTCAACTATTTTATCTCCACTATTTATGTGGAAAAAAAAACCAATCTCCAAGTTGAAGTCCATGGAAGAGAAATAATTTCTTTGACCACTGAGGCGCTGGATATACCCTCTGCCAAGTGTTTCCCTAGTATATCAAACTCTCTAATTTCCATTGCTCCATACCTCCAGTTGTACTACTCCATTTCTCCCTTTGATAATTGGTTTTCTGTGCAAAAGAAGACAATTTAATCATGACAGGAAAGGTTTTTTGACAACATCCTTGACCTGAACACCTCCACCACACACTCCAACTGCATCCTATCTTCTCTGGTCCTTTATTATGCCCTTGGGCATCCCAATATTCAATGTTCTCTTGGGCATCCCAATATTCAATGTTCTCTTGGGCATCCCAATCTTCATTGTGCCCTTGGGCATCCCAAAAATCAATTCCTAAAACATCTTCTTCTGAATCAAACCCTTGAAGACATTTATTTCTCTGGATTTAATTCCTTTAAGATGACAAAGTGCTCCTTTCCAGGGAAATTCACTAACCCCTTGAGACCTCTAGAGTGCATCCATATGGCTCTCTGTGGACAGATCTCTTCAACATCAAGAGGAAAGAACAAGTATTTCTTCAAAATAATCAATGGATTCTACCAATATGCCTTTTTCTACCCCCTCCAATGCAAGTCTGATGCTTACAAAAAATTCACTACCTTCATGAATGAATCTGAAAATGCTGTGGGACACAAAATCAAATCTGTATTCTCAGAAACACATTGGGAGTTTGTGAAAAAATCCTTTGATAAACTCTTCAAAGAACATGGAATCACCAATATGCCAACTGCTCTCTACACCCCTAAAAAAGATACATTTTTGAAAAAAGGAAATTTTAAAACAATTGAGAAAGCTTGAACCCTGCTATCTAATAAAAAATTTTGGCTCAAATGGGGAAATGAAGCTGTCTGCACAGCCATCTTTCTCAAATTTTTGACTCCTCACTCTTCTTTGAAACTCAAGGCTCCTTTTGAACTGTGGACCAACAAGCTGCAAAAAATTGACTACATAGTTCCCTTTGGCTGGAACTCCATTGTATTTGTATAAAAGCAATGGTGAAAATTCAAGTTCTATCCTTCAGGAATTGAAGGTGTTCTCCTTTGATTTGATTACCATCACCTCTCCTACAAGCTTTGGATAACCTCCTCAGATGAAATAAAAATCTCCCAGAATGAAAAATTCTTCCCTAAATTGTTTCCTTTCAAATTAAATTCACCTTCATCTAAACCAGATCCTCCCCCCTCTTGTTCAATCATACCCTGCTCTCAATCTTAGAAAAGTAATCAGAAGGCTTCATCCCAAATGTTACAAATTGTTATAGCAAGTTTTCTGGGTGTGAACTGATTAGGGAAAAATCTCCTGTTGATCAGACTGAGGCCTGTGAATCCATCACTCAAGAATTCCTAAATCATTGGAAGGAAGCATCCAGTAAACCCATGGCTGCCTCATCTCATCCCCATTACACCTATTGTCCCTTGTAAAACAAAGCTCCTCTTGAAGTTGGATTGGAGACCTCCTTGGATTGAATCCTCTCCACAAAATTTTTCCCTAGAGCCAACCTGATCTACTCGGAACCATCCTTCTTGCTAGACCCAAAGAAAATATCTGAAGCTCAAAAACCTTCCAACTGGTACAGATGGAAGGCTTCTCTTTAAACCAAAAAATAAAATTTCAAAGAAAATCAAGTCTGGAAGATAGTACCCAAACCAAACCACTACCAGGAACTTGAAACCAGCTGGGTTCCAAATTCCAAATACAGTGCCAATGGGGATTTAATCAAAAAGAAGGCCAGTTTATTTGCTTTCAGATTCCAAAAAGTGGAAGGAATTAATTATAACAAAAAATACGCCCCCAATTGACTCCTAGCTTCCCTCAGAATACTCTCCAGCCTTGTGGCCTCCTTTGACTTCAAAATTCATCAAATGGGCGTGAAATGTGCCTTCTCAATGGTGAACCCCTGGAGGAGATCTTTCTCAAATTTGCAGAAGGCCTTGAAATAAAGATTAAACCTGGTTAAGGACTAAAACTCTGCAATTCCCTTTATGGTTTAAATCAGATCCTCAAATTCTGGTTCTCTGCCCTCTCTTCATTCTTTGAATCCTTGAATATCAAATCAACAGTTATTGATCCTTGCCCATTCATACACTCAGAAATGGAAAAATTGTGCATTGTCTATGTACAAATTGAATAATTGATCATGGGAGGCACCAAACTGGGATTATTCTAATTCAAAGACCAAATCAAACAGCAGTTTTAGATGAAGGATATTGGCAAGTTCAAGTGGTTTCTTGGGATGAGGGTCTCTCAAAACCTGGCATCCCAGACCATAAAGCTCCATCAAAATTGCTACATTGGTAGTATGCTTGAGAAATTTTGCATGACTGACTGTAAGCCTGCTTCCACTGCCTTACCTCAGGGCATTTGCAACATATCCATCTGCCCTCATCCAGAAACTTCCACCCCAAACCTTTGTCAAGAAGTAGGGCTTCTGAGCTACCTTTTACAATGCAACTGGCCCAATCTGGTGTTCTGCTGGAGCTAACTTTCCCATTTTCTCAACCCTTCCTCCATCACCCATGAAAGACGTTTCTACCACCTCCTAAGCTACCTGAAAAACATAAAAAATCTTGGAATCACCCTTGGGGGCCCCATTGACTCTGCCTTCTACCTCATGGCCTACTGCAACACTGATCATGTATCCAGTATTGATATTTTTTTTAATTAAAGCATCCTCCTACTACATGGCCCCATAATGAGGGGCTTCTAAAAGGAATCTTTCATGGTTTTATCCACCACCAAAGCCAAACACAGATCCTGCTTCAATTGTGGGAAGGACCTGCTGTGGGAAACACAACTTCTGTCTGTACTTGCCCCCCTTTTTGAACAAAAAATCAATCCACCCACCCTATTCTGCAACAATCAGGGAGCTATTTCCCGCCTTGAAAATATGCTCTACCAGCATTGCACTTGGAAAGTTGATGTTCAACTCCACTGGATCTTCCAAAACCTGGCTGAGGGGGGCTTTGTGCTCAAGTACTTCCCCACAGGAGAAAAGTTGGTGGATGGCATGACCAATGTCTTTGAAGATTTAACAGGCTTAAAAAGGAGGAATTTAATTTCAGCTCGGAGCAAACAAACAGAAGAAACAAAACTGAAGAAACACCTTAAAAAGGACCAGATAGTGGGTTGACTAGACAAAAATAGTACTGAGATGAGATGAAGAGTGGAAAGAAGAAAGATGGATCTGGCGTGGTGTTCTTGATGTGGTGGTGGAGTGAGCTTTAGTTTTATGGTAGCTTGTTATTGGTAAGATGGTGGTGGTGAGCTTGCGTTGTAGCGGTAGCTGGTAAGTGATCTTGAGTGGTAGCAGTAGCTGGTGGTTGAAGGTGGTAGCTGGTGGTTGAAGTTCATGGTTCATGAGAGCTTGTCCTTGATTTGTTGGTGAGGTGGTGGAGTGGACAAGCAGGACTTTGGGATTGGAATACTGACAGCGGTTTGTTTTGAAGGACAAGCGCGCAAATGAAATGAATGAGATGACAGGGGTTTCACAGGCGTAGTGACAGCAGCGTGAGAGACATGGAAAGGGACAACCTGGAGACACATAAGAAAGAAAAGACACATAGAAAAGAATGAAGGGACGCAGGAAGGTAAGGAAAATAATGATAAATTAATGAAGTGGAATAAAGAAATAAGGAAATGATTTGGGCATCTTTTTGAGTCCCAACAGCCTCCCTTGCTCAAATCATTCAGATATTTTGAGAGCCCCCAAGGCATGGCAAAGTTCTATTTGTGTTACAGGTTTGGTGAGGAAATCCGCCAAATTCTTCTTGGAGGACACTTTCTGCAGTTTGATGGCGTTCTTGAGAATCTTGCTCCGTACATAGTGAAACCTCAATTCCATGTGCTTTGTGTGGAACGTAGCGTGATTGGCTTGATTGAGAGCTAGCTTGATGCAACCTTTGTTGTCCTTGTGGATGATGGCTGGTTTGGCCGCTTCTTCCGGCCAAAACTTGCTCATAAGCGACTTTACCCAGCTTAGCTCTTTGATGGCGTTGCCTAGCGCCTTATATTCAGCTTTGGTGGTGGACAGGGACAGGGTTGGTTGCTTTTTGCACTTCCAAGTGACCACACTTCCAAGCCATCATGCAACCAACCCAGAGACTGATCTTCTGGTAGTGGGACAGGTCGCCCAGTCAGCGTCAACATAAGCTTCAAGTTGTGAGGCAGAGGAGGAGGAGACAAAGTTGATTCCATGGTTTGGGGTGTTTTGGAGATATTGAAGGACGTATAGCGCCGCTTGGAAGTGATGTAGATTTGGCTTGATGAGGAATTGAGCAAGATAGTTGACAGCAAATGTTATGTCTGGCCTTGTGCATATGCTTATGTGATTCAGCTCCCTGACAATTTTCCTGTAGTTGGCGCCCAATTGAAGAAAATCCTCATGGTCTTCTTCACTTGAGGCATATAGCTTGCCGTGAGGTCTGAAAGGAGTTGAGAAAGTCTTGTGAGGTGGAAGCAAATATTGCGCGCATACCTGCTTAATGTAAGAGCCGTGAGAAAGTTTTTAGCCGGTCGGAAGGTGGGTGACATTCATTCCAAGTAGCAGGGAGGCTGGCCCAAGGTCTTTTATTCTGAATTTGGAGCTGAGCTGAGTGATGAATGCATCAGGTCAATTGCTGAATATTGCAATGTTGTCAACATGGACGTAAAGATAGGTTGAATCCTTCCAGAATCTACACTGGTCTGCCTTGCTTTTGTAGAAGCCGCAGTCCGTCAACCAGGAGCTGAGCGTTTTGTACCAGGCCACCGGTGCTTGTTTGAGACCGTATAAAGCCTTCTTCAACTTGAGGTGCTTTCCATTCGTGACTGAGATGTGGGAAGGGGGAATGAGATAGACTTCTTTGCGCAGCGGTGCGTTCAGAAAGGCAGCTTTTACATTGACTTTATGAAACTTTAGCTTTAAGTGAGAAGTGAGAGAAATTAGCATACGTAGGGACTTCTTGTCCCCAGTTGGTGAAAAGGTGGTAGTGAAATTGATTCCGTACTGCTGGCTGAAGCCATGAACGCAGAGTTGTGCTTTGAATTTGACTATTCAATTTAGTTTGTTGTGTTTTTTCCGAAAGACCCAGACACATTTAAGCCCTAGCTTGCCGTCAGGAAGAGTTGCCTCCTCCCAGACTTGGTACTTGAGCAGATTGAGCTCCTCAAGTTTCATCTCTTTGAGCCATTCTTCTTGGTACTTTGAGTTGAGAGCTTCTTGGACTGAGGTGGGATCAGAGTATCTGTTGTTGACAATAAGATAGATGGCTGGGAGACCAATTTTAGAGTCAGGGCGACGGGGATAGGGAATGATGTTCTTGTGCGTTAGCCTGCCGTGAGACAGTGGATGATTGGGAGGAGGAGAATTGGAGACAGCAGAAGATGTAAGAGGGAAATCAGAAACGGGGGAATAAAAGACAGGCAGATTGGCGGAGGAGACCAAGGAAGAAGGGAGAGGAACAGAAGATGGATTCAAGGAGGTGTTGGTGGAAAGGGGGGAAGGAGAAAACGGAGTTAGCAAGGTTTTGAGGCTGGCAGAGCAGGGAGATGAGTTGGAGCCGGATGGAGAAGGGAAGGAGAGTTTGTCAAACAACTCATTGGCGGAGTTGAAAATTCTGGAGGAGTCCAGATCAAGCAGCCTGAATGACAAGAAGTCATTGACGTACCCGACCAGAATGGCTTTTCTGCTGGTGGGGAGAAGTTTGAAAGTTCAATTTGCTTTAGGAATGACGGCAAAGGAGGCGCATCCAAAGGGGCGTAAGCAGTTAAGATTGAACGGTTGTCCGTGCCAGATCTTGTATGGGACAGTGTTGCCACGAGACCTTGAGGGGAGAGCATTGAGAATGTGGATAGCGGTGTTTACAGCCTCATCCCAGAACTTAAGCGGTAGATTGCTTTGATTCAGCAAGCATCAAGCTTTCTCTAAGATGAGGCGGTTTGATCTTTTGGCTAGCCCGTTTTTCTGAGGAGTATGGGGAGGGGAGAAATTTTGATTGATGCCTTTTTTGAGGAAGAAAGCGTGGAGGTCAGAGGAAATGAACTCGCCTCTGTTGTTGGAGATGAGAAGCTTCAGAGTGTTACCAGTTTGACGCTTGGCCTGTGCCACAAAATCCTTGATAGCGGAGGTTGCCTTGCTTTTCTGTTTGAGGAGAGAAACAGAATGGAATCCGGAGTACTGATCCGTCATGGAGAGGAAATAGGAGAATCCTGAGTTTGAGACAATAGAGAAGGGTCCGACAACATCCAGATGAACCGCTTCAAGAAGGTGAGTAGCTGTCTTGAATTTGTGATTGAATGGTGTCAAGACTTGCTTGCAGGTTTTGCAGATTTGACAGACAGTTGGTTGGGAATCAGAGTCGACGGAGCTTAGATTGAGGGTTTTTAGGGATTGGGCGCTGGCGTGACCAAGGCGTAAATGCCAGAGATTGTCTGGAGCCTTGAGGAGAAACGTGGATTGGCTGCGACAAAGGAATTTTGTTCCACATAGCTCAGTTAACTTATTGTTTGTGGCACCTACAAAGCTAATCTTATCCAGTTTCACTTCAAACCCCAAGTATCCAACTTTGGAAAAGGTTGTATTCAAGGAGTTGAGTTGAGTGAGAGAAACAAGACACCGGTTGATGGAGGGGATGAGGAGGACATTTCAAAGGGTGATAGCTGAGCCGAGGTGATTGATAAGCTTGGCTGATCCAGAGTGTGTAGCAATGAGTGAGTTGTTTGGGGAGCCTGTTCCCACTTCAAGGTGGATAGGCGTGCAATCAAACAGAAAAATGGGATTGTTAACTATGTGATGGCTTGCGCCAGAATCCAGAACTGGAAGATGGGAGTCTTTTACATTGGATGAGAGGAAAATTTGAGCGTTGAAATGGAGCTTGGTGCCCTTGGAATTGCTTTCATCTTCAATGGATGGACTTTTGTTGATAGAGTGGAGGTTGGACAAAGGAGCTTTATTCCATTTGGGTCTGAGATGAGGATTAACAAACCAGCATTTGTTTTCAGGGTGCTTGGCAAGGGGGTTGTGGTGTCCTTTTGAGCACGGATGCTTAGGTTTTGGCCTTTTCTTCATGGTTGATTTATGTAGTGAAACTGATGGAGAGATGTCTGAGGTTGAGTTGTTGTCCGGAAACCAAGACAATTCAAGGTGAAGTACCTCACGGAGTTTGTTCAGAATGCCAGTTGGGTTTTGGAGAAGAGCATTGTTGAGGATTAGAGAGTCAACAATGTGGTAGAATGAGCTGGGAAGTTTGGCAAGGATTGTATAGCTGAGGATGTCAGGGGGAACTTCAAGTCTTACAAGGGTGAGTTTGTTCATGAGTTTTCTGCAGTCATTTATGTACGTCGTCAGATCACCCTTGAAAAGATAGCGGATAAAGTTGAGCCAGATACGACCACAATTGTTTGAGGAATGAGAGGCATATTTTTCTAGAATAGCCTGCCAAATGGCGTAGGGATCACCATTTTTTTTGTTGTTGATGATGGAATCAAAAGCAGATTCACCAAGATGTTGGATGATAATGTCCGCGGCTTCATATATCTTCTTCTTCTGAGGTCCGGTAAATGGTGATGGAGCTGGCTCAAGGGTAAGTTCAAGAAGTCCTTTCCTGCGAAGGTAACTCTTGATCCTAAGGCTCCAGGATGGGCAGTTCGAGTCATTTAGGAGGGGGATGTTGAGTTTGGACGAGTTGAGTTGTTCTTCTGAATTGGAAATAGAGCCTATCTAGTCCAGTGAGCTAGCTGTTGGGACTGTAAATCTGAAGGCTTAACAGGCTTAAAAAGGAGGAATTTGATTTCAGCTGGGAGCAAACAAACAGAAGAAAAAAAAATGAAGAAACACCTTAAAAAGGACCAGATAGTGGGTTGACTAGACAACAATAGTACTGAAATGAGATGAAGAGTGGAAAGAAGAAAGATGGATCTGGCGTGGTGTTCTTGATGTGGTGGTGGAGTGAGCTTGAGTTGTATGGTAGCTTGTTATTGGTAAGATGGTGGTGGTGAGCTTGCATTGTAGCGGTAGCTGGTAAGTGATCTTGAGTGGTAGCGGTAGCTGGTGGTTGAAGGTGGTAGCTGGTAGTTGAAGTTCATGGTTCATGAGAGCTTGTCCTTGATTTGTTGGTGAGGTGGTGGAGTGGACGAGCCGGACTTTGGGATTGGAGTACTGACAGCGGTTTGTTTTGAAGGACAAGCGCGCAAATTAAATGAATGAGATGACAGGGGGTTCACAGGCATAGTGACAGCAGCGTGAGAGACATGGAAAGGGACAACCTGGAGACGCATAAGAAAGAAAAGACACATAGAAAAGAATGAAGGGACACAGGAAGGTAAGGAAAATAATGATAAAATAATGAAGTGGAATAAAGAAATAAAGAAATGATTTGGGCATGTTTTAGAGTCCCAACAGTCTTTTCACTGCAACTGACTTCAAAAGTCTCAAGAAACCTACAGCTCACCTCTCTTGAGATGGATGAGCAAGCAGGAGGGGGGGTTGTGATATAGACATCCAAACCAGCACAGTCAATCAAAAACACAAGAAGGACCAAATGAACACAAAACCAAAAACCTGATGACAAACCCAAACCATTGGCACCCCTTCAGATTAGGTTAAGAGAAGATCTTTTAACTACTATAAAACATTTTTTACCTAGCTCTTCTCTTTTCTTTACTCACTTTTTTTTTCCTCTTCATTTCTACCTGGAAATTGGGTATTTCCTCATTTCTCCATTACTCTTTCTTGCTCCCTGGTACCAAGACCTGTCTTCTCACTTTGCTACCACTTGTGCTGTCATTTTTTAATACTTTATTTTCAAGGAATAAAATATCTGAATCTATAAGAAGAGGTAGCTTTATTTATACATTTGGGCCTCCTCAAGGTACAGGTCTTTTATCATCCAAAAATGTATGACCTAGGCTTGAACTGAGGCCAAGGAGATGTATATAGGTTCATGTGGAACTTCTTGAGACATCAAAGATTATTTGGAAGCTCAATTTCATTGTTTCTAAGGAATGAAACATGCTTCCATTTTTTTTCATGAACTCATTGTACCAGCCATGTGGGTGGTTTCTAATTAATTTTTCAGGTATAAGCCCTTGTTTCCAGAAGACAAAGGCTTATTCACATGTTCTGGAGACCTTGAACTTCATGAAAAATTTGATTTTGAGGCTTTTTTGCCCAAATTAGTCTGAATAAAATCTTTTAAGTGGGTATTCAGCCCCTTGTTTCAATTGGCTAAATATGGTTTGGATTCTGAGGATACAGGGGTGTAGCTGAGTAATTGTCAGCTGGCTACTATTCAGAACCAACTGACTCAAGCCCCCAATAATAAAATACATCAATTAAAAATAAAAATTAAGAAATAAAACCTTACACTATAATAAATTGACAAATACTATTAAAGAAATGGATTCTTGGTGCCAATTTAGGTAGGGCCACCCACAAGCACCACCCCCAAAAAGTTACTCCTTCAGGTAGAACCATGGTTCACCTGTGTACCCTCCGCAAATGCACAAAAAAGATATGGCACACTTTTGTCCATAGCCCCGCGCGCAGCTGCATACACTCCGCAACCGCGCAAAGAAGCTACGGCATGCGCTGGCCTGTTGCATACATTCCGCAACCACGCAAAGAAGCCATGGTAAGCTCTTGTCCATAAACCCTGCGCGCAGCCACATACCCTCCTCAACCGCGCAAAGAAGCTATGGCATGCGCCCGCCAGCCGCATACCCTCTGTAACCGCGCAAAGAAGCTATGGCACGCGCAGGCCAGTTGCATAGCCTCCGAAAATGCGCAAAGAAGCTACGGAATGCGCTGGCCCTGCAAACAGTCAAGCTCGACTAGCTGCATAGCATCCGCAACTGTGCAAAGAAGCTATGGTATGCGCAGGCCCCGCAAGCAGTCAAGCGCAAGCCTGGAGGATTTGTCACTCAACAACTACTGCTTGCAGCGGTTGCTACCTGTTGCCAGCGCTGCAGGTAGTCAATGGACTACTATGCACAGGCTCCTAGCAACTGGCTGGACCATTGCACAAGGCAACCAGCCAGCTCACTGGACAGCCCCCCTCTCCCAAAATGGGAACAGACTGTAGGGTACCACCTATACGCTCTACAGCCCTGTTCCACACCACATGGGGCCCAAAGAGCGCCACCATGTGGTTGGGAATAATATGAAAACAGATAAACCAAAAAAGAATCTGGAAGAATGGGCCCTGCACCCTTTTTAAAACTGTATCAAAGGTTGTCAGGGCTGCTTTAAAAGGGCCTGTACAGTAGGTTTGGACCTAAAAGGGTACATTCTAGTTACTGTAAAACCCTGAGAGTGTGTACTAAGGATAAAAAGAGGCCTAGATTCGTGCTAGATAGCTCAAAAGGTACCAAATACCCATACGACACCCCCCTTGTGTCCCTGGTAACTAAAACTGTACATAACTAAACATTACTAGGAGTGCACTGTCCAATTAAGTGACTGTAAAACATCCCAATATGGACAAAAGACCCTCAGACTCAAAATATTCTTTCAGAATGGGGTCCCCAGAGCATGTGTTCAGCCCCTGTCTTCAGGAAACCATGGCTTATATTTAAAAATATTAATTGAATACTACTTCTTTGCTAGATACAATGAGGTCATTAAGGGTACAGAAACACGTATCAAGCCCCAATTATGATGACATAGGGCTTCCTGTACCTCTGTAGTGACCATAGCAGGTCTAAAAGAACACACTGATGGCTCCCTGGCCTCATCACTAGCCTGGGTCACCCTCCTTTGCCTTTAATTGAATATCTTCTTTGGTAGATACAATGAGGTAAGTACAAGTACAGAAACATTTATCAAGCCCAAAGTATGATTAAGTAGGGCTTCCTTTACCTCTTTAGTGACCAGATCAGGTCTACACCAACACACTTATGGATCCCTGGCCTCAGAACTAGCCTGGGTCACCCTCCTTTGGCTGGATAAAGGGCTGTACCTTGAGGGGACCCAAACAATATAAATAAAGGCTCTTCCACCAGCCATTTCTAACTCATTCATCCGGTCATATAGTAATTATTTCTTCAGATATTTTAGTCTTCAAGCCATCAAACCCTTATAAGAAATAAGTGTGTGATCCTGGACCACTTTCTGATAAAATTACAGACAAAACTCTTGAATCATTACTTTTTTTCCACAATTTTTATCCTGCCATTCAGCCTGGCTCAGCACAAACTTCCAGCACTCTGAATCCCTGCATATTGGCCCATCGATCAAGCATAAGTCTGGATCTAGACCTAGTAATTGATCCTTTTGACTTATACTCTTTTTTGTAGGTTCTCCATAACCCAAACCCCAAGGTAATTCCATGCAACCTTCTTGAAAGGAGTCCTTGTAAACCCCACAGGCACCATAATTGCATCTATATTGCCCTTAACAGACATATACCTGTGTTCTGGAGGGTTCAAAAACCCCATCAAGGTCTTTGTCCCTCCTTTTAAGGTTATTTCTATAAAAATATACATAAATTTAACCCTTTTAGCCAAAATATATCTTGGGAACTATTAAACATTTTTACTCTAAACGTATCATCACCTCTAGTAGCTATAAGGAGACTACCTCTGGCTTGTGCAATAAAATTCCAATCTTGAAAACTCAGTAAATACCTGAAACACCTTTCAGTTGGTTGAAAATCCATTTGGACATAGCTCCATCTCTTCTTGGATATTTCAGCCCTCCAAATTCCATCCTTAGTTATGCTACTCTTTTAGCTTGCAAAATCATCAAACCAAATCAATTGTATATTTCCATCTTTGGACTAACACCCTTCCCTGAATTTTCACCTGTTTTACTACTCTTGTTCATTTTCAGTGTCATCTCATGTCATTCCTTCATGCATTGCATTTAGGAAGGTATATACTTGCATGGTCCTCTTGTCTTGCACCCAAACTATGACTCCAGAGATTTTTTATTGTTCAATTTCATCTTCCTGTTCCATTCCTGTCATCCTTTGCATCACACCTTCTAGCTGTAGAAGACTTTCCATCAGGTTGCATCTATTCACTCCAGATTACCTTATAAGGACTCACTCCTTGCCTGCAGATTGTTTCCTCAGTTAGTTGATTTCATACGTTCAACGCTGTTCTAAGGAAAGACTATCACATTGATCCTTGCCTGAGTTTCATCTCCACGGAAAAAATCCATCCCTCTTGCTACTTTCCGTCAATCATATCTCACAGTTAGCACCTTGCTACCTTGCACTTGTCCTTGCAATTATCTTTCTCCCTTGCGCTCACAATTGACTAAAGATCCCCTTCAGTACGTGGGGAGAGCATGTGACAGTAAATTAAATAATTTAACCCATCTATTATAGACTGCCAATCTATCTTAGCTTTCATTTTTTACAATTTCACGTACTTGCTTTACCGGAAATGCTTCCCTGCCCGCTGTGGAAAGAGATTGTGTGTTTGGTAAATTCTCCGCAAAAATATAATATTCTCCGCAAAAATCTTGCTCCAAGTTCCTGAAAGCACACTAGCCCTTGATTTGAACTCCTGTAATGCTCCAAAACCCTAATTAAATTCTTCTTCTGCACTCAAGACAGAAATCACTAAAGCTTAATCACAATGAAATAATAGTAATGAACAAGGCGGACTTCCCAACAAGCTCTGCACTTGAACTATTTCCCTATATATAACCTCTGGGAACTCTTGCTGGTAACTACAATCCAAAGTAACAGAGGAAAAGAATAACACTATAATTTTCCGTGATAATCTCCAGTAAAGGTGAACTCCCCCTCTTCCCCTCCAATACAACTAAAGAAAAGCTTCCTTATATATACAACAAGAGAATGCAAGAAATGAAAGGCCCCAATTGTCTCTGTGCATTCTGCACTGACCTGCCTTTGCTACTCCAAAAAAGGAATTTGAACTGCTAATTAAAGACCCCTTTTCCCACTGCCTCCGTACTTTCCCACTGATCTCCCTTACCAATAGTCCAATCCTTACCCAATCCAATGATTTGAAGTAGATTTGGTGATCTTTTTTCCAATTCCCCCTAAAAGTTGAGTCGCGCCAATGAATTACTAACAAAAGATCCTCCTCAATGTTACCTAGCGGATCCCCCTGATCCTGCATGCGGAATAACTACAAATCACCAACAATCCACAGCCTCCTGCTCAACTTCAGCGTTCATCACCACACAGTGCTCCGCAATCTCAGTGCTTATCCCATAATTGGCCTAATCCGTACTTCTTAGCTGCAATCAATTGCTTCCACATTAGTAAACCCACTGCTGCAGAGGGAAAGTTATGTTCAACCATGAAATGACCGCAAAAGGCAAAAATCCGGCCCATTCCTGTCATTGTGCCTGAAAAAGACATGTGCCGCACCAATGCCCATCCCTAAGCTATTGTACTCTGGAATAGACAGCCCACCAACGCGCTTCTCTGAGCCTATTGTACTGCCGACTTCCACCCACAGCTGAGCCACTCCAAGTTGAATTTCCAGTGGTGTGCCCACTTGCCTCTGTGTCTATACATACCCACCACACCGCTGAAAATGATGATATCAACAGGGTAGGAAGATCCAGCATTTCCCAGGCCAGAAAACCATTAAATCCCATTACCTCTTTTAAATCCCCTTCAGTTGAGCCACTCAATGACCCCTTAGCCAAAATACTCATGTTTGAAGCTCTGGAGGATCCCCTTGAGCAACTCAAAGATTCCAACCACTCCTCCAATGAAACCTTGACTTGTGGTAGGAAAAGGCCTGGCCAAAATGCTCCCAAGTTGGAAGCTCAGGAGGTTATCTCTATGTTGGTCAAAGCTCTCAACCAACATACCTTGCTTCCTAGTTCAAGCACTCCAAGCTTTTGCACTCTGGGAATGAAGCAGCCTGACCACTTCAATAGAGATCATCCACATAAGCTCCACTCCTACCTACAATGGTGCAAAATCATCTTCTCAAATGATCCAAACAACTTCCCTTCCAACCGTCAAAAAGTCATGTATGCGTCTTCCTTCCTAGGAGGTAGAGCCTTGCGATGAATCAAAAAATACCTCAAATTATTAGATAATACTAGCCCCACCTGTATACTCAACAACTGGAACAAATTCAAGCCAGAAGTGTTCACCTTGTTTTGCGGCCCCAATGAATTTTGCAAGGCCAAGTACAAATTAAATAGCTTGGTGATGAAGGAAAATAGTACGGCTTCTACCTACATCTCTCAATTCCAAATGGTGCAGTCCTGCATCCAGTGGAAAAAAGAAGCACTCCTCTTCCATTTTCAAAATGCTTTATCAGAAGGCTTGATTGAGCAGCTTGCATTTGGGAGATATAAGACAACCTCCCTTCAACAGCTAATTGAACAGGTGATAAAGCTTGATAATTGCTATCATGACCAGAACTTCTTGCAAAAAAAACAATCACGGACAGTCAACCTTTGCCCCAAAGGCAGACAACTTTCAAAAAAAAAACAGAAGAATCCAAAGAAAAGCAAATCAACCTCAAATTTGAACTCCAACCAAAAAGAGAAGAACACCACCAAAACTACAAAGTTCCTGGACACAGAAACCGGGATGCTGAAGAACAAGGAACGGTTAAGGAGGGAAAAGGCAGGGTTGTTTATGAATTGCAGAGGTAGTCATGATTTCAATAGTTGTGCAAAGCGGCTAAGCTTTCAAAACAATAGCTGGTAGTTTTTCTGATAATTGCAAGGGAAACTACCCATTATCTAAACAGCAAGCCAATCTTTTTACTTGCAAGTCACTGGGTTCTCCAAGTTCAAAATTTGTACTTTTCCATTCTGACAACACTCCTTACCAAGTTTTACTCAATTCCAGGGCTAATGTTTCTTTTATAAGTGCAGCATTTTCCACCTCTAAAAACCTTATGGGTTCTGAGGTAGACAAATTCCCCATCTATCTAGTAAGTAGTGCAAAAAAAACGTCTCATTGGGTGACTCATAAGGCAAAATGGACATTTGCATTTTCCAATTTCCCCAGCTTCAAATGGAATATGTTTGTCTGGGATATCCATGGAATGGACAATATCATTCTGGGCCATGACTTCCTATTCTACTGGAATCCAGATGTGAATTGGCAAGAAGGATTAATTAACCTTTGCACCTTGCAACCCCAGAAAAATAACCCTTCTCACAACCAGTCATTAAAAAGCCTACCTGACACTGTCATTGAGTTGGATGACACCTTTCCGCCAGGAGAGTTGAAATATCCTGAATTCCATTCCCAAGTTCCCTCTTCATATTTAGGAGTTATTGCTTATTTGTTTGACTTACCTCTTCCTTGTTTCTTCAAAGAGAAACAGGCGCCTACCAAAAGGTTTACTTTGAACTCCTTAATCCTCTCGCATTGTGCAAATACTTCAAACCCTGTCTTAGAAGACAATGACAAGATTGAAGACTTAGAAATAATTCAAGAATCTTTACCTACGGTTTATCATAAATTTTGTGACGTCTTTTCAGTTTTTAAAGCCAATAAACTTCCTCCATCCCCTTCATATGATCACAAAATGGAACTTACTGGCCACCTCCGGCACCCAGTAAAGTCTACTCTCTCTTGAAGCAAGAATTAACTTCCCTTCAAGAATAAATTGCGGAAAATTTATTAAAAGGATTTCTTTGACCAAGCAATTCAAACACCGGCTTGCCTGTCCTATTTGTTCTGAAAAAAGATGGAGGAATTTTCCTTTGCATTGGCTATATTAAACTGAACCAGGTAACCCAGAAGAATGCCTACCCAGTACCATCTATGTTGCACCTCCTCACTCTCTTCCATGGAGCTGCTTATTTCTCAAAGTTAGACCTTTGAGGTGCCTATAACTTGATTTGCCTTGCAAAGGGTCATGAGTACTTGACCGCAATGCAAAATTTTTTTGGAAGCTATGAGTATACTGTCATCCCTTTTGGCCTCTGTAAAGCTCCTTCCACTTTTCAACATTTTGTTAATGATGTTTTTACCAAACTTTTAGAGAAATACCTTGTGGTATATCTTGATGATATACTTCTCTAATTGAAAAATCTTGAGGAGCACTTTGCCCATGTGTAAGAGGTGCTGCAGCAACTTTGGAAGAATAAACTGTTTTCAAAAGCCTCTAAGTGCAAATTTCATGCTCAATCCCTTCAATTTTTAGGTTTAATAGTTTTGCATCAGGGACTAGCCATGTACCCAGCAAAGAGCCAATGCATGTTGGACTGGCCCACACCTTCTTCTGTTGAATCCCTTCAAGTTTTTCTTGGTTTCAGTAGTTTTTACAGGAGGTTTAATGAGCACTATGCCAAGAAGACAGTGAATCTTACTAACCTTCTTCAAAGAGAAACTCATTTTATTTTTACAGAACAAGCTGCTTTGGAGTTCAAATCTCTGAAAAATCTTTTGCCACTGCTCCAATATTTGCTCACTTCAAAAAGCTAGCTTGCACTAATGTGGAAACAGACGCAAGCAACTATGCAATTTCAGGATTAATCTTGCAGTTTTCCTCTTCTTCTAATCTCTTTCATCCCATTGCCTTGGAGTCTTGCAAGTTGCTTGCTGCAGAGATTAACTAGGGGATTCATTACAAGGAACTTCTTGCAATTGTTTATTTCTTGAAAAAATGGTGTTCATACATTTTGAGCCTTGTAGAGCCTTTTGAGGTTCTTACTTATCATAATTCTCTTAAGTATTTTATGAGATCAAAATTCCCCACACGCATACAGGCACAATGGGCCAAATACCTCTCTGAGTTCAACTTTACAATAACGTACTGCCCTGGGAAACAAGTGTTGTTCCTGATTCTTTGTCACATTGGGACAACGTTTACCCAGGGGGGGGAGAACCTTTGCAGACAAAAATCCTGAAAACGTTAGGACACTTTTCTGTTCCAATCAATCTTCTCAACTCAGCTCAATCATCACCCACCTTTGACACAAAGCTTCCAAACTTCAACAAGCCCAACTCAAAGACCCCAAGTGTAACAATCTTTTCAAGAATGCGGATTCACTTTCAAGCGATTAAGGAATAGATGAAAACGGTTATTTAGTTTATAAAGATTGTATATTGGTTCCTGATAATCCTTGCATTAAGTTAGATATCTTCAAGTGTTGGCATGATTCTCCGCTTTCTGGTCATTATGTTCATGATAAAACCTACTAATTGATTTCACAAGACTTCTATTTGACTGGTATGACCAGAGAGGTAAAAGAATATGTTAGCGTGTGCTATGATTGCAATTGTACCAAGTCCTCAAATCACCAGAGGTATGGGCTGCTTCAGCCACTTCAAATCCCGCCTATTCCTTGGCACTTGTTGTCTATGGATTTTATTTCTCAATTACCCCTTTCTAATGGTTATGATGGTATTCTAGTAGTAGTAGATTGCTTCTCAAAAATGGCTTTTTTTCTTTGCTCTACTGTTACTGCCTCTTCAGAAGAACTAGCTAAAACCATAAGAAAAAAATGATCACCTGATTACAAGTGACATACCAGGGAACAAAGGGTCCCTTTTTCCTCAGTTATGTCACTTGTAATCAAGTAATCATTTTTTTTTCATGTTGTAACCTCTTCATAGAACATTTATTCTCAAATCATGTTATCCATGATAACATATTTAGTTATTGTGTATCATTGTTTTTTTTGAGCTTTTGGACCTCTCTCTGTCAACATTTGAAAATCACTTGCAAGTTATCAACGGCTTACCACCTGGAAACGGATGGGAAAACCAAACAAGTAAATCAGACCCTCAAACAGTATCTTTGAATTTATGTTGCCTATCAACAGGAAAATTGGTTTCAATGGCTTGCACTTGCCAAATTTGCATACAACAACTCCACTCACGCCTCAACCAAGCAGTTGCCCTTTCAAAATCTTTATGGAAGAAACCCAACTTTTGCTTCTATTCACGTAGAACCATCTCAAACTGCTACAAACTAACTTACCCTCATTCAATCTCTCCAATTGCAACTCTGATCCAACCTGAAAGCAGCAAACAAACGCTACAAGGAGCAAGCAGACCAACTTTGCACTTTGGCACCAGCCTTTGCAGTAGGATACCAGGTTTGGCTCAATGCTTGCAACATTTTCAGCACTCATCCTGCCAGGAAACTCTCTGAGAAGAAGCTTGGCCTGTTTGAAGTAGAATCAGTAATCTCCCCTAATGCGTCTAAACTTTCCTTACCTGCAAAATGGAAATTTATCCACCCAGTCTTTCATGTGCCTCTCCTTGAACCGGCTTGAGTATTATACCCAGGAAAGGCTTATCCCCCTCCAGAACCCTTGTGTTCAAGATCACTTAGAGTGGTAAGTAAGCCATAGTCTGGATTCAAGGGTACACAAAGGGAAGCTTCAATACCTTGTCAAATGGACTGGCTTCCAGTCTGAAAAAGGTTGCACATTGTGGGAACCAGGCCATCACCTTTGCAATTATCCCAACTTTGTGCAAGACTTCCACACAAAGTAACCGCATAAACCTTGTCAATCTTAAATCCCATTTCATTCCCATTCCATTCCATTTATATTCAAATCCAATTCTGTCCCATTCCATCTATTCCCTCCTCAATTCTTCAATCCTCTTTCTACCATCCTTTCACATTCCTTTTCTTATCTCTTCCCTTACATTTCTCACCACATTCTTTTAAAATCCATTTGTTATTTCATTTCCTTCTGTTTCAAAAAGTCATTCTCTCTTTAATTAAAAAAATAAAAAAAATCCATGTGTAACAAAGAAAAATTAAAATAAAATTCATAAAACTTGTTAAAAATTTCTTTTTACATCTTCTTCCACATTTTCCCAATACTTGTTTAATTCCGCCACTATCTCCTTAAATTATTCCAAATCCTCATTGCCTATTGGGCTAGACATCCCTTTCCACAAGCGCACTTGTGAAACCAACGCCTCCTCAAATAACTCTTTTCACTTTTCAATACAAGTCCTCTTTAGCCTGGAATTCCATTTGTCTTTGTCCATCAGCACCTCATGAGGCCTCTTCTGCCAAAATCTTGACAAACCTTTGCCAATATTGCCAGTAAACTGCCTCACATCATTTTTGATTGGGACCACAACCTGCACCTTGGAGATCTCTTCTTGGCCCTCCATTCCATTCCCTTCTGTTCCCTCTCTTCAATTTCCTTCCATCCCATCTCCCCTGTTTCCAATTTCCTCTCATTCTGTCCTATTTCTTTCAGTTCCTCCTGCTTGTGGATCCTCCATTTCCTGTTCTACTCCCACTTTAACTTCCCCTGCAACTTGCGCTTCACCTTGCACCTTGGTCCCTCAGTTCATCTCAAACTCTGTTTCAGTCCAAAGTAAGGTGGAGGTGGAGGTGGCGTATTATTAGTAAAGCGTCAAAACCATGGTAAAACTAGAACAAATTCATTTTATTAACATCCCCTCATTATATTATTCATCATTCAATTTCTCACCTGCTGTTTGCACTTCAAGCAACTCTAACTCCGGCACTAGCAGGATATGATAATTAACCCAAGGAGCTTTCCTATGACTTCAACCTTTGTTTTGTGGCGCGTTGGATACCTCCATTGAT
Organism: Puccinia polysora; assembly: GCA_025617555.3. Taxonomy (NCBI): domain Eukaryota; kingdom Fungi; phylum Basidiomycota; class Pucciniomycetes; order Pucciniales; family Pucciniaceae; genus Puccinia; species Puccinia polysora. Next base: position 33,518,545 of record CM062618.1, read on the forward strand.
GGTTTGCTATTTATAGTGAACAAACAAGCCACCTTTGGGAGTTAACATGGCTTGCATTTTTGAATCCCACAAGAAGAAGTACTGGCACCACAACACTTGCTTTGGAAAACGCAGTTTTTGCAACGGCAAGAAGATTATGACATGATATTAATTATTAAAATTCATTAAATAGTTTACTATTGAGTAAAAATATATAAGTGACCTTTTTTGAGGAAAGTATTAGACTTGGATTTAATGGGAATTCATCAAAAAGCTCACAGCAGCTTGCAGCTTTATACCCGGGCAACTTTCACGCTCAAGAGTTAAGGGTTTTTGTTTCCTCACTTTTCAATATACCCTTCTCATCAGTACCATCTACTTCAGTCTTAAGCGTGACAAACAGTAATGAAAACCGTCAAAAGTGCAATCCGCTTACTACCTCCGACTTGTGCAATAACCTTCCAATCTTGGGAACTTGGTCTATACTTGCAACACCTTGCATTTGTTTGACCATCCATTTGGACATTGCTCCATCTCTCCTTGGGTATCTCAGCCCTCTGACTTCCATTCTTGGTTGTGCTTCTCTTTTAGCTTGCACAATCATCAAACCACATCAATTGTATAGTTCCATCTTTGGACTAAGGCCCTTCCCTGCATTGTCACCTCTGTTACTACTTTTTCTAATTTGCAGTGTCATCTGATGTCATTCCTTCATGAATTGCATTTACTAGGGTACATACTTGCATGTTCCTCTTGTCTTGCACCCGTGCTATGACTCCAGCAATGTTTTATTTTTTGATTTCATCTTCCTGTTCCATTCCTGTCATACATTTCATAATGCTCTCTAGCTGTAGAATAATTTCAATCAGGTTGTATCTAGTCACTCCAGATTACCTTATAAGGACTCACTCCTTGCCTGCAGATTGTTTCCTCAGTTAGTTGATATCATATGTTCTATGCTTTTCTAAGGAAAGCCTATCACATTGGGCCTTGCCTTAGTTTCATCTCTACGGAAAAACTCCATCCCTCTTGCTACTTGCCATCAATCATATCTTTCAGTTAGCACCTTTCTACCTTGCACTTATCCTTGCACTTAGCTTTCTCCCTTGCTCTCAAAATTGCCTAAAGATCCCCTCCAGTACGTGGGGCGGTTTGTGACCGCTTCATGAGGTTCCCCATCACATGGTGGTGCTCATTGGGCTCCAAACAGTGTGGATCCAGGCTTGATGGTGTATATGGGGTACCCTAAAGCCTTTTTTGTCCCTGGTGCCTTGGTGGCTGGCTGTTGCAGCAGCAGATTGCCTTGCACAATAGTTGGGTGGGCTGTTTCAGGCCACTGAAAGGTAGTTGTCCAACTAACAGCTTGGATGGCTGTAGGTTTCAACTGTTGTGACCTGTCTGGCATGCACAACAAGATCATGGGATTGAAATTTTTTTCAGTTTGCCTTGCCTGCGCAGGTAGGTGCTAGGGCTGCTTCTTGCAGGTGTAAAAACTTCATCTGAAAGCTGAATGAGGGGCTGGAAGGGTCATTTTTGGCTTTCTGCAGGTTTGGAGGGCTCCCTGCTGGATTCAGGGTTTTGGAAACAATGTTTTTCTATTCATATATCTCAAAATGTGCGTAATTATGGGTTAATGACGAAATTTCTGGTAAAAAAAACCATGACTGCAAAAATAATGATCTAGGGTACACTGGCAAGTTGTGGCTTTACCTGAAGGAGTGCTAATTGGGTGGTGGTGCCAGTGGGTCACTCTACCTAACTTGGAACCAAAAACAAATTTCAGAAAGGCTTTTTCAATCCTGAAGGGGTTCTTTGTTATTTGTTTTTATTATGTATGATTTTAATTTTTATTTTATTTTTAGGGAATTATTTTTCTCATGCATCCAACCCTTCATTTCATGCATTTCAACATTGGCCCATGGTTGCGGGCCTTTGGTATTTTGTGCAAAAATACTTTATTTCAGGAAACTTTCAAGAATTCATTTTTTTTGAATTCTGACTGCGCAGCCCCATATCAAGGTTTCTTAAACCACTCAACAAAATATTTGGTAATTTTGTAGCCATTAGAAAAGCTTCAAAAATGCAATCAAAAAATGAAAAAATTCCGTAAAAAGAAATTTTTGCATGGGTTTTTGGATCATCATTTTGGCTATTCTTATTGTTTTTTTTTTTTTTTTTTTTGGTTATTTCAGCGGAAGAAAATTTTGAGAAAAATTCAAAGATTCTTCTAATATACTTTTCATATTTTTTGCATGTATCCTTTCACCTTAAAAAATTCCTTCAAAAAACACAAAAAATCCAAAAAAAATCAAATTTCTCTTTGGACATTTGAATCCTTTTATTTTCCTATTTAGTTCATTTTTTGGGTAATTCAAGCTCTCAAAAATTTTAAAAAACATTTAAAGAGCATTGGAATTTTTTTATCAGATTTTTTTGGATGTATTTTTTAGCTTAAAAAATTCCTTCAAAAAACCAAAAAATTCAATTTTCTCATTTGACTTTTGGATCCTTATGTTTGCCATTTTGACTTTTTTTTGTTTTTAAAGCTTTGAGAATTTTAAACAACTATTCAAGGGCTTTTTTAAAAAAAAATTAGAATTTTTGGATGTCATTTTTGACCTTTAAAAATTCCATCATGAAACCAAAAAATTTGAAAGATTCACTCTTCTCTGAGCCCTTCACATGCATATATTCAATATTGTTAATGTTAAATTCACAGCTACAGAACCATTTACACGGCTCTGTACACGGCTCAAAGAGCCGTGTACGCAGCTCACTGGGCCGTGTGGCACCCTACACATCCCATTTGAGTTATACGGCACGCTAAACAACTATAATAAAGTTTTTTAGCCTCCACTAAATCACAAATAATGAAGTTTAAATAATAAATAATAAATAATAAATAATAAATAATAAATAATAAATAATAAATAATAAATAATAAATAATAAATAATAAATAATAAATAATAAATAATAAATAATAAATAATAAATAATAAATAATAAATAATAAATAATAAATAATAAATAATAAATAATAAATAATAAATAATAAATAATAAATAATAAATAATAAATAATAAATAATAAATAATAAATAATAAATAATACATAATAAATAATAAATAATGAATAATAAATAATAAATAATAAATAATAAATAATAAATAATAAATAATAAATAATAAATAATAAATAATAAATAATAAATAATAAATAATAAATAATAAATAATAAATAATAAATAATAAATAATAAATAATAAATAATAAATAATAAATAATAAATAATAAATAATAAATAATAAATAATAAATAATAAATAATAAATAATAAATAATAAATAATAAATAATAAATAATAAATAATAAATAATAAATAATAAATAATAAATAATAAATAATAAATAATAAATAATAAATAATAAATAATAAATAATAAATAATAAATAATAAATAATGAATAATAAATAATAAATAATAAATAATAAATAATAAATAATAAATAATAAATAATAAATAATAAATAATAAATAATAAATAATAAATAATAAATAATAAATAATAAATAATAAATAATAAATAATAAATAATAAATAATAAATAATAAATAATAAATAATAAATAATAAATAATAAATAATAAATAATAAATAATAAATAATAAATAATAAATAATAAATAATAAATAATAAATAATAAATAATAAATAATAAATAATAAATAATAAATAATAAATAATAAATAATAAATAATAAATAATAAATAATAAATAATAAATAATAAATAATAAATAATAAATAATAAATAATAAATAATAAATAATAAATAATAAATAATAAATAATAAATAATAAATAATAAATAATAAATAATAAATAATAAATAATAAATAATAAATAATAAATAATAAATAATAAATAATAAATAATAAATAATAAATAATAAATAATAAATAATAAATAATAAATAATAAATAATAAATAATAAATAATAAATAATAAATAATAAATAATAATAAATAATAAATAATAAATAATAAATAATAAATAATAAATAATAAATAATAAATAATAAATAATAAATAATTTGGGGCCGTGTACATGGCTTTCACACGCCTGGAGCTGTGTACACGGTTCCCACATGGCTGGAGCCATGACTCCAACATCACCCATTCAATAGGACTGAAAACGTTTTCCTGGGACCACCCCCCATCTAGGAGCGCCCCAATTATCTCATAAACCACCCCCTTGACCTGTTCCACCCTCCCATCACCCCCCACCACACCATCCCACTACCATATCATACCACACCACACCACACCACACCACACCACACCACACCACACCACACCACACCACACCACACCACACCACACCATACCATACCACACCACACCACACCACACCACACCACACCACACCACACCACACCACACCACACCACACCACACCACACCACACCACACCACACCACACCACACCACACCATACCATACCACACCATACCACACCACACAACACAACACCATATCACATAAAACCAAACCACACCACACCACATCACACCACACCACACCACACCACACCACACCACACCACACCACACCACACCACACCACACCACACCACACCACACCACACCACACCACACCACACCACACCACACCACACCACACCACACCACACCACACCACACCACACCACACCACACCACACCACACCACACCACACTACACCACACCACACCACACCACACCACACCACACAACACCACACAACACCACACCACACCACACCACACTACACCACACCACCAAAAACTCATCAAAACAACTTAACACTCCAGATACTTCCAAAAAAGGACATCTCTTTTTCCAATGGCTCAAGAAACAATCCACCCAATTTTCAGAACTGTTTCAACTGTTTCACCAGGCCCATCCTCTATTATCTCATCTAATCAAACTAGTGATTCACATCCTCTTGCTCCTTATTCATCTACTCAAATTCTTCATTCCAATTGTCTGGCTGCTCCTCCTGAGCTATTATATAATCAAAAGGAGGAGCTGTTTGAGGCTATCCAATCATGGACAAAGTACCATGGATATGGCATATCCACCTGAGTATCAAATTGCCAGAATCAGGCCTACACTTGCCCATGTGATAAATCTGGGGAATATAAACCCAGAAAAGATACCTCCAAATTAAAAAAATTAAGAAAGACCAATTGTCCTTTCAGGTAATCAGGAAATTTTTCAAAAAGATTGGGTTTTTTGGGTGGTGAAGGTTATATGTCCAAAGCACAACCATCCACCTTCCATTGATCCTTCCACTCATCCCATCCACAGAAGAATCCAAGGGGAGAAAAATGAGGTGGTTGAAAATTTATTCAAAGCAGGAGTTTTCCATTTAAAAATTCTCAACTCTCTTATACAAAACTCATCATCACCTATCCATACAAATCTCCCTACAATTTAAAACAAAAGATTCAAAATAAAAAAAATGCCCTTGATGGAAAATCTCCTGTGGAAGCACTCATACTGGAACTGAGGAATTCTTCTTTTTAATAAAAAATGAAAAATTTGGATGGTAAAATTACTTCATTATTTATTTCACACCCTGATCTAATGAAACTTCTCAATCTTTTCCCTACTCTCATTATGATGGACCGTAAATATAAAACCAACAAATTTTGAATGCCCATTCTTCATATTTTGGGATAAGAAATTCTGCTATAAGCTTATTAGTTGCATTCTTTTTCTTATCTCAAGTGAAAAAATAGAAGTATGATTGGACCCTGACTCAACTTTGGGAAATATTTGAAGATTAAGAACCAAGTGTGATTGTGAAAGACAAGGAAAAAGCACTTATTAGCTCAATTGAATCACTTTCCCCTTCCCCTCTTTTTTATCTTCACTTTTTCTGGCACATTTTCAAGAATATTCAAACTCATTGCAGGAAGCATTTTAAATCTGAAGATGAATGGAAGCTATTCCAGAAACAAGGGAATCATTTTGTCTATTCAAAATCTGAATCAATCTATCACAAAAACTTCACAAAACTTTCTCTGGTATGGAATCCTCCCACTTCTGACTACCTTTCTGAAAACTGGATTCCTCTCAAAAGAAAATTTGTCTCCTATTTGGCAAAACATTCTTTCACTTTGTAAACACAAGTACATCAATAATAGAAGTTTCTCACTCCTACATTAAAAGATTCATAAATTCTTCTATTGGCTCTTTCTACAATTTAGTTCAAAAAATTTACAGTTCCATCACCATCCATACCTGTGAGAGATCCATTGAAGCCTCTCAGCAAGAATTCAACCATCACATTGGTTTGCCTCACTATGTGGATCATCTTTCTGGAAAGATCAGCCACTTTGCCCTCAAAATCATTCATTCATCTCATCAACTTCCTGATTCTTCCACCAATTTCAACAATTTGATTACTCTTCTTACATGGGTATACCATGTGTTCACAAAGTCAAATTGGCAATCAGAAAGGGTGAAATCTTCCAAATTGATGATTTTGATCCTCAGTGGCATGTCAAAGCTCCCAACTCAGTAAGTTTTTCTCTTTTTTGGGGGGGGATTCAAGCTTAAATGAATAATGTCCCAATTTATTTTGATTTTCCTTTCTCCAGTTAACTGTGAACCCTGAATCAACTGAAGATTCAGCAAGACTTGATGTTCCAACCAAAGACAGTGATGAAAAACTATATTTCACTAAAATTTTTGAAGCATTCAGCAAGTAGCCACCTGGAGAAAATCTATATTATCTGGGTGAAAGCATGAAGCTGTACAGTGGAAGATATAAACTTACCATGATTGAAGAGCCAAATTCCACTCAAAGATCCAAAGTTAGAGGAATACCCAAAGGAGCAGCCAATCATTTCAAGAATATTTCTCAGTCCTCAAGCAAAGGAGATCCATGTGGTTTTGAATATTTAGATGAACCCAACAGGAGAGGAAGGTCAAAGAAGAAATTCATAGCAAATTTGAAGGTCAGTCACCAATTTTTTGGACAAACAAATATATAAACATTCATGATTAATTTTTTTTCTTATGTGTTCAAGTTTCAAGAAGTTGCAAGGAAATCCAAGGGAGGAAGAAGGGAAAAAAGAAAGAGGAATCAGCGGAAGAGATAATTTTATAACTATACTTATTTTTTCTCCAATTGGTTGTTTTTTTGATGAGTACTTCTCATTTTTTAACATAGAGTGAATTTCTGACTGGAGAGGAATATTCAGAAGATGAAGAGATTCCACATTTGGATGAAGGTGAATATTCAGCAGATGAAGAGCTGCCAGATGTGGATGTAATTAAGATGACAAGCTTTCATTTTATTTTATTTTTGACTAATTTGTTGCATATCATTTTTAATTAATTGTTTCATTCAAACCTTTATCAGAGGTCTGGAACCATTGTGAATAAGCAAGTTGCTTCTCCTGAATACCATCCTGGGACAAGAATCAAGAGACTAAAGGTATCCAATGCAGATGTTGATGCTCCTTACCATCCTCCTGGGGGGAAGGTACTAGCAGCCCCAACAATCAGTTAGAAAGTGAGTACATTTGATATCTTCTCATTTTTTTAATTTTGTCTGATTTCTTTTGGGTTTTTCCTCTAGGTTTTCTGCACATTATCCTCTTCTTCTTCTGGAATATTTTACCAAGTATCAATTGAAGAAGTGAGTATTATCTATAGTCCATTTTTTCTGTTATAAAAATTCTGATTTTTGGTTTTAGTTCCAAAACAAAGATTTCATTTCCCCAAATCCATCCATTCCACATATCTCCCAAGTTGAAGATGTCATGAGGGATGGTACTGTGGCTTTAGATCATCATCCATTTTTGGGGGAGGATCTCAGAAGACTGGATTGAAGTCATGTAAGAAATGGTGAAAGAGCTTGATTCAAACCCAATTTGCAAGGACACAAGATTACTGCGTGATATCAGGGGTGAAACTTTCCAAGAAGAAAGGAGGAAACTGAGCCACCTTTATTTCCTAGCTCCCATAAAAATGTGGATGAAGTTTCCATGCCATGGTCTCCTTCTGGCTGAATTATATAAGTGTCCAGTGGTTCTGTTTTCTTCTTTAATGCCTTGCACTTATATTTCTCTGAATTCCCCTCCCACTCCAAATTCCAAAACTTCTCCTATTTGCTTCATTCTTTAAGAATAACCCAAACATATAGTCTCATTCAAGTTCCAGTCTGATGATTGGCCTGCTCCCAGGTTAGATGCACTTTGGTAAAGCATTGTGACAAAGGATTCCAAATCTTGGAAAACCATTGTTCAGAGAAATTTGGATTTTGGTAATGAGGTTTTTTTTCCCTCCACAAAAATCAAGTATAAAAAAAAACCAATCATATTTGAATAAATTTTAATATTCTTATCCATATTTCTTCTTTATTTTTAATTTTTAATTTTAATTTTGTTTTTTTTTGAATGAAGCTTGTAAGGTGTATGCAAGAATGCAGATGATCTTCAAAAATTATTAATTAATGTTTTTTATTTTTAAACATTAAACATTCTGAAAGCTTGAATCACCCAAGAAAACAATTATATAGGCAAAAAAAGGATTTAAAATCCAGCGAGAAAAGTTAATTTTTTGAATTTTTTGGTTTTTTGATGGAATTTTTAAAGGTCAAAAAAATGACATCCAAAAATCCTGAAAATTTTTAGAAAAGCTCTTGAATAGTTTCTTTAAAATTCTCAAAGCTTGAAAAACCAAAAAAAAAAAAAATAAGTCAAAATGGAAAAGATAATGATACAAAAGTCAAAATGGCAAACATAAGGATGCAAAAGTCAATTGAGAAACTTGTATTTTTTGGTTTTTTTGCTTTTTTGAAGGAATTTTTTAAGGTAAAATAATACATCCAAAAAATCTGAAAAAAAAATTAATGCTCTTTAAATGTTTTTTCAAATTTTTCACACCTTGACTGGCCTAAAAATATAAAATAAAAAGGAAAATAAAAGGATTCAAATGTCCTAGAAAAAATTTGATTTTTTTTGATTTTTTGTGTTTTTTGAAGGAATTTTTTAAGGTGAAAGGATACATCCAAGAAATATGAAAAAAAAATATTTGAAAAATCTATGAATTTTGGTTGGAATATATGGCAGCTGAACTAATGAAAAAAATAAAACAATGAAAATATCCAAAATGATGATCCAAAAACCCATGCAAAAATTTGTTTTTATGGATTTTTTTCATTTTTTGATTGGATTTTTGAAGGGGTTATCAACAATTTTGGTTAGGGTTTCAAGAACCCCTGCTATGGGGCTGCGCAGTAAGAATTCAAAAAAAATGAATTCTTGAAAGTTGCGTGAAATAAATTATTTTTGTGTGAAATACCAAAGAGGGGCAATGGCGTGCCAACGTCAAAATGCATGAAATAAAGGGTTGTATGCGTGAGAAAAACAATGCCCTATTTTCATTTTATTTTATCTTTTTACATTTTTATTTTTAGGGTTATGATAATTTTACAACTCCCAGTTGTTTGGGATTTCTTTAGTGCCTTACACAGCCCATTTGACCTGTGGGGGCCCGTACACAGCTCTAAAGGGTTGGTCTGGTCTGGTTGAACTTTTCACTATTCTACATGCAATCAAAGATGAGGTTGAGTTCTACTAATTGACTGCTTATAGCTAGCAGCACTGGTCCAAGCAGTGGTGTTGGTTGTTGAACAGGGATTGGAAGCAAACGCATGAGCATAAAAGAATGATCTCAACATTTCCTTGCCATCTATCTTGTTTTTTTTTTGCTCCCACATTGGATGAAGACTTGTGGGCTTGAGAGAGGTGTCCTGACCTGATTACATAATCTAACTATTTCTACCAAAAAAAAACAAAAAAGAAAAAGAAGACAGGAAGGAGGTTCTCCAAATTTTTCTAAATAGAGGTTATTCTAAGTCTCTAATCAAAATGGCTTCAATTCAGGCCTTCAGCTTTCCTCAGATTTCCTTATTTTGATTTATTTCTTCCAATCCTAAATTGGAAAGGTTGTGGAACAAGGATTCTCTTTAAGGTTTAAGGGTACTGCTTTTACGCCTGTCTTCTATTCTCTTTGACCATTGGCTTTAGCATCAATCTCTGTCCCCATCAAAAAAAAAGCCATCCTTTCCCTTTTAATATTGGTTTCAAGAAAACTGTCTGATCATCAAATTCATTTTGTCATTTGCAGTCCTCTTTTATTTCTTTTTGATGGCCTCATTTGTTTAATTGATTGATTGGCCCTTGTTTATCACTCTGGCCCACCTTCCTTTGGCACATATGCAAAAATGTGCCAATTATCTCCAGTTGTGTGGCACAGAAGACAACTAAATTCAAGTTGTTTACAACCCCACACAACCTGACTATAGTTGTGTGTGGTGCCACACAAATTCAAACCTTCCTGTGGGGGCTACACAACTTAACTTGATTGTAGTTTTTTATAGTCTACACAACTTGATTGTAGTTGTTTAGAGTCCAAACAACTTGATTGTAGTTTTTTAGAGTCTACAAAACTTGATTGTAGTTGTGTAGCGTGCCACACCCCCCATTCGAGTTGTTTCAACAACTCAAATGGGTGCTGAATTTAACATTACCCTTGTTTTTATTTTTGTTTTTATTGTTATTTTAATTTTAATTTTTATTGGTATTTTAACTTTGACTTTTATTTTTATTTGGGTACCCTTTTTATTTTTATTTTTATTTTTATTGTTTCTTTTATTTTTATTTATATTTATATTTATATTTTTATTTTATTTTTATTTTTATTTTATTTTTATTTTTATTTTTATTTTTATTTTTATTTTTATTTTTATTTTTATTTTTATTTTTATTTTTATTTTTATTTTTATTTTTATTTTTATTTTTATTTTTATTTTTATTTTTATTTTTATTTTTATTTTTATTTTTATTTTTATTTTTATTTTTATTTTTATTTTTATTTTTATTTTTATTTTTATTTTTATTTTTATTTTTATTTTTATTTTTATTTTTATTTTTATTTTTATTTTTATTTTTATTTTTATTTTTATTTTTATTTTTATTTTTATTTTTATTTTTATTTTTATTTTTATTTTTATTTTTATTTTTATTTTTATTTTCATTTTCATTTTTATTTTTATTTTTATTTTTATTTTTATTTTTATTTTTATTTTTATTTTTATTTTTATTTTTATTTTTATTTTTATTTTTATTTTTATTTTTATTTTTATTTTTATTTTTATTTTTATTTTTATTTTTATTTTTATTTTTATTTTTATTTTTATTTTTATTTTTATTTTTATTTTTATTTTTATTTTTATTTTTATTTTTATTTTTATTTTTATTTTTATTTTTATTTTTATTTTTATTTTTATTTTTATTTTTATTTTTATTTTTATTTTTATTTTTATTTTTATTTTTATTTTTATTTTTATTTTTATTTTTATTTTTATTTTTATTTTTATTTTTATTTTTATTTTTATTTTTATTTTTATTTTTATTTTTATTTTTATTTTTATTTTTATTTTTATTTTTATTTTTATTTTTATTTTTATTTTTATTTTTATTTTTATTTTTATTTTTATTTTTATTTTCATCTTTATTTTTATCTTTGATTCTATTTGAGTTTTAATTTTCTCATAATTGCTATCCTTAGAATCAAACATTTTAACATCTGTGGAACAAAAATCCCACATGGACCAATCCTTTATTTCACAGGCATTTCAAGAATGTATTTTTTTTGTGAAAATTCAATGCTGTATCCCTGTAGCTGGGTGTCTTAAACCCTCAAAAAAAATTATTAATTATGAAAGGACTCTACGCCTTCAGAAATTATTTCAAAAGATAAAAAAATTAAAAAAAAACACCTTGCATTTTTGATCCTTTTTAATTATTTTTTTAGTGATTTGAGCTCTTAGAGAGTTAAAAAAATAAATACTTTCAAATATTTTTTTGGGTGGATTTATATTTGGCCCACAAAAACTAAATCCAACATAAAAACACTTCAAAATAACACAACCATTTGACTGTTTTTTTTCACATCTGGAATTGAATTTTCTCTCAATTTTTTTGACTTAAATTCGCAATTGCAGCCAAATATAAATTGAACAATCATTCCGACTGCTTGTCACATTTTTTATCCCACAAAATATATATCAAAATGAAAAGAATTCAAAGAAAATGGGTGGTCTATTTTTATTTATCCTTTTTTTTTGGCCAGAACAAAGGAATTATTTTTTGAAATTTTTATAGCTGCAAGTTCAATGGAAGCCTTTGAAGTTTTCCAAAAATCATTTTTTGTTAATTTTTAAGGGAAGTATTCATGTCAAAAAAACCAAACCAAAAAAAGATCACAACAAACCCCTTTTGGGTTGTGGCCCCCATTCATGAGCCCCTTGGAAAGCATAAATTCAATGTTAGTTACAAGTTTTTACAAGGACCTCTTTCCATATTGGAGCTCTCTCATCATCTTATAAACTATAACCTCCCTCTTTTGCACCCACACATCAGGGGACCACATCACACCAAACCAGACCAGACCACAAAACACCACAGAAAACTCATCATTCATCACCACACCTCAAGAAGAAACACTCAACACTCCAAAAATAACAGAGAAATTCTCCTCAATTCAAATCTTCCATCAAAAATTCAATTAGTTATCTTCCCAAAATTTGTTTTGGAAAATTTTCAACTCTTGACCTAAAATCTTCAACTAATCAATAAAAATCAATAAATAATTCCAAAGAAAGCTTTTCCATCTTACATGAAGTCTCTGAATACCTTGTTTCACTCAATTTCTGCTAGATCTCTTTCTGAAGTATAAAATCCTATCTTTACTTAATTTCTTGAAAAAAAACGTCTTTTCACAATTACTCAATAAAAAATCTTTCATTCAGAAGAAGAATATAATTGTACAAATGTCTGAACAACACATATTTCTTTTCAGTAAAGTGGTTAAGTACTGGGCTCATCATTCATTACCTGAAATCAAGTTCACTGCTTCAACCCACCATAGAGCCAGAAATTAATAATAATAAATAGTTTCATAATTGTATAATAAAACTTTTGTAATATTTTTTAATAATTTGGAAGATGTTCTTATTAGTATTGGTTTTGTAATTCAAACCTTGATCACATATATTATCAAAAACAAGATTAAATATTACATAAAATTGAGCTATGAGGATTATTATGCGTCTGTTCTATTGATATAGAACTTCCAAATGTGTTCCATTTTTTTGGGAATAAGTATAGTAATTACTTTAAACCATGCTCTTTACTCTGTATAGATAAATTGCATAATTTTAATCCTATCCACCTTTGAGATGTATTAATACCTTGATATACTCCACTGAGCCCTGAGTGAATCCACTCAGAGGGCTCAGAGCGTATTGTAAGTTGTAAAAATTGTCATATCACTGCCAAGAGTGTACATACTCTAAATTTATAATGTATGCCAAGGTACTGCTAGTTAAGAGGTACATACATGCCAAGGATATCAAGTTATATTCAAAGGAAGGTATTTAATCATTTTTAGGTGTTCTAGGACTTCTACACCATTCATTTGACTGATGTTTAAGTCCTAGCATTGATTGATTAACCTTTTGGGTATGCAATTGGGAACTTTACATTGAAAATCCTCCCCAATGGGTACAGTCCCCCATTTTACATTGTTTATGATTTAATAGGGTTCTGAACCCTTGATGAAGGAAAAAGGGAGATGCTAGAAGTCCCCTTATCATCTCTTGAGTCCGCTGAGGGCTCCTGTTAACTAAAAAGAGAAGTCTCTTTTTCCCTATAGCCCCTTCCTCAGTTATTAATTATTTATTATTGATCCAATAATAAGGCAAGAGTTAAAGATCCCATTAAACTTAATCTCAAGAAGAAGATTGACTGGGGCCTTAACATTTAGTATTTAAAATCATCAAATAATCCATTCCTCAAATCCAATTTTGTGTAGGAAGTCCTTTGGATTTGAAACATTTATTGTTACTTTGAAGGGTGTGATTTTAACTTTATAAGCAAGGCTCTTTTAAGCTTTATTCAATTAAAGCCAGGTCCCTTATCTCTTTATATTATTAAGTTCTGGCCTTTTACTCATAATACTCTGGTATTATTTGAGTTTTTTTGTTTTGTAGAAGTATTACTGTTGTAATAAGTCATTAGATTTTTTAATTATTGGTTCTGTCTTATTTTTGCAGGTTTGACCATGGCCCAATTGTAGCAATATAGGTTAAATCCCTGAAAAAATCCACCCACTTCTCAGAAATTTTTCACGAGGCCCATCTTCCATTATCTAATCTAATCACAATAGTGATTAATTCAATCAAGCTCTTTGATCATCTAATCAAACTGCGGAGTCAACCCCTCTGGCCCCTCCTCATAAACTATTATATAATTTAAAGGTGGAGCTAGCAGGCCAATCAATCATGGGCATATTCCCATGGATATGCCATATCCACCAGAGTATAAAATTTGAAGAAACATACCTAAACATATCATAGTGGTTAATCTGGGGAATATAAACCCAGAAAAGACGCCAAGAGGTTGGAAAAATCAAGAAAGAATGAATTTCCCTTTCAGATTAACTCGTACTTTTTCCAAAAGATTTGGTCTCTGGAAGCTAAAATTTATTTCCATACCAAAACCATTCACCTTCAATTTATTCTTCAACTCATCCAATCCACAGAGGAATTCAAGGGAAGGAACAGGAGATCTTGGAAAATTTAACCAAAGCTTGTTTCCCCCCCCTTAAATATTTTAAGTTCTTGTATAAAATCCTCCTCATTTCCCATTCATACCAATCTCAATGCTATTTGAAATAAAAGATACCAAATTTGAAAAAAAATATCTTGATGGCAATTCTCCCATTGAAGCCCTCATAATTTAATCTGAAATTCTTCTTTTTCCTCAAAAAATTAAAAAAAATATGGGTGGACACATAACTTCTTTAATTCTTTCAAACCCTGATTCCATCAAATTTCTCAAATTTTTCCTCACTCTTCTCATGATGGACTGAAAAGATAAAAAAATCAATTTTGGAATGACCCTTTTTCATTTTTTGTTGTAAACAATAGTTCAAGAATGCTTTTATTTGATTTATTTTTCTATCTCAAGATAAAAGAGTTAGATATCACCAGGGGTAAAATGGAGACACATTCTACCATTTGCCATCCTGTAAAAATGTTTCAACTTGGCTACAACTGCATTGTAACTCTGTCCTAATTCAGGAAATCTATCCAAATAACTCCTAAATACACGCACAAAAACTTCTTTTGAATTAATCTATAACCACTTTGAAATCAAATTTTATTCTTTCTTGAAAGGAGGTTTAATTCTAACTCAATTTTCCTTCACAATTGCTAATATATTTTGGGGATGTATGGTCAAAAAAACAGTTCAATATATGTTTGTAATAATTGGCAGCTCTCTGATACCAGGAACCTTGCAGTCCTTTAGCTACAGAGAGTGATCAAGATACTGGAATAATAATAATAATAATAATAATAATAATAATAATGATATAATAATACTCAAAAGATAAAAACAAAAAAAGCTCAAATGATAAATATTTTTAAGAGCTGGTTCAAGGTTTAATTTGTTTGGTTAAAAGGGTTTTCAATATGTTATAAAAACAGGGGCCAAAGTATTCTACTACTGGGGATCTTTAGAGACAGACAACCTCTCTTCAAGGGGCCTCCTTAGGCAGTTTAAGAACCTTGGAATTAAAATGGGAGCCTTATAAGAATTATCCACTTATATTGCTGGGTAAAACAGCACAATGGCCAAGGCAGGAAGGGAAAAACTTGATCTGATTCAATAATACACAGGAAAGCCTGAAAATATTCAAGTAAATGGTTTCAGGACAGATGGGGTTGATTGCCAGACTAAAATTCAATGAATCAGGTTGGTTAGTTTTGGGAAGTGATAATAATACTGCAGAATAGGTCATAAATCACTTGCTTATCTCTTAATAAGCACTTTAATAACAATGATACAGTTTCTGATTGATAATGATAAATTCTTGGTAAAACTGATGGGGAATAATGGATCCAAAGAGGTCTGTAAAAATACCTTTTGGGGTGATAATGAGATTCTCAGGGCACATAGAGAGGGTTTTCTCATGGGCTGAGGCTGGCAATTCAGTCAGGGCAATTTTAGCACGTCCACTTGGTGATTTCAATCAGCTATCCTCAGATCTGCTGGATTTCTGTATTATTTTAGGCACAGGATCTGTTAATCTACTGATGGTGTAATATTGATCATTCTCCACTTATCCTTCATTTGAACTATTATTATTGGTTTAAAGTAGCCATATTTGGATATTTATTGATTTTTCATCATCTTTTGAGCACGTAAAAAAGTTTCAATAATTTTTACGGCCACTCCTTGTAGTGTTTTGTGGTCTTCAAAGATTGGTATCTGTTTGATTTTTGGTAATCTTCAATATTTGATTTATTATTTGAAATACTTTGAAATTAATTACATAATAATTTTATTTAGTTTTTAAGGTTTTTAGATTATTTCTATTGCATATGTCACATTACTAAATATGCCAGGTAGATCCTACTAGGTTGTATCTCCTTTGAGCAGTACCTGCTGTCAGCGTTGTCAAGACCAATTCTGACATGGGGATCAGTCCATTCAGATGTGCGCAGGGTAGGATCCTCTGTGTGCGTGGCAAAATTGGCCGCGCGCAGGACTTCTTTATGTGGGAATGTGATGCTACAGGTATGTAGGGGTTGTGTAGGGACACGGGACTGCGCGCAGGAATGGTGACATAACACATTTCTGTGTGGAAATCCTAAAACATACACAACACCTCAATTCTGACTGAATTTCAGGTGTTAAACCTAAACGTGACAATGTATGTGAAAGATTAAATTTTCCAAAAGGTGCAATATTGGTGCCTTGACCTTTTGGTCAATTCTTATTTAATTATTTAAAATATGAAGGAGTTATATTTCAAGGGTGGGGTCAGTGAGTGACCCTACCTTTTTTCGGGTGGGAAATCCATTTATGCAATAAAATGTATGTATTTCCCACTTCTTCTTAATATTTTATTTATTTATTTATTTTCATTTTGTATTTTTGTTACTTTGACAGATTTCTCTGTACATAGTAGCAAGCTGACATTAATATTCTTAAATTTTTTCATTCTTGGAAATCAATTACAAAATTTGAATCACTTTCCCAAAAACATTCAAATTTAAATTAATAAATAATTGTAAGGAGAATTTAACTACTGTTAATCTGGAAGTTGAAATTTGGAAAACAAACCCAGTAAAGCTGGTTCCTTATTTGTTTCAAAAAATGATATATTCTATCCTGGTTTCAAATCAAAACTTTGACAAAAGCTCCTGCATTGCAAGAGTATTTACTGAATAATTTGAGATTTGAAATGTTTTCTCAAAAGCTTATCATTTCACAGAAAAAATTACATTTAGAGTGTAACTAGCTCCTTCATGTATACTAAAAGAATATCCCTCAACCTTGATAAATTTTTCAGGTCCTTTTTAGCCATGTATTTGGGTGATAGTGAATAGAACAATCATTCTTGTTTCTGATTTGAGGTCATGGTTAGGACTTTCAAGACTGAATTTTTGAAAAAAAATGATATAATTTCATTTTTGAACCAAAAAATAAACACATTTTTGTAGCTAAACTTCTTAAAGAAGCACAATTTTTTCAAATTAAAAAAAAAAATTGTTGCTGACTTTTGTTGGCTTATTATTCAATGCTGAATAATTAGCTTCATAAACCCATAACAAGATTGGAGTAAAATAATCAGTGAGTTGGTAAGATAAACTCAATCTATAGTTTCTTTCCGATTTTTTTCCCCTGGTGGATATTCCAGTTTGTTGATACCATTGTAAAAAATCAAACAATTAGGGCTTTGAAAGCTTTTATTATGTACCTGCCCTCCTGGTTTCCCTGCGGCTTTCTTTTTTTGATAAATTTTCATGATGGGGTGTAATCTGTTCATGACGTTTTTCTTTGACTGCACAGCATCTGCTTTTTACAAAATAAATTTCAAAATATCATTCACAGGGTGTTTTTAGACTACATTATTTCTAAATTTGCCAAATAGAATTTTTAAACATTCAAATATTATAACTTTCTGGAAGCTACCCTTCAAAAAACCTTGGTCAATTTCTTTCCAAATGATTAATTTTCTATAATTTTTTATGAATGAAATTTGGTTGGTTTGGTATGCACCCATCAATTTTCTTGTAATTTTTTTCAACATTTTCACAGGTAGATATAATTAAGAAAAAATTGCAGGTTTGGTCTTGGAAAAGGAGGGAAACAGATTCAAGGTATTTGAAATTTTTGAAATTGAGTTTCAGCCCCTTCAAGATATAATTACAGCCCAGGGTTGATGGAGTTATGCATGTTTAAAATATGGGATTTTGTTTTTAATTTTATGTTTGAAGGACGCCCAATATGAATTAATTCCACAAACCCTGAAAATTGAGAGAGAAATTTCCCCCAGACCTTTTCCCAAAGGTCTGGGGGACACTCTGTGCATTGAGGATTGAAAAAAATGGCATGCATATACACAGTGTGCTTGTGCGTGGCTCCAAAACCTTCCTCCAAATTGGATTTATTTATTTTTTTGAAAATAAATCATACTCCAGTTTAATAAAAATCAATCGGAAAGACTGTGGTAGTCATCAAACCCAAAAATATCCCAAAAAAATTCATATTGAACAATCTTAAAGCTGAAAATGGTTTGGGTATGGTTTTTTGAGTGAATTCAAGATGTTTTAAAAAATTAACCATTCATTGGTGTTTCATTTTTTCACATTAAAATTTTTTGTTGATCTGGTTTGGTCAATTCATTCAAAAAATGAATTTCTAAATATCTCCCCCATTTTCAATCAGAATTAATAATAACTAAGATTTTTCCTGTGCAACAAAAACTCCAAATAAATTAAATTTTTGGTTTGGGATGAAATCTTAGTCAAACAGTCTTTTTGGTTGGTTTGGTTCAAGCTAGTGCCCCGCTATGAATATTTTTTTTGTTTTAAAAATCCTTGGCGCACACAAAACTAGAATCAAAGAGCTCAAAGAATGATTTGATACATTTTTCTAGAGAAAAATGAAAAAAAAAATCTGGAAGACAAAAAAAAACAGAAAGGATGAAAATCAAAGTGGATTGAGGTTTTACAAGCATTGAACAAGCATTCCACTGGTTGAGAGCCAGTTTGATTGTTTTTTAGTTTTCTTTTGAGCTTTTACTGTCAAAAATCTTTAAGCTTGGTGAAATTATTGATAATTTAGAAATTCAAAATCAATTTCTGAATTTTTCAACTGGAAGAGATTTTTGATAAATGATAGGCTCCATGAAGAATTTTGAATCAATTTTTTTCAAGTCATCTTACTTTCTCAATCAAAATATTCCATTCATGCCCTCATCTTGTGTTTTCACTGCTAAAATTGATTACTTGGCAAGTAAATCCAAATAAAATGATGAATTCCAAAACCAGTTAAATTCTTTTGGCATGATAGAAGAAATTGAAGGCCCGGTTAGGGGAACAACCTAAATTATCAGTTGTCATCATTATGCTTCATTTTTTATCATCTGCCTTTTAAATAGGTTTGATTTAATTGCTATGAAATTTGAAGCTAATTGCCTCTGTTAAACCTGAGATGCATGTGCATTTTATCAGAGTTAGAACCAAATTTGATTTTTGTTGGAAAAGAGTTACATATTTTGTATTTTGGAGATATGGTTTTCTTAAAATCCAGTTACACCAGAGTTATTTCTTTCAGTAACACAAAAATAAAAGGCACACAAATTCTACCATGTGCCTCCATTTTTGACCTGGTTTATGAGTGCCCCTCACTCAAATTCAGGAAATCTCAGAAAATCATGTACCCAGGGTGATTTTGACGGACAAAGAATAAGCTCTCATTAGTTCCGTTGAAATTTTTTTCCCTTCCTGTCATCATCTTTTCTGTCTCTGGAAAATTTTTAAAATATTCAAACCCTTTGCAGGAAGAAATTCAAATTTGAAGATGAATGGAAGCTTTTCCAGCAACAATGGAATCATTTGGTACATTCAAAATATGAATAAATATATCATGAAAACTTTACCAAAGTTTCTTCAGTGTGGAATCCACATAAATCAGACTATCTGCTTCAAAAATGGCTTCCAAAAAAAATCTCCTACTTGGACAACCAAAAATTTCACTTTGGAAATGCAATTACCTCCATAATAGAAGGACTAAAATCTTCCATTAAAAATTTCATTTGTTTGTCTACTGACTCTTTTTCTAATTTGCTTAATAAGAATTGTGATTACATCACAATCAATATTCATGAGGGAGCTATTGAAGCCTCTCAGAAAGATTTCAAGCATCCAATTTTTCCCCTCTGTGTGGATAATCTCTCTGGAAGAATCAGCCACTTTTCCCAAAAAATCATTCATTCATTGGGTATACCATGTATTCAAATATTCAAAATAGCCAATGGGAATGGTCAAATCTTCCAAATTGAGTATTTCCATCCTTAATGGCATTTGCAACCCTTGTTCTCAGTAAGTGTTTATTCAAGAGCCAAATTCTACTCAAACATCTAAATTAAGAGGAATACCCCAAAAGGGATCCAATAAGCTCAAGAATATCTCCTGGTCCTAATTTGACAGAGATCCTTCTGGTTTTGAATATTTCAAATATCCCAACAAGAAAGGAAGGCAAAAAATAAAATTTTCAGAAAATCTGAAGGCTAGCAACCACTTTTTGGGGAAAAAACAACTTTCATGATGAATGTTTTCACTTATTTCTTCAGTTTTCAGGAAAGTGGAGGGCAAAAAAGAGAATTTGAAGGGTAAGAAGAAGGATTAATCAGAGTAAGACGTTGATTATATCATATAAATATTTCTTCTAAATATTTAATACTTTTTTAATGATTTCATTTCATTTTCTTTAACATAGGATGATTGTCTTACTGGAGAGGAATATTCAAAGGATGAAGAGCTCCAAGATTTTTATTTGATGAAAAGGGTGAAGTTTCATTTTCTTTTATTTTTGTTGAGTTTTTTTGGAATATTTTTTTATTAATTTTTTCATTTAATCTTTTCTCAGAGGTCTGGAGTCATTGCAAATAAGCAGGTTAATTCTCCTCAATAAAATCCTAATCAAAGAATCAAGAGAAAAGATCAAATAAATGAAGATGATGATTCTTGTTACCATCCTCATCAAAAGAATTTATTATCACAAAAAAATAAAAAAAATGAGTGAGAAAGTGAATAAATTTGATAATTTCTCATTTTTTTAGTTTTTCTGATTGTTTTGGAACTTTCCTTTAGGTTTCCTGTACAGTACCTTATCCTTCTTCTGGAGTTTTTGAAAAATTCTCAATTGAAAAAAGAGAGTGTTTTCTTTAGATGGTATTTAATTTTATAAATAATTCTGATTTTTTATTATTTCAAATACAAATACTTTATTTCCCCAAAAAAAGTGATTCCACATATACCACATTTTCAAGATTCAATGGGGGATGGACACTGGGGATTTAGAGCAGCAGACATTTTTTTGGGGAGGAACTCAGAATACTGGATTGAAGTAAGGGGAAAAAAGGTGAAAGAGATGGATCCAAACCTGATTTTCAAGTAACCAAGATTACTGAATGAAATCTGGGGCAAAAACTTCCATGATTCAAGGAGGCAACTGGACCACCTTTTTGTTCCATCTCCCAATAATGTGTGGATGAAATTTCCATTTCATGGTTTCATTCTGGCTGAAAAATATAAGTGTCCAGTTTTCCTATTTTCTTCCTTAATGACTTGCACTTATCTTCCTCTGAATCCCCTTCCTACTCCAGCTTAAAAATCTTCTCCCATTTTCTTCATTCTTTTAGAGGATTTCAAACACATCCTCTCCTTCAAGTTGAAGTATGACCCTTGGAAAGCTCCCAAATTAGATCCAATTTTGAAAAGCTTTTTGACCAAGAATTCCAAGTCTTGGAAAACAAAATGGGAGTATTTGACACCTCTCTTGAGGGGATTCGACTTTGTGCTGCCGGGACCTTGGAAAATTAATTTAATTTCTTATTAGGCAGAATACTTGCCACATGACTGGAATTGGTGGAATTACAGAAAAGACAGAGTGAAAAAACTTACTTGTTGAGTAAAAATTATCAGGTTACTTGCAGAAAAATATGCAAGTGCAGGGATTATGAGCCTTTTTGGGCTAACTAAAGACTTACTATCACCATGAAAAATCAATTATCACCTGATTAAAAGTGAGATACCAGGGAAAAAAGGGCCCCTTTGTCCCCAGGTATGTCACGTGTAATAAATGTATAATTTTTTTTCATGGTGTATGGTGCAAAGTTGATTTATTAATGTTGAAATTTTGAAATAAGCGTCAGAAAATGGCCATTAATCACTCAAATATCTCTTTATTAGTGTTCAATACTTTAAGGAATGGATATATTTATGACTAATCAACTTATTCTGTGGTAAAAACATTCTAAAAGGGGTCTATATTTATATATTTCTCTCTTGATCATAGTCATTCAGGCTAAGAAGAGGGGGAAGAAGTCATTTCCTGAGGCTGAAAGGGAATTAAGGTGTTTCTCAGTATGTTTTTTGGTTCTTTTGGATGGATATATTCCATAAAGAGGTGGAAGGTGGAATTTACCCTCAACAGAAGTTTGATTAAAGTGTGATTATCAAGGCCAGGGTCTTCCTTTGTGTGTTTGGAGACCTATCTTAAAGCAATTAAACTTGTTCTTGATTACTTTTAATTGAATAATTTAGGTTCTTAAAATTTATTTTGAAATTTATTTATCATGTATTTTGTACCAATGTCATTTTTAACATGCTTGTAAAATATAAGATTCTTCCTTTTATGTGACTCATATAAAATACATGAGGGTTTGTTTTCCATGGATTTGTCACATATTGTGTATTTTTTGGATAGATCTAAGCTAATTTGAAAAGAAGCTCTATTCATGGGTATGCATACTTCATTTTGCATGAAATCTGAATGCTATTGGTAGTGTTTCTGTGGCATACCTGTCTCACAGGTTTTTTAGACCACCTAGTTGGGGTTGATGTGGGAGGTATGTATATGCATGTGGGCTTTGCATATTATTGGAAATCAAGATTACTTCAGACCATGATTTTGTTTGGAAGCAGCTTTCATACTGCATGAGGGGATTGGAGACTGTTGCAGCTGTGTGAAGCAGTTTGAAACATGTGGTGCGTGGCTGCATATGGGAATTCTGACAAAACACTTATACAAAAATAATACCAAAACATACATAATTCTCTGATCATTAATTAATTTAAAGAATTTAATGTATAGTTTAAGCACTGCACAAAATTTTAAGGGGCCAAAAACAATTCACTGGAGCTGTGATTTCTTGGGGGAATTTTGGAAATTTATCGTGGGGTGGAAATTCAGGTGTAGGGCCAGTGAGTAACCCTAGCTAAAATGATTTGGGGAATTCATTCTTAAATAATATTACATGGAGTTTGCTCCTTGTTTTAGAATTTTCAGTTTTATTTCTTTCTTGATACTCTTTCAGCTGGCTTGCAGGTCTGAGAAAAATGCTATTAAAAATAAAAATGATGGTACTAAATCCTCCCTAAAACAAAAAAAATAAAAAATCTACTCCCAATATTAATTGACTTTTCCATATTATTATTGCCTATTGGAATGTTTGAGCCCATTTTGGGTAGGTTCACTTTCAGAACCTACCACTAAATTACTACTCCTTTCCTGTCTTTCCCTTTTATGAGAAGTAAAATAGCTCAAAATGGCGAAATTCACATTTCACATTCATAAAAAATATATGTCACATGACAGGAATGAAGTCAAAAATTGATAATTGTTTATAATTTGAATTTATTTGAAAATTAAGTTTTTTAAAAATTTGTGCACATAGCTGCACAAAACTAAAATGACTGACTGCAAGATTCTTAGGTCCCAAATTCAGAACAACTGAAAATGTCGAAATTTGTGCACAGCCTGCATGCCATCATACAGCTGTTTACAGGCCTTGAAATGTGCACATAGAACTTTATGCCTCAAAATAAATGAAACAATGATGCCAGGAAAACACTTCAGCTGCCATAGGACAAAAATTTATATGGAATCTGTATTCCAATCTTTAAGAAGTATCAAAAAAATAAGCAAGATAACTTTGAAGCACTACAAAAAAATGGTGAAAACCCCTCAAAACTGAAATGAAATTGGCAAGATTCTTCAAACCAAAAATAATGAAAAAAAGTTTTGAAAAGATCTTTCATGCAATTATATGTGACCTCTTTTCCTTCTGCATGACATACAGATTTCCACAAAAATGTTAATAGACATAAAAACTCAAATTAACAGATAATGAACACATACATATCCCCTTGATCAAAGAAATCACATTTCCAAAGGAAAAATATTCCCTGAAATATTCACACATTCCTTGCATGAAAAAATAAATGAAATTTTACTGTTTCACCTGGCCTGCACCACCAGGAAATACCCTTGGGACATGCCTGGATGTAATAATAGCCTTGGTGTGTGCCCCATTCTCCTTTTTTTCTATGACAATCCCTATAGTAATCTTGATGACTCAGAGATGCATGAATATAGGACTCTTTTAGGATTCATGTACCCCAGACTTGATTTGTAAATCAACCAGATAACTATATCATGAAGGATGAAACACTTTCAAACAGAAAATTGAGTGATCAATGGCTTTTTTCTGGATTTTTATTTGAACAGTTTCATCCAACCAACCCAACTTACAACCACTTCAAGTCATCTGTCATCATCTCCAACAGGCTAATAATCTGAGTATTAGATTGTTCTTGCATCTACCCTTGGTTTTTTTGGTCTACCAAGTAATTAATTGATTCCTGCTCCATCTGAGTGCCAGCAAGACCATCCATCCCCCATTTTTCTTGTATAATACTTTGATTCAATTGGAAAAATTTCAATTTTCCTAGGTGCATGGGCCATAGCAATGCAATTTCCTGGCAAGAGGTTTGAAAGATTTGCCCTCAGAGGGATCTGTGGCCACTCTATTATTTTTTTTCAATTGGCTTTTGTTAATCATAGCTTCATCCATATTCCACACCACCATCTTGCATTTGCATTATCTATATATCTACAGATTGTTGCTGCTGTTCATTAATATTATCATATATTTGTGTACCAATCACTTCCAGTTGCTAAACGTGACAAGGAACCCAACATGTAGTAGGCTGACATCTGGAGACAGAGAAATAACGCAAGGAGAGTTTGACAAACCTCCCACAGTAGTTGAAGAGGAGATGGATGGCTCAACAAGTATCAAGTGTAGAAAAAATAAACAATAGCACAATATGAGGGAGAATTGTGCACAAAAAGCAATTGTTATCAGCACTAGGTGATTCTAGTTTCAGATTCCTCAAATCATTGCTACGCATATCATTGTTCCTGCATCTTTGATTTGCGTAAATAATATGAAAATTAGTTTATACACTCTCCCTTTGTGATTAAGCTACCCTTGTATTTCAACTTCCTTCGGTCACTCAGGAAATAAATTTTCATTGTATAAACTACTTGTCTAAACCAATGATGCCGCTTCCTCATCGGTTCAACTTGTCTTGCCGACTATAATATGTCTTATCTATCTTGTCGAAAATCTAAGAACCTAACCATTTAGCGTACTAAAAACCCGCAGCATTGCCGCCTGGGAAGACGCCCGGCACAATGTTGCCAAACACTGATCCAAAGTTGGCTGGCAAGAACGAGCTGAAAGATACCCCACTCTGATTGACGGACTGGAAGAATTGGGACCATTGTCTTGACATTGAAGCAAGCGCTGTGTTGGTCACACACAAAAAATCAGTGGGGAATATGTGGCGAGCTTCATATCAACAAAAGAGGGAGTAGAGCGCATACGGGATATGAGCGAGCTGAACTGGTCGCTATAGCTCGATTGGAACGAGGACATGATATTCGTGAATTTCGAAAACATTCCGCTCAAGATCGGTAGAAGGGGCCCCTACAATCACAAATTCATGCACATTTTAGCCCTGATTCAATTCGCGGACTCGAGAGGTCTAACGCTTACACCTCCCGGTGTCAAGCAAACGCCACATTGGGGGAGCTGCGAGAAAGCAGTCTGGAAGAATGACGCAAGTTGTTGAACCTGTTGTTGTGCGGCTTGGTACGAAAGGGATCCACT
This sequence comes from Puccinia polysora, assembly GCA_025617555.3. Lineage (NCBI taxonomy): Eukaryota > Fungi > Basidiomycota > Pucciniomycetes > Pucciniales > Pucciniaceae > Puccinia > Puccinia polysora. Next base: position 33,544,685 of record CM062618.1, read on the forward strand.
GGTGAGGAGACTCTGCATCTGCGACAACTGGGAAGCGATGTTGGAGAAAGCTCCAACGACCTGAGTGCTACTGTAAGACGACGAGGAGGATTGACTGTTGCGGTATTGGCTAGCGGAGCTTCCGAACAGGCTCTTATTAAAGTTGGAACCAGATGCCGCGCTAGCTTGTTGGTGAGACCCTTGTGAGCTAAAAACACTAGTATTACCGCCTGGGAAGAGGCCCGGCACAATGTTGCCAAAAACTGATGGAAAGTTGGCTGGCAAGAATGAATTGAACGATACACCGCTTTCGCCAACGGACTGGAAGAATTGGGACCATTGGCTCGACATCGAGGCAAGGGCTGCGTCGACCATACGCAAGAGATTCATAGGGTCGGCACATTGATCTGAGTACCAATGCGAGGGGAGGAAACAACGTACGTGAAACGAGCGAGCTAAATTGTCCACTGTAGCTTGATTGGAAAGCGGACATGACGTTTGTGAATTGTGAAAACAATTCGCTCAAGATTGGGAGAAGGGGTCCCTAAAGGTACGAATTCAAGTACATTTTAGCCCTTACTCGATTCAGGAATTCGAGCGGCCTAACACTTACACCTCTGGGTGTCAAGCAACCGCCACATTGGGGGAACTGGGAAAAGGCTGTCTGGAAGGAGGACGCAAGTTGTTGAACCTGTTGTTGTGCGACCTGGTATGAAAGGGATCCGCCGGAAAGGAAACTCTGCATCTGCGACAATTGGGAAGCGATGTTGGAGAAAGCCCCAACCACTTGAGTGCTACTGTAAGACGACGAGGAGGATTGACTGTTGCTGTGTTGACTGCCGGAGCCTCCGAAAGGACTCAAGTTGAAGTTGGCGCCAGATGATGAGCTAGCTTGTTGTTCAGAGCCTTGTGAACTGACCACTCCAGTGGAGCCGAAACCGGCGAAACCACGGGATCGGAGTCTACGATCCGGCAGAGATTCAGATAGGGGATTCACTGTACTCAGGATTGTTCACCCAGGTAACACGGCGTCCTACTTACTCGGTGGGGGAAGCGGCCGCGGCTGAGTGAATGAAGTGGTTTGATACAAGGAAGGAGATGTGGATATCAGCACCTTGAGAAAGCCATCACAATGACTAGGATTCATGCTCTGGGGAGCAAGACTTACAAGCAACCAAGGCAACAGCTAGGTAAATAATTGCTTGCATTGTGAAAGTTTTTGGCTGAAGGTCTCGTTGTATACGATCGCTCTAATTTCCTGAAATTACTCAGTGCCTAGCTCTCTAGGTGAATTCGCTGGACGAATTCTTTAGGAGAGAGAATGGATGAATGAATGAAACGAAACGAGTGATTGCTCTTGAAACGAATGGCTTTGGGTTTGAGGACGGATGCCATCAAGACCTGGATCCAACTCATTCCGTTTTAAACGGTAAAAGTCATAGCAACAGTTTGGTTCTAGCACGGTACGGTACGGGCATTGCCAGCTAAGCATCCATACGAGCATCCAGCATGTATTTTAGTGGATACCTGATCATGACCGAAAGGGGGTGGAGATGAAATCATGTTCTCGGTGGACGACAACAAAGTGACGAGGACATGATCAAAATATTACGCCCGATCCGTGAGAATGCAAGCGTTTTCAAGCCAATCTTGAAGAACGACCCGCCTCTTAGACGTTTGAGTAAGACGAAGGACATCGCTTTATTGCCTCCTACAGCGGGATGATCAACGCCTCTCCAAGGAAAATCGGGATCGGCAATGACACCGCGACAAGGCAAACCCAAACGAATGTCTGATTTTCAATCAGCCCAGCTCAGTATGGAGCTCAATTTAGCGAACAGGATGACAAGGCGCCTGGGCTGCTTATTGGAGTAATCCTATTGGATTCCAAGTGTTTTGATTTGATTTCAAGTCTTGCTGATGATAGAGTATCTTGAAACGGGCGACGAGCGCGACCGCAAGTTAATTGCCTATGTGGAATAATTGATTGCTTTCACTGGGCAAATTCACCTTTACCTTCCAAAGATCATTCGAGACTGGAAAGCATGAAAAATTTCTATCTCAATCATCCTTGTTTTGATTGCTTAGCCGTCTCTTCTCGCTTGATTTTGATTCAAGATGGCAAGGCAATGGGCTCCAATAAACGGTGGGACATGCTTGTTTGAGGGAATATCATTATTGTTAGCTCTCTGATACAAGGAACCTTGCAGTCCTTTAGCTACAGAGAGTGATAAAATATTGGAATAATAATAGGGCATTATTTTTCTCACGCATCAAACCCTTTATTTCACGCATTTTGACATCGGCGGGCGGTCGCGCCCCTTCGGTATTTCACGCAAAAATACTTTATTTCACGCAACTTTCAAGAATTCATTTTTTTGAATTCTGACTGCGCAGCCCCATAGCAGGGGTTCTTGAACCCCTAACCAAAATCTTTGGTAATTTTGGGGCCATTGGAACCCCTTCAAAAATGCAATCATAAAATGAAAAAAATCTGTAAAAACAAATTCTTGCATGGGTTTTTGGATCACAATTTTGGCTATTTTCATTGTTTTTTTTTTGTTTATTTCAGCTGCCATAAATTTCAACCAACATTCATACAGTCTTCAAATATTTTTTTCATATTTTTTGGATGTATCCTTTCACCTTAAAAAATTCCTTCAAAAAACACAAAAAATCAAAAAAATCAAATGTCTCTTTGGACATTTGAATCCTCTTATTTTCCTTTTTGTTTCATTTTTTTGGGTAATTCAAGCTCTCAAAAAGTTAAAGAAACATTCAAAGAGCATTAAAATATTTTTTTCAGGTTTTTTGGATGTATTATTTTACCTTAAAAGATTCCTTCAAAAAAGCAAAAAATTCAAAAAATTCAATTTTCTCATTTGACTTTTGGATCCTTATGTTTCCCATTTTGACTTATTTTTTCTGGTTTTTCAAGCTTTGAAAACTGTAAGAGAACTATTAAAGAGCTTCTTAAGAAATTTTTTCAGGATTTTTGGATTTCATTTTTGACCTTTAAAAATTCAATCAAAAAATCAAAAAATTTGAAAAATTCACTTTTCTCATGGTATTTTTGAATCATTTTGTTGGCCTATATAATTGTTTTTTTGGGTGATTCAAGCTTTCATAATTTTGAATGTTAAAAAAATCAAAAAAAAGTTCATTAAGAATTTTTGAACATCATCTGCATTCTTGCATACGCCTGACAAGCTTCATTCAAAAAAATGAAAATAAAGAACAAATATGGATACAAATGTTAAAATTTATTCAAATATGATTAGTTTTATTTTTATACTTGATTTTTGTGGAGGGAAGAAAACCTCATTACCAAGATCCAAATTTCTCAGAACAATGGTTTTCCAAGATTTGTAATCCTTCTTCACAAAGCTTTTCCAAAGTGGAACTAACCTGGGAGCTGGAAAATGATCAGAGTTGAACTTGAATGGGACTATATGTTTGGATTATTCTAAACAAATGAAGCAAATAGGAGAAGTTTTGGAATGTGGAGTGGGAGAGGAATTCAGGGGAAGATAAATGCAAGGCATTAAAGAATAAAACAGAACCACTGGACACTTATATGTTTCAGCCAGAAGGAAACCATGGCATGGAAATTTCATCCACATATTTATAGGAGCTGGGCCATAAAGGTGGTTCAGTTTCCTTCTTGCTTCTTGGAAAGTTTCACCCCAGATATCACGCAGTAATCTTGTGTCCTGGAAGATTGGGTTTCAATCAAGCTCTTTCACCATTTCTTTCCTGACTTCAATCAAGTCTTCTGAGATCCTGCCCAAGCAGATGGCTGCTGCTCTAAAGCCACAGTTCCCATCCCCTATGACATCTTGAACATGGGAGATATGTGGAATGGCTGTTTTTAGGGAAATGGAATCTTTGTATTGGATCTAAAACCAAAAATCATCATTTTTATAACAGAAAATATGGCCTAAAGATAATACTCACTTCTTCAATTAATACTTGGTCAAATATTCCAGAAGAACGAGAGGATAATGTGTAGGAAACCTAGAGGAGCAACCCAAAAGAAATCCAACAATATTGAGAAATGAGAAAATACCAAATGTACTCACTTTCTCACTGATTTTTTGGGTTGCAAATACCTTCCCCCAAGGAGGATGGTAAGGATCATCACTATCTTCATTGGATACTTTTAGTCTCATGATTCTTGTCCCAGGATTGTATTCAGGAGAAGCAACTTGCTTATTCACAATGGTTCCAGACCTCTGATAAAGGTTTGAATGAAAAAATTAATGAAAAATGATATCCAACAAATTAGTCAAAAATAAAAGAAAATGAAAGCTTTCCATCTTAATTAAATCCACATCTGGCAGCTCTTCATCTGCTAAATCCGCCCCCTCATCCAAATGTGGCACCTCTTCATCTTCTGAATATTCCTCTTCAGTCCAAAATTCACTCTATGATAAAAAAATGAGAAGGACTCATCAAAAAAAACAACACATTGCAGAAAAAATAAGTATAGTTATAAAATTACCTCTTTCTCTGGTTCCTCCTTCTTTTTTCCCTTACCCCTCCCTTGGATGGCCTTGCACCTTCTTGAAACCTGAACACATAAGAAAAAAAATGAATTATGAATGTTGATATATTTTTTTGTCCAAAAAATTGGTGACTGACCTTCAAATTTTCTTTGAATTTCTTCTTTGACTTTGAGGATTTGATTCACCAGCTTAATTAGATAAGATCATGGAGGATGGGCCTGGTGAAACAGTTGACACAGTTCTGAAAATTGGGTGGATGTTTACTTGAGCCATTGGAAAAAGAGATGTTCTTGTTTGGAAGTAGATGGGGTGTTAAGTTGTTTTGATGAGTGGTTGGTGGTGTGGTTTGAAAAGGGGTGGTGTTGTGTGGTGTGTTTTTATGTGGTGTGGTGTGGTGTGGTGTGGTGTGGTGTGGTGTGGTATGGTGTGGTATGGTGTGGTGTTGTGTGGTATGTTATGGATGTGGGATGGTGTGATGAGGGGTGATGGGAGGTGGAACAGGTCAAGGGGGTGGTTTTTAAGATAATTGGGGATTTCCAAGATGGGTGGTGGTCCCAGGAAAAAATTCCCAGTCATATTGAATATATACATGTGAAGGGCTCAAAGAAGAGTGAATTTTTAAAATTTTTTGGTTTTTTGATGGAATTTTTAAAGGTAAAAAATGACATCCAAAAATCCTTTGAAAATTCAAAGAGCTCTTTAATAGTTCTTTTACAAGTCTAAAATCTTTAAAAACCAAAAACACATAAGTCAAAAAGGCAAACATAAGGATTCAAAAGTCAAATGAGAAAATTGAATTTTTTCAATTTTTTGCTTTTTTGAAGGAATTTTTTAAGGTAAAAGAATATATCCAAGAAATCTGAAAACAATATTTCAATGCTCTTTGAATTTTAATTTAACTTTTTGAGAGCTTCAATTACCCTAGAAATTAAATAAAAAGGAAAATAAGAGGATTCAAATGTCCAAAGAGAATTTTTTTTTAATTTTTGTGTTTTTTGAAGGAATTTTTTGAGCTGAAAGGATACATCCAAAAAATATGAAACAAATATTAGAATACTCTTTGATTTTTTTTGAAAATTCATGGCAGCTGAAATAACCAACAAAATAAAAATAAAAATAGCCAAAATGATGATCCAAAAATCCATTCAAAAATTTGTTTTTGATGGAATTTATTCATTCTTTCATTGCATTTTTCATTGGGTTCTAATGGCTCCAAAATTACCAAATTTTTTTTTAGGGTTTTAAGAACCCCTTCCACGGTTCTGCGCAGTCATAATTAAAAAAATGAATTCTTGAAAGTTGCATGAAATACCAAAGGGGCACAACCGCGCGCCAATGTTGAAATGTGTGAAATAAAGGGTTGAATGCGTGAGAAAAATAATGCCCTAATAATATTCCCCAAAATAAAAACCTAAAAAGCTCAAATAATACATATTTTAAGAGCTAGTGCAAGTTTCAAATGGTTTGGTAAAAGGTTCTTCAATATGTTATAAAAGAGGGGCCCCAGTATTATACTACTGGGGATCTTTACAGACAAGCAACCTCTCTTTAAGGGGCTACCTTGGGCAGTGTAAATACCTTGGAATAATGGTGAGTGCCCTTTAAGGACTTATCAAACTATTATGGCCGGGAAAACAGCACTCAGACCAAGGCAGGAATGAAACAACTCACTTTTGAGCAATAATTCACAGAAAGCCTGCACAGATTCAGATAAAGGGTTTCAGAGCAGGTGGGGTTGATTGCTTGACTAAAGTTTTAATGAATCAGGGTGATGGGTTTTGTTTTGTAAGTAAAACTAATACTTCAGACTAAAGTCCTAAATCACTTGTTTATTGCTTTATAAGAACTTGATCAACAATGACATGATTTATGATAATAATAAATAAATTACTGGTAAAATTGGGGAACAATAGGCCAAAGAAGTTCTGTATAAATACCTTTTTGTGGTGAACAAGAGCCTCCTCAGGGCATGTAGAGAGGGTAAAGCTCAAGTGATAATCCTAGTAACCCATCCAGGGCTAGATTTTTACGTCCGCCAGGTGGTTTCAATCAGTTGATCTCAGATTGTCTGTATTTCTGCATGGTTTTAGCTGCAGTATCTGATAATCTGTTAATCTGTGATTATGATCATTCTCCACTAAGATTTGATTTGTACTATTAATATTGAACTAAAGTGATCAAAGTTAGACATTTATTGAGTGACCATCATCTTCTGATCATGTTGATAATTCTTAATAATTTTTAAAACCACTCCTTGATGTGTTTTGTGATCTTTGAAAATTAGGATCAGTCTTTGTCATGTTGATTCTTAATATTTGATTATTAATTTTAAATAATTTAAAATTTGTTATCTGATACTTTTATTTAAGTTTTAAAGTTTTTAGACCACCTTTCATGCATATTTCAAAATGTTACATACACACGGTAGCTCCTGCTAGGTTGTAACTGTTAGTGGAGGAGCTTTCTGTCAGGTTGGCCACAACGGATCTAGATGTGTAGATCAGTCAGCACATATGCGTGCGGGGTAGGATCCTCTGCGCGCATGGCAGGATCTGCAGTGTGCATGAATTCTGCATGCGCAAATATGATGCATAAAGGGTAAGGCAGATGTGCAGGGACTGTGTAGGGATGTGGGGCTGCGCACATGAATTGTGACAAAACTAATTTTCACGTGTAAATCCTAAAATATACACAACACCTCAGTTTTGACTGAATTTTGGGTGTGAAACCTATATGTCAAAAGGTTTGTGAAATATTGAATTTTCCATAAAAGTGCCATAGTGGTGCTGTGGCATTTTGGTCAATCCTTATCTAATCATTTAAAATATGAAGGAGTAATGATCCAAGGATGGGGTCAGTGAGTGAGCATACTTAATTTTGGGTGCTTCTGACATAATATCAATGGATTTCCCACTCCTTCTGGTTTTAATCAATTTTTATTTATTTTTTCTACTTTGAAAGGTTGCTCTGTATTAAGTAGAAAGCTGAAAATCATCATCAGAGAAGAAGAAGGTGGTGGGATGGTTGAATAATTCAGGGAGTGGGGAATAATCTTTTTAAGCTTACTAATATTTCAGAGAATCTCACTCCTTATAATTATAAGCTAATTTTGAAAAAAATCATTTATTAAAAATATCAAAGATGCATTGACACTCAATGAAGAAATTCTTATGTGAAAGTGTTTTGGAAGATTGGGAATTTTGGTGCCAATTTAAATTTGGTTAAGGCTGTGACCTGGGGCTTTGGGCGGGGTATGAGACTTATCCCAAACCCCAGAATTCCCTAAAGCCCTGGGTGAATGGAATTTATTGTCACCTCCTTTATCCATTCATTTATATAATCATCATTGACACATTTTTTACCCTATCTAAAACCCCTTTGGTCACTCCACAAAGATAGGGTGGCATTGTATCATGCAAGGGCAGACCCAAACCTCATTAAGCAGGGATCTTTAGAAGGAAAAATGGTGATACCCAGCCCAACCTGCTCCCCAACAACTTGATGACTGTTGCGGGGGCCCAATTTATTGCAAAAAGGGTGCAAAATTGGCTTGTGCCTCAACAACTTTTCAAAGTTGTTAATGATATTTTCTAGACAGTGGTAAATGCCTCAAAGCATGGCAGTTTTTTTGGTGACCAAAAATACCCCAGGGATTTTGGAGAATCTTGACAAGCCATCCCAAACCCCAGCCCCAGGGTTCAGACCCCAGGGCAATTCCAATGGTTTCCATCCTTAATTTTAGTCACCTGCTTGCACTACCCCCAAATGCCTACTCCTTTTTGGACTCATGTTTAACTTGAGGTACCTAAGTCAAACATTGTATGATAACTGAGTCACAAACAATTCAATTTTGTGTAAAGAATATCAGATATCAAGCCAAAGGTTATTTGTGGTGTATAGCTTAGTATATAATGCCATAAATAGTTTTATTTCCAAATTACTTCACACAGCTTTGTGAATCACTACAATGAAACTAAAACAGTACCTTTGGCTCTCCAGGCCTGCATGAAGACCTAATGCTGCACAGAGAATTCAGAAAAAGAAATGTGATAGGCAATCCCCTGTCTGTGCATACAAGTAGCACCTGAAAAACTAACATCAAGGTATAACCAGGGCCCAATTGGACTCTCTGGCTGGCCAGTACATATATATGCATATATACGCACTGGCCAGCCAGAGAGTCACTTCATTTTGTCATCATTTATCCCCTTCTCATCAATTCCTGCATCAGATCATGATGCAGCAACTCCACAATTGAAGCCCTGTATTTCTGTGTGCCCCCAACTTCCCTGATCTGTTCCTCCACTCTGATCCTTATTTCCCCGGCTCTGGATCCCTTCTTATCCTCCATATCCTCTTGTCTCCATCCACTCTCATCCTTGCCTTCTGCTGCTCCTCTCTTCTAATCTCATACTTTCCTCCTGATCCTCCTCTCTTCCTCCTTGCTTTCTTCTCCTTGCTTAACTTGCTACATCACACCAAACTCATAAGTACCTCCAGAATAGAAGGCCTACACTCCTACATTAAATGTTTCATCAATTCTTCTATTGGCTCTTTCTATGATGTAGGTCAAACAATTTACAGTTCCATTACCATCCAAAACCATGAGAGAGCCATTGAAGCATCTAAGCAACAATTCAAGCATCTCATGGATTTACCTCACTGTGTGGATTATCTTTCTGGAAAAATCAGCCACTTTGCCCTCAAAACCATTCATTCATTTCATCAAGCTCATGGATCTTCCACCAATTGCAAAAACTGTGATTGCTTTTCTTACACGGGTATACCATGTATTCACAAAGTCAAATTAGCTATCAGAAAGGCTTCAATATTCCAAATTGAATATGTTCATCCTAAATGGCATTTAAAAGCTCCTTTTCAGTGACTCTATTTTATTTATTTATTTATTTATTTATTTATTTATTTATTTATTTATTTATTTATTTATTTATTTATTTATTTATTTATTTATTTATTTATTTATTTATTTATTTATTTATTTATTTATTTATTTATTTATTTATTTATTTATTTATTTATTTATTTATTTATTTATTTATTATTTATTTATTTATTTATTTATTTATTTATTTATTTATTTATTTATTTATTTATTTATTTATTTATTTATTTATTTATTTATTTATTTATTTATTTATTTATTTATTTATTTATTTATTTATTTATTTATTTATTTATTTATTTATTTATTTATTTATTTATTTATTTATTTATTTATTTATTTATTTATTTATTTATTTATTTATTTATTTATTTATTTATTTATTTATTTATTTATTTATTTATTTATTTATTTATTTATTTATTTATTTATTTATTTATTTATTTATTTATTTATTTATTTATTTATTTATTTATTTATTTATTTATTTATTTATTTATTTATTTATTTATTTATTTATTTATTTATTTATTTATTTATTTATTTATTTATTTATTTATTTATTTATTTATTTATTTATTTATTTATTTATTTATTTATTTATTTATCTATTTATTTGTTTATTTATCTATTTATTTGTTTATTTATTTATTTTTGTATTCAAGATCAAATGAAAAACTTCCCGATTGATTTTGATTTTTCTTTCTCCAGTTGACTCTAAGCCCTGAGTAAACTGACAGAGACATTAATTAAAACATGTATTTCACTGAACTGGTCAAAGAATTTACCAAGTTGCCACGTGGAGAAAAGCTTTATTATCTGGGTGAAAGCATAAAGCTATACAGTGGAAAACATCAACTTAATCAGATTCAAGACCCAATTCCACTCCACAATCCAAAGTAAGAGGAAGACCCAAAGGAGCAGACAATAATTTCAAGAAGATCTGTCAATCCTCAAGTAAAAAAGATCCATCTGGTTTTGAATATTGAGAAGAAACCAAGAAGAGATGAAGGAAAAAAAAGAATTTCATAGCAAATTCTGAGGTCAGTCACCATTTTTTCAAAAAACAATACATCAACTTTCATAATTAGTTTTTTTTCCTATTTGTTCAGGTTTCCAGAAGTTGAAAGGCCATCAAATGCAAAGGGAAGGGAAAAATTAGCAGGAATTAGAGGAAGCAGTAATTTTATATCAATACTTATTTTTTCTGCAATGGATTTTTTTAATGAGTCCTTGTCATTTTTTTAAAAAAGAGTAATTTTCTGACTGAAGAGGAATATTCATAAGATGAAGAGGTGCCAGAGGATTAAGAGGAAGATTAAGCAGATGAGGCACTTCCTGATTTGGATTTCATTAAAAGTGTGAGATTTCACTTTCTTTTATTGTTTGATGATTTTTTTTATATTTCTTTTCATTAATTTTTTCATTCAAACTTTTATTAGAGGTCTGGAAACATTGTGAATAAGTGGGTTTCTTCTCCTGAATACAATCCTGGGACAAGAATCAAGAGACTAGAGGTATCCAATGAAGATGGTGATTATCCTTAATATCCTCCTGGAATGAAATTATTAGCACAAACAGAAACAAAAATGAGTGAGAAAGTGAGTACCTTTGATATTTCCTCATTTTTTAATTTTTTTCCGAAATTCTTTCTGGTTTTTTCCACTGGGCTTTAAGCACATTATTGTATTCTTCTCCTGGAATATTTGGCCAAGTATCAATTGAAGAAGGGACTATTATCTTTAGTCCATATTTTCTGTTTTGAAAATTATGTTTTTTTATTTTAGTTCCAATACAAAGATTCCATTTCCCCAAAAACAGCCATTCCACATATCTCCCATGTTCAAGATATCATAGGGCATGGGAACTGTGGCTTTAGAGAAGCAGCCATCTGCTTGGGGAGGATCTCAGAAGACTGGATTGAAGTCAGGGGAGAAATTGTGAAAGATCTTGATTCAACCCAATCTTCAAGGACACAAGATTACTGCATGATGTCTGGTGTGAAACTTTCCAAGAAGCAAGAAGGCAACTGAACCACCTTTCTGGCGCAGCTCCCATAAATATGTGGATGAAATTTCCATGCCATTATGTCCTTCTGGCTTAAAAATATGTGTGTCTAGTGGTTCTGTTTTCTTATCTAATTCCTTGTACTTATCTTCCTCTGAATTCCCCTTGCACTCAAAATTCCAAATTTTCTCCTATTTGCTTCATTCTTTTAGAAGATTTCAAACATACAGTCTCATTCAATTTCAAGTCTGATCATTGGCCAGCTCCCAGGTTAGATCCACTTTGGAAAAGCTTTGTGACCAAGGATTCCAAATGTTGGAAAACCATTATTCATAAAAATTTAGAGCTTGGTAATGAGGTTTTTTTCCCTCCAATAAAATCAAGCAGAAACATAAAAACAATCAAAATTGAACAAAATTTAATATTTTTATCCATATTTGTTCTTTAATTTTGATTTTTTTGTAATGAAATTTTGAATTTTGTTGAATTTCTAAAAGCTTTTATCACCAAAAAATAATGACTAAAAAGGCAAACAAAATGATACAAAAGTCTAATGAGAAAATTGAATTTTTTGAATTTTTTAGTTTTTTGAAGGAATTTTTTAACGTAATTATTTACATACGAAAGATCTGAAAAAACAATTAAAATTATCTTTGACTGCGTTTTTAAATTTTCAATAGCTTGAATCACCAAAAAAAAAGTTTTATCAAAAGTAAAATAACAGAATGCATATGTCCAATGAGACATTTGATTTTTTTGATTTTTTTGGTTTTTTGGAGGAATTTTTTAAGGTAAAAGGATACATCCAGACACTCTATAAAAAACATTGGAAAGCTCTTTGAATTTTGCTCAAAATATTTGGTAGGTGAAATAATCCAAAAAAAAATTCAAATAGCCATAATAAGGATACAAAAACCCATGGAAAAATTAGTTTTTGTGGAATTTTTTAATTTTTTGATTCCATTTTTAGAGGGGTTCTAATGCCTCCAAAATGACCAATGATTTTTTAGGGGTTTTATGAACCCCAGCCAAGGGGCTGACATGTCAGAATTAGCAAAACTAAATTCTTGAAAGTATTTTGAAAGAAAGTATTAGTCCATGTAGCAGCCAGGATGCACAATGGTGTGCGGAAAAAAAATTAAAAAAATTAAAAAAAAATTAAAAAATTAAAAAAACTAAAAAAGCTAAAAAAATTTAAAAAATTTAAGAAATCAAAAAAATTTAAAAAATTGAAAAAATTGAAAAAAATCTGAAGAATTTAAAAAATTAAAAAAATTAAAAAAATTAAAAAAATTAAAAAAATTAAAAAAAATTAAAAAAATTAAAAAAATTAAAGAAATTAAAAAAATCAAAAAAATTAAAAAAATTAAAAAAATTAAAAAAATTAAAAAAAATTAAAAAAATTAAAAAAATTAAAAAAATTAAAAAAATTCAAAAAATTTAAAAAATTAAAAAAAATTAAAAAAATTAAAAAAATTAAAAAAATTAAAAAAAATTAAAAAAAATTAAAAAAATTAAAAAAATTGAAAAAATTAAAAAAAGTAAAAGAATTAAAAAAATTAAAAAAATTAAAAAAATTAAAAAAATTAAAAAAATTAAAAAAATTAAAAAAATTAAAAAAATTGAAAAAACTAAAAAAATTAAAAAAATTAAAAAAATTAAAAAAATTAAAAAAATTAAAAAAATCAAAAAAATTAAAAAAATTAAAAAAATTAAAAAAAATTAAAAAAATTAAAAAAATTAAAAAAATTAAAAAAATTAAAAAAATTAAAAAAATTAAAAAAATTAAAAAAATTAAAAAAATTAAAAAAATTAAAAAAATTAAAAAAATTAAAAAAATTCAAAAAATTCAAAAAATTCAAAAAAGGGTAATGCTGAATTCACAACTCTTTGAGTTGTTTACACGACTCAAATGGGCAGTGTGGCATGCTAAACAACTCAAATGGGCCGTGTGGCATGCTACACAACTCAAATGGGCCGTGTGGCATCCTAAACAGCCCATTTAAGCTTTGTAGTGTGGCTCACGTCCCATTTGAGTTGTTTGGCAAGCTAAAAAACTAAAATCAAGTTTTTTAGCCTCCACATGACTTGAATGCAGTTGTGTAGCCCCCACATCATGGTTCAGTTTTGTGTGGCACCACGCACAACTACATTCAAGTTGTGTAGGGTTCTACATAACCCAAATCTATTTGTGTTCCGTGTGACACAGCTAAAAAAATTGCAGGGTTGAAAAAAACTAATTTTTTTTTTTAAAAAAAAAAAACAGAAATCTGCCAAAAAAAGCAAAAAATGTTAATTTTTTGGTTTAAAAAAAAATAAAAATGTAAAAAATAAAAAATAAAATAAAATAAAATAAAAATAACTAAATTCTTGAACAACCCTGGGGGAGTTTTATAACCCCATACACAGGTCTAAATAGTTATGTACAGGGGTACAAAAATAAAAAATTCCCATTTTGGGGGGTATATGCCCCCCCAGGGGTTGCACGTGTTTGGAACAACCCTTTGGAGTAGTGTATGGGCCCTACACAACTCCCGCAGGTTTTGTGGGGCCCTACAAAACTAACACAGGTTTTGTGGGGCTTACACGACTCCCACACCACTCCCACATGGCTGGGAGTTGTGAATTTATCATCACCCTCAAAAAAATTGAAAAAATTGAAAAAATTAAAAAATTAAAAAAATTAAAAAAATCAAAAAAATCAAAAAAATCAAAAAAATTAAAGAAAATTCAAGAAAATTAAAAAAATTAGAAAGGTAAATATTAAATTTGCAACCCTATGCAACTATTTCACAACCCAAATTAGGTCATATCAGAGTTAGCAAACCCGCCATTGGAAACCCGACATTAGAAACCCACCAATAGAAACCCGCCATTAGAAACCCGCCATTAGAAACCCGCCATTAGAAACCCGTCATTAGAAACCCGCCATTAGAAACCCGCCATTAGAAACCTGCGATTTTTTTTTGACCAAACCCGCCATTTTTAATGGCAGGTTTCTGATATACACATATCCCCTAACTGGTGTATTTCAAAATGATGGTTTTCTTGAAAATTGCCAATTTCAAAACTCAAACCCACCATTAAAACCGCCATTTATGCATCATCACTCATCCACCATCCATAACATCCAAAACACCCATCAACACCTCCACCTCATTAAATCCATACCAATCCGATCTCCATTGCATCAAACACATCTTATCTCCATTGCTTCACATCTCTATTGCTTCACATCTCCATCTTCACACAAATCCCATCATCATCTCATCACCCCACATCAAATCACCATCTTTCTCAACATCTTGCATCAAACTTCCCGGAAAAAAGTTGAAAATGCAAAAAATCATTTTCAACTTTTTTGTTAGTATTTGACTGCCATTCAGACTCCAATTCAAACTCTGATTTGGAATCAACTTGGTTGGCTTTGAATTCTCTATTACAAAAGCAATACATGGTTCCAAGAAGACAAACTCTCCACAACCCTATGTATGAAAGGCAAAAGCTTCATCTCCTCCCTAACTTAAGCTTCCAGAAACTTTTCCAAACTCTATTTCCTTCATTCATCAAACTTTTGGAGATTATTGAAGACCACCACATCTTCCAGAACAATTCTTGGAACCCTCAACACAATCCAGATATCCAAGTTGCTGTTGCTCTTTGTAGATTGGGATCAAATGGAAATGGAGAAGCAATTCATCAATTAGAAATTCCATTCTCAGTCAGTTATAGAACCATTGACTCATACACCAAAAGAGTCATGATTGCTATCCTATCTCCCCATCGCTCAGTCCTTTCTTGGCCAACCAAAGAAGAACAAAAGGAGATATCACAAGTAATGGAGACTGATAGCTTTCCTGTTTGCATTGGTTTTTTTGACAGAACCACCATCCCCTTGAGTCAAAAACCCAAGCTAGATGGCAACCACTATTTTGATTGTGAAAAAAGGCAATCGATTCATTTCTTTTCCAATCGCTATGATAAAACTTTGGATCACACACTGACCAAATATGTTCCATCTCTTTGTTTAGATACTCCATGGCACTACAACTTGTTTGCAATAACAACAAGAAGTTCATCTCCCTCCATATTGAGCATGCCATAGGAGTCCTGAAAGGAAGATGGGCCAGATTAAGTGAAATGCAAAACCTGCTTCAAAAACTCAAATAAATGAAGTTCCTCATCAACTGTATCATCACTTGTAAAATCATTCACAATCTTTTGGCCAACATCAAAGATGAATGGGACAGAATATTTGAAGATGATATGCCAGATCCGCCTCAAGTCATCCCTGTCTCATCTTGTCCCTCATGTTCTTCTATGAGAGAATGTATTCTTCTGCTCACCCTTGCTTTCTTTGATGAGTAATGTTTTATTTCAAATTAGGTGAAAAATCCCTTCACCAATTTTTTTTGGTTTTGGTTGTTCACCCAAGATTCCTAGGCTGAGTCCATTTTTTTTCTCTCTTTTGGTGCGGTGGACTTAGACAAAACAGACTCAAAAATTCCAAACCACCCACCTCACCCCACAAAACCACTGGTTGGTCCACTCCTTCCTCCTCCTCACCAACCACCTCCACCTCACACCACCTCCACCTCACATCTCCACCTCACCCACCTCCTCTGCCTCACTCACCACCTCCACCTCACCCGCCAACTCCTCTACTCCTTTGTTTGGCACCCCTGGTAAGCTCCCCCCCTCCTCCTCATGCTCTTCCTCATCCATCCCCATCAACGGATACTGATACTTTGATCCATCCACCTTAGGCCCCCCCACCTCCTTACTTCTTCTTTCCTCAGGTAAGTTCCCCCCCTCCTCCTCATCCTCCTCTTCCCTCCATCCTTTCTGACC
The DNA here is from genome assembly GCA_025617555.3 of Puccinia polysora. Lineage (NCBI taxonomy): Eukaryota > Fungi > Basidiomycota > Pucciniomycetes > Pucciniales > Pucciniaceae > Puccinia > Puccinia polysora. The sequence continues at coordinate 33,560,933 of CM062618.1, forward strand.
TCCTCTCCCTCTTGCTTGCTCCCTAACCTCCTCTCCCTCACCATACCCCCCCCGGCTCCCTTGCTTGCCCGGCCTGTCTGCTCCATTTCCCCCCCCCCTTTTCTTGCTCCCTCACCCCCCCCCTTCAATTGCCCCCCCCTTCAATTGGACTTCCCCCCCTTTTTTTTGGATCACCAGCCCTGTCACCCCCCCCCTTGTTTGCTCTGCCCCAACCCCTTGATTGCTGCGGCCCCGCCTCCCCACCCTCCCCCTCAATTTCTGGCACTGCCCCCTCCCCCCCTCAATCACCAGCCCTGCCCCCCCTTTTGCTGCTCTGGCCCCCCCACCCCCCCACTTTTTTTGCTCTTGCTGCCCCCGCGCCAGCTTGCTGGCACCCACCGCTGGCTTGCCGCTTGGCCCCCCCTTCTTTGACCCAACCCCCCGGTTTTTGCCGGCCCCCCCCCCAAAGCCCTCCTGCCCAGCCAACCAAGCCACCCCCCCTCCCTGGCCCCATAGCCTGGCCCAATTTTTTCACACCCAGGTAATGTTTTTTTTTTTTGATGACATGACTGTTTTTTTTTTTGGTAATAAGCTTGGCCCAATTTTTTCACCCTCATTAATTTTCTTTCTTTCTTTTTTTTGTGATCACATGCCTGAAATTTTTTTTTGGTAATCCTTTTTTGATGGATTTTCATTAAATTCCATTGCTTCTCCCACCTCACTCACAATTTTATACTCTAAATTGAATCCCTTCTTGATCCTCACCCCAAGCGGAGCGTTTGCCTGGGAGGGAAAAAGATGGAACAAGATGAGGTGACAAACATAAAGAGAGGTGGCAAGCAGAGGTCTTTTAAGCAAAAGAGGGATGAAATGAGGGCATTGGAAATCTCTTTGGAACTTGCAGAGGGGGGCATCAACAAAAAGGTTTTATGGTCTGGATGGAAACTACAACCTTTGGATCTATATCCTGCCATCACTGCTGAAAAAAAAAGAACAATCAAACTTCTCATCACTCAAATTTGTTTCTTGGCCTACTCCCCATGTTACTTTCACATCAAAATCTTTTTGAAACTCACCTCACATTGACAAAGGTGACATCTCTGAGTATTCCTTTTTACTTGCAGTTACAACCAAGAAATCTAATGGATGAATTATTGAAACTATTGATGAATATCAAGTATCAGACGGCCAATTTGTTTTTCCTGACCTGGGATTTTTAATTGATTTCAAGCACAAAGGTATAGTCAAAATGATTTGGGAAAAAAATAAGTACAAGAACTTTAATTTTACTTCTGTGGATAGTGACTCTCATACAATAATGAGAATGTCAATGCAAATCAACAAAACCACCCAAAACACTTGCAGGGAATTGGTGAGTGGGAAAATATCCTCTAGGAAAAAAAATATAAATAAAAAGAAAAATATTTTCTTATTGGTGGGGTTAAAAATAGTCTTAAGCATTTTTGTAATCAAAATTTTTTTCTTTTTAATTTTTTCATCAAATCAAATATATTTAAAGGCCCAGAATTTGAGTTATCTGCTTTAATTCATCTACTGTTCTACTGCTACCAATTTATGCCACAGCCATTGACCACTTATCCTTTTTTTTCTGTTGCCAGTTGTTCCCTCTCCATTTCCAGTTGTGCTTGCTGTTGATCCTTCTCCTTTTCCTCTTTTTTAAACTCTATCTCAGCCTGTTTAAACTTCCACTCAGCATCCCATTTTTGTTGATGAGCTAAACTATTGGATTTTTCCTTTTGAAAATCAATAGCAAGTTGACAATCCCACTTCTCCTTTTCAAACTGAAATTTTTCGGATTCAATTTGCAATTTCACTTTTTTTCAGAGGGGAATAGGAATGAGCTTGATTTTGAAAGCAAGGAGAATCCAATGGGCTTACTTTAATCTTGCTTCTCCATGATCTCCTCCAAGCCCAAATAATTTGAAGTGTTTCTCCTTTTGAAGGCTATTGGGGTTGATGTTGATGGAATTGGAGGCTTTTTGATTTCCCTTTGAAGAGGAGTTTTGTGTGGGAACATCATTGCTCTCATTTGAAGGGGATGTGGGAGGCCCCATTGGCTTGAGTTTTTGGCCATTCAGGAATGATCAAGCCTGTTTTTTAACAATCTCAATCAGTCAGGATTAACCAGAAAGAAGAGAAAAGAACTTGGTTCCTTACTTGAGCAGATCTTGATGGCAATGGTGATACGGGAATGAAATCCTCCTCATTGGCCAATTTCTCTAGTTCTTCCACCCCAGGAAGAGAGAAATCAAAAGAAGTAAGTGAGGGGTCCAAGTTTGGGTTTGACTCATCAATCAATACGGAATTAGATTTTATTGGAGCTGATTGTGTTTGAATATCCTCCTTGGGATTGGATGGGGGCCACTCAAAAGAAAAGGTTTCATCAAGTTCCTCATTGCTAGGCTGAACATCTCAGAAAAGTCCTTGGCATCAACTGAATCAGATTGTTGGGCATCAAACACAGCTTGAGGGGTGATGTTGGCCTTCTTTACAAAGATTTCATCCATTTGAATATAAAAAGTACAAATGAAGTCCAAATTATCAACCACTAAGTTCATTCCCTTGGCTTTGTCAGAGTTGGTGATACCAAAGCCAATGGAGATTGACATGGAGTGGGTCTTTTTGTAATTGGCTTGATAATACTTGAATCACTCCCTCATCTGTTTGGATGACAGATCCAGCCTACCTTTTGTTGTATTCTTGAGTTCATTGGCCATCAGTAGGTAACCATTGACCTTAGAGGATGGAGGTTGGCCAACACGTGTTTCATTGTTGGATTCAAAGTAAGCATTTTAGTTGGTTGGAATTTTGAGCCAGTTTACCAGGATTATGTGATCAGCTCTCTTGAGCTGACTTGAGCCTTTGGAAGCTGATTTTAGAGGATTGTTGGATGTTGATTTCCTGGGCAATTTTTGCTTTGGTCCATTGGATTTTTCATTGTAATTGTGGGGGGAGGATTGCTGAGGGTCCATTTATAAAGAGCAAGAGGGATGAAGGGATGAAGGGATATGATAGCTTTGAAGTGGTGAGAGTTATAAATTGATGAGAGGATGAGATTGATGAGGTAAAGAGGATAGGAATAGATGAGATTTATGAAGTGACAAGAGGGATGAAGCAATGAGAGTTAGAATTTGATGAAAGCAATGAATTTATGAGAGTGATGAAATGATGAAGTGATGAGGATAATGATGAAATGAGAGTTAGCTGAATGTGATGAAAGCAATAAAGGGATGAGAGCGATGAAGTGATGAGGATAGTGATTCAATGAGAGTTGGCTGGATGTGATGAAAGTGATAAAGTGATGAGAGTGATGAAGTGATGAGGATAGTGATGAAGAGATGAATAGAAATGAATCAATTTTTTTTTCAGATGAGGTTGGAGGTAGAATTCTTTAGAGGTCAGAGGTGGAAAACTAGGGTTGTATAAAGTGGAAAGGAGGTGGAAGCCTTTATATACTTTGGTTGAAAAAACCCATTTATTTCCAGGTAACTCTGACACTTCTGATGTTAAATAAGTGGGTTTTTTTTGATTTTTAATGGTGGGTTGGAAATGGCTGATTTGGTTTGAAACCCACCATTAAAAAATGGCGGGTTTTCTAAACTCTGATATGCCCTATTAAGTTGGGTGTTGGTTTTTGCAACCAATTTCAGTCATGAACGGCCACTCCTGACCCATTTCATTTGTGGAAAGCCACTCAGAACCCATTTTAGCCATGAGAAAAAAAAAGAAAAGAGAAGAGAAGAAAAGAAAAGAAAAGAAAAGAAAAGAAAAGAAAAGAAAAGAAAAGAAAAGAAAAGAAAAGAAAAGAAAAGAAAAGAAAAGAAAAGAAAAGAAAAGAAAAGAAAAGAAAAGAAAAGAAAAGAAAAGAAAAGAAAAGAAAAGAAAAGAAAAGAAAAGAAAAGAAAAGAAAAGAAAAGAAAAGAAAAGAAAAGAAAAGAAAAGAAAAGAAAAGAAAAGAAAAGAAAAGAAAAGAAAAGAAAAGAAAAGAAAAGAAAAGAAAAGAAAAGAAAAGAAAAGAAAAGAAAAGAAAAGAAAAGAAAAGAAAAGAAAAGAAAAGAAAAGAAAAGAAAAGAAAAGAAAAGAAACGAAACAAAAAATATATTAACATAAATTAAATGAAAATAAAAATAAATAAAAAGTTGAACAAACAAATAAAAAAACAAAAAAAAAACACCAAAAAAAGTAAAAAAGTCAAAAAATTGGGAAAAAAAAAAAATTGAATTTTGAAAATTTCACCACTCTGGGGTCATTAATTCCCAGCCCATATAAATAAAAAATGAAAAAATTCTATGGACCAGCCCTAAATTCAAAACCCCAAAAATTAAATAAACAATGAAAGTCTATGCACCAGCCCTAAATCAAAAATGCCAAAAAATACAAGGTCAACTTTTTTTCAAGCTGATCCAATGAGTTGTACTTGTATCAAGCCCAACTCAATGAACTAGCACTAAAGTAAAAACACAAAAAAAGACTTCTATCAAGTCCACCTTAATGGACAGGCCCTGAAGTAAAAACACCAAAAGTTGAACTTGTGTTAAGCTGATCCCATCACAAGAAGTTAACATACTACTTATGATGGGATTAGCCCAACACAAGTTGTACCAAATTGCCAATAAAATCTCATTCACAACACTCAACAGAATGATGTTAACTCAAAACACTCAAAATAATGATGTTCAAAATGTGATAACCCTTTATATTAATAGAATTACAAGATCAGCATCAGAACCCAAACCCAAAGGATGAAATTAAAATGATTTTTATAACTTAGAATAGAACTTAATTTTATCTTTCAGTTGATAAACCCAAACAGAAGCCTTTTCAGAAGTCAAAGAAGTAGGTTTGGAAAAAATGGCAGGATTGGAATTATTTCTCCCTCAAGTAAAAGATGAACCCAGTGATTATTGTTGACAAAGCAAATGAAGATAGCATCTGATTGTTCTTTTACACCCATTTTCATAGGAGTATAAGTACAACACAAATCCAATGAAATCAAAAATATTGGTTTTCCATAAGTATCAGCTATTAATTGGCCCATGTCAAGCTTTGAAAGCCATTTTTAAGAGGGAATTGTTTCATTGACTTCATTAACATCAAGTATTTGTTCTATCTTTCCAATTTCTTCAATGCTGCCAAGGATCTTAGAATAGAATTTCTTATTTTTCCTCAATTTTTCAATCATTTGCTTTTGTAATTTAAACCATCCATGGTCCTTGTACCCAATTCATTTTGCAATTAATCTAAACCCACAATTCCCATCACCAACCAGATCCAAAACCTCCCCCAAAACCTTATGTAAGTCCTCAGGTATAAGATTCTAAATGAAGGGAGCCTAATTCACTTTCATACTCTTCCTCTTAAATATGAAATTCAGATTCTGACCCTAAGGAATTCTGATATAAACATCATTTCCCATTAGTCCATTAAAAAATAAAAATGAACACTCAAAATAAAATGCTTACTATCTTTTTTATTTTTGGTTGCCTTTTAACCCCTTTTTCCCTTTTAAGTTCCCTTTCAACGTGTTTGATTTTTGAAAGTGCACAACAAGTGGATTTCAATTTTGGTGAACCCTGGCTGGACCATACAAACTTTGGCTCAAGCCTTGGGTTGGAAATCAAAGTAGCTTTATAATGAACCAAAGGCTTTAAAATCTTCAATCTGACTTGTTGAGGTTGTCCCATAAGCATGTAATCCAAATTGTTGAAAAATTGAGATTGGTCAAGCACTGGATCTGTGTCATTCTTTTAAAAAGAAAAAAAATAATTCATCTGTCAATCCTATAATTGGTACCCTTCAAAAAACCCAAAAAGACAACTTACTTCACTGGAAGGGTCATAGTCTAACCTCCACTGAGGATGAACATCCTAAGGCACAAAAGATCCTCTTGATTCTAGTATTTCACCTAAAGTTTGGGGACATGGCATTTTTGAATAAAACTTTAAGCACACCTTGCCATCATGGTTGTGCTTTAACTTCTCAAATTTTTTTCAAATAAGTTTAATTTCCTCAATTGACAATTTGTAACCCAAAGGTAAAATTTATTTTGGAAGAACGGCTCCTAACCTTGAGAAAGAGTTTTCAAGTGAGGCATGCACTGATGAGATTTGGCTTTCAATGGTTCCTTCAAGGTTTTTCCACACATCCAAAATTTTCCCCAAAGATCCTGCAAGTAATTGTTTGGAATGAACATGGGCTCCTTCTACCTGAGACATTGTTTTATTTCCAAAGTCTGGGTTGAAAAAATTCCAGGTATTTACAAACATCTCTTTGATAGGGAAAATCTTCTTTTTGATATACTTGAGCACATCCTTGCAGTCTTTCAAGAAACACTGTATAAAATTTTCAACATCAGCATTCTCAGCGGAGATGAACAGAAAAATCAATAAATTGGCCTACTCTGAGTTTGGTATTGTTGACTTGTGCCTCCGTCTTTGTTTTAGAGGCCCTATACTTTTCCCACAGAGTCATAAAAATTTGCCATCCTTCATTTTCTTTACTGAAGAAAACTTTAGAATTTTCTTGAATATTTTAAAAGGTGTCAGGAGCACAACTTTATGGATGCCTCAGAGGTCCTATTTTCAATAGCACAAATCAGATCTTTTTCATGGTCCTTCACAAAGACTTTGGGAAGCCCCTTGGGATCATAATCCAACTCCTTTAACACCAGAGAAATCTGCATGTCACTTTCTAGCAAGTGCCATCAAAGAGCTCTTGCCCAATGTATGGCCAAGCTCAGGTCAAGCTCATACCAAGCCCATGTCAAGCTCCCACCAAGCTCAGGTCAAAATTTATTGACGCTCCAATGCACAGTCACTGACTGTGCACAATACATAGTGACTGTGCTCAATGCACAGTGACTGTGGACAATGCACAGTGACTTTTCATAATGCACAGTGACTGTAAACAATGCATAGTGACTGTGCACAATTCACAGTCACTGTGCACAATTCACAGCAACTGTTCACAATGCACAGCAACTGAGCACAATGCATGGCAACTGTCCAAAATGCACAGCAACTGTTCACAATGCATGGAAACTTTGCACAATTCACCGCAACTGTGCACAATGCACAGCAAATTTGCACAATGCACAGAAATTCTCCACAATGCACAGAAACTGTGCACAATCCACAGAAACTGTGCACAATCCACAGAAACTGTGCACAATTCACAGAAACTGTGCACAATCCACAGCAACAGTGCACAATATTTATCCAAGCTCCAATGAACAATTCACAATGACTGTGCACAATATTTATCCAAGCTCCAATGCACAATGCACAATATTTATCCAAGCTCCAATGCACAGTTGCATTGCATGTTGCACATGTCAGCTCTCTGATACCAGGAACCTTGCAGTCCTTTAGCTACAGAGAGTGATAGATGATACTGGAATAATAATAATAATAGTATTCCAATGATAAACACATCAAAAGCTCAAATAATGAATATGTTAAGAGCTGGTGCAAGTTTTAATTGGTTTGGTTCAAAATGGTTTTCAATATGTTATAAAAGAGGGGCCACAGTATTATACTACTGGGGGTTTTTACAGACAAACAACCTATCTTCAAGGGGCCTCCTTAGGCAGTTTAAGAACCTTGGAATGAAGATGGGTGCCTTAGAAAGGGCTTATTCCACTGATATTGCTGGGAAAAACAGCACGGTGGCCAAGACAGGAAGGGAAACACTCACTCTGAGCACTTTACCACAAAAATCCTGCAATAATAGGAAGGGTTTCAGAGCAGATGGGGTAGATTTGCTTGACTAACTTCGATGGGTTGATTGGTTTTTGAGAAATAAATAATAATACTACAGACTAATTCATATATTACTTGCTTATCTCTTTATAAGCACTTGACTAAAAATGACATGGTGTCCAATTGATAATAATAATTCCTGGTAAACTGATGGGGAATAATAGGTCCAAAGAGGTCTTTATCAAAACCTTTTTGGGGTGACTATGAGCTTCTCAGGGCGCGTAGAGAGGTTTCTGCTCTTGGGCTGAGGCTGGCAAGCCAGTCAGGGCAGAATTAGCACGTCTACTTGGTGCTGTCAATGAGCTGAAATCATATCTGCTGGATATCTGTGCTATTTTAGCCACAGAATCTGTTAATCTGTTACGGCCTAAATGTGATCATTCTGCACTCATCCTTCATTTGTACTATTAATATTATTTCAAAGTGGCCAGATGTGGAATTTGACTGATCCTCCATCATCTGCTGAGCACATTGGTAGTTTTTAATAATTTTTATGATGACTTCTAGTATTGTTTTGTGGTCTTTGAAGATCAGGATAAGTGATTTACGTGGTAATCCTCAATATTTGGTTTACTATTAAAAAATACTTGAAATTAGTTTCTTATTAATTTTATTCAATTTTTATAGTTTTTAGACTATTACTAATGCATATTTCAGGTAATTACATATGTCAGATAACCCTAACTAGGTTGTAGCTACCTTGAGCGGTACCTGGTTGTCAGGTTTTTCACAACTGATCCAGGCGTGGGGATCATTCAATTCAGATGCGCACGGGGTAAGATCTGCTGCGTGCGTGGCAAAATTAGCTGCTTGCGTGACCTCTGTATGCGGGAATGTATAGCTACGGGTACGTAGGATTGTGTAAGGATGGGGGGCTGCACGAGGGAATGGTGACATAACACATTTCCATGTGTAACTCCTAAAATATACAGAAAACTCCAATTCTGAGTGAAATTTAGTTGTAAAACCTATACGTGAAACATTGAAATGGCCAAAAGGTGCCATATTGGTGTTGTGGCTTTTGGTGCCTTTTTTATTTAATTATTTAAAAATAGAAGGAGTTGGATTTCTAGGGTGGGGTCAGTGAGTTACCCTACCTAATTTTGGGTGAGGAATCCATTTCTGCAATAACATTTGTGGATTTCTCACTCATTCTTTAGTTAATTTTATTTTTCTTATTTAATTGTGTTTATCATATTTCTTCTGTTACTTTGACAGGTTGCTCTGTACATAGTAGCAAGCTGACAGCACAGTTGCTGTGCATGGTGCACAGTTGCTGTGCATGATGCCCAGTAGCTGTGCATGGTGCACAGTTGCTGTGCATGGTGACCAGTAGCTGTGCATGGTGCCCAGTAGCTGTGCATGGTGCACAGTTTCTGTGCATGGGGCACAGTTGCTGTGCATGGTGCACAGTTTCTGTGCATGGGGCACAGTTGCTGTGCATGGTGCACAGTTTCTGTGCATGGGGCACAGTTGCTGTGCATGGTGCACAATTGCTGTTTATTGTGCACAGTTGCTGTGCATTGTGCACAGTTTCTCTGCATTGTGCACAGTCACTGTGTCTGCCTCCTGGATGCCAAGACCCTTGCTATCCTTTAGCTACCAGAGGTGATATTGTAAATAATAAATATGTTATTTAATAAATGCAGAAAAAATCTGTAGAATACTTGGATTAAGCTTATTGCAAGGTTAAATGGTTTGGTTATTGTTTATTGTTTTGAATCAAAATTGATTATTAAATATTTATAGAGGGGCCACAATTATATTGGGAATCTTTAACACCTCTCTTCAGGGATTTCAGTATGAAAACACGTAGTCCTGGTTACTTTGGGTTCTTTAGTTTAAAGATTATTACACCCAAAGATAATATGTATATAAAATACACAATGGAGTGGTAGGGCCTTGTAGCCAAGCTACCACGAGAGAGAAAGGATAATAAGACTCACTGGTATATTATTAAATCCTTTGGGTATCTGTTTGGGACGTGTACTGATTGGTTAAACCTGTATACTGGGGTTATAAGGTTGTTCAGAAGTTTTATTTGATAAAAAGAGGTTTGAAGACGGATATTACTGATCAGAAATTGCCACAAATCACTTACTTATCTCTTATAAGTATTTGATTACCTTGGCACGGCGTCTGGATATGAATATTACTGGGTCTCTTCCCATGAACATCCTCAAAAGAGCTCTGTATTTATAGCTTTTGGAGTCCCAATATGATCCTTCTGAGGGTTGTAGGTGCTCAAAGGGACGGACACTAAGGCCAGCAGGGTAACCGGGGGTAGTCTGTCATTTGCTCTTGGTGCTACAGCCCGGGTAGCATCTAATTCCTTAGGGTATGGGAATTATTCTACCTTATAATGGACATTAGGACGTGTGAATAACACTAATCTGTCCTATTTATGTATTATTTAATTAATTATCCTTAGTATATGTTCCCAGTAATCTAATAATTATATTATTAGACATCTCTATGGACATTTTGATTTCAGGTAAGTTCTCATTATGTATCATATAACTGGAGTAAAAGTCATAATATTGATTTTACTCTTTGTTTTCGAGTTCCAGCTGATTTGTTAAGATAATTAATTAAAAATATAATTCATGAGAATTCATGTAATATTATTATCTCATTATCTTCCTTAGTATTTCAAAAAGATATTGATGTATAGCAATTCTCATAAAAGTATATTAAAGTATTTTAATATATTTTTTGAAGCTGTCATTGTCTTATTTTCGACATTCTTGGTACTTTGCATTATATTAAATAAAAAAGACGTGTAAGGATTATTTATGTATTTTTATATAATATTAGGGGGTATCAAAGTTAACCAAACCCGCCATTTTTTAATGGCGGGTTTCAACCCAAATCCGCCATTTAAAATCCGCCATTAAAAATAAAAAAAACCCACTTATTTCAGATCAGACGTGTCAAAGTTAACCTGAAATAAGTGGGTTTTTTCAAATAAAGTATTTAAATGCTTCCACCACCTGTCCGCGTCATACACCCCTGTCTTCCCACCTCCTTCTACCTCCAACCTCATTGGAAAATTTTTTACCCCCACCCTCATCATAAAATTGATTGACCACTCTCATCACTTTATTGCTCTCATCACTTGATCACTCTCATCCACTTCATCGCTCTCAAAACTTCATCACTCTCATCACTTAACCACTCTCATCACTTGATCACTCTCATCCACTTTATCGCTCTCAAAACTTCACCACTCTCATCACTTTATCGCTCTCATCACTTGCGTAGCCCGAACTCTTTCAAATGGCCCCTCAGCAAACCTCCCCCCACAAGTCCAACACACCCAAGAGAACATCGCCAAGGAACTCCACAACAAACAATCCTCCCCCATCAGCTTCCAAGGGCTCAAGTCAGCTCAAGAGAGCTGATCACATCATCCTGGTAAACTGGCTGAAAATTCCCTCCAACTACAATGCCTGCTTTGGATCCAACAACAAAACACGTGTTGGCCGACCTCAATCCTCTAAGGTCAATGGTTATCTCCTGATGGCCAATGAACTCAAGAAAAAAACAAAAGGTAGGCTGGATCTGTCATCCAAACAGATGAGGGAGCGGTTCAAAAACTATTGAGCCAAGTACAAAAAGGCCCACTCCATGTCTATCTCCACTGGCTTTGGTATCACTGACTTGGACAAAGCCAAAGGAATCAACTCGGTGGTTGATAAGTTGGACTCCATTTGTCCTTTTTATATTCAAATGGATGAAATCTTTGGAAAGAAGGCCAACATCACCCCCCTAGCTGCTTTTGATGCCCAACAATCCGATTCCGTTGATGCCGAGGACTTGGCTGGGGATGCTAAGCCTACCAACGGGGACCTTGATGAAACCTTGGCCTTGGAGTGGCCCCCATCTGATGACGAGGAGGATATTCAAACACAATCGGCTCCAATCACTTCTACTTTGGTATTGATTGATCAGTAAATCCCGACCTTGGACCCCTCACTTCCTTCTTTTGATTGCTCTCTTCCTGGGGCAGAACAACTGGAGAACTTGCCCAATGAGGAGGATGTTATTCCTGGATCACCGTTGCCATCAACATCTGCTCAAGTAAGGAAATAAATTGTTTTTGATTCTGTCTGGTTGCTCCTGACTGATTTACATTGTAAAAAAACAGGCTCATCCATTTTTGATTGGCCAAAAACTCAAGCCAATGGGGCCTCCCACATCGCCTTCAAATACTAGTGAGGACTTTCAGACTCAAACCTCCTCTGCCAAGGGTAAGCAAAAGGCCTCCAATTCCATCAATGTCAACCCCAAAAGTCATCAAAAGAGGAGAAACACTTCCAGTTTTTCGGGCTTTGAAGAAATCATGGAGAAGCAAGATTCATGTAAGTTGATTGATTCCATATCCTTGCTTTCAAAATCATGCTCATTGCCATTCCCCTCAAAAAAACAGTGAAATCACAAATTGAATCAGATAAACTTCAGTTTGAAAAGCAAAAGTGGGATCGCCAACTGGCCATGGATGGTCAAAAGCAGCAAGCAGAGACTTTGGCTAATCAACAAAAATTGGATGCTGAGTGGAGGTTGAAACAAGCTGAGCTAGAGTTTCAAAAAGAGGAAAAGGAGAAGGATCGGCAGCAAGTTCAACTGGAAAAGGAGAGGGAACAATGGGCAAAATAAAAAAAGGATAAGGTATCAGTAGCTTTGGCTTGCATTGGCAGTGGTAGATTGGTAGAAGAAATACAGCAGATTACTCAAATGCTGGGCTTGTAAATATATTTTCATGGATGAAAGAAAAACAAATTATTTTTTACTACAACAACGTTTGAGAGCATTCTTAACCCCACCAATATACAAATCTTTTTTGTTTTTATTGATATTTTTTTCTCTAGAGTAAATTTGGCCGTTTTTCATGTCCCTACAAGTGCTCTGAGTTTTTTTATTAATTTGGAGTGACATGGCCATTCTGGTATGGGTTGCTGTGTCCACAGCTTGAAAGGTACAGTGCTTGTACTTGTTAGCCGCCCAAACCATTTTGACTATACCTTTTTGCTTGAAATCAATTCCAAAGCCAAGGTCAGGAAAAATAGATTGACCGTCCAAAACTTGATATTCATCCGTATCTTCAATAAGTCAACCATTTGATTTTTTGGTTGGGACCACAAGTAAAAAGGAATAGCCAGAGATGTCGCCTTTGTCAATATGAGAAGAATTGTAAAAAGAATCCAAGGTGAAAGTGAGGTGTGGGGAGCAATCAAAAGGTGTAGGCTTGGAACCAAATTCCAACAAAGAGAAAGAGGGGATGTTGCTGTCCTTCATGGTATCACGGTTTGATTCAAAGGCAAGTTTGGCCAAATTACAAAACATTTGTCCTAAAATTTGGGATACTTTGTTGGCCTTCAAGTTGAGGACAGCGTACTCTTGAGGAGAAGATCTAATGGATGATTTCTTCACATAACGTCCAAATAACTCCAAAGGGTTCATTGATTTTTTCCAACCAATTGCCCACATTTTTCCACCCCAAGATCTTGAGGGACCAACCGGGTTAACAAATTTTTTTGAACTGTGAAGGAATGTTGTCACAAAGTTGATATCTTTCTTATCTTGCTCAGATAGTCAATCCAAAGGCACAAATTCAATGACAGCAACAAGAGCATGGTGATCAGATTGGTTGAGAACAATAACTTTTCCATGGTGGAAGAAGTGGAAAGCCCCAATTTTCTGTTTTGCTTGCTTAAATTCTTCCTGGGTGGGTTTTCAAGGGTTTTTTTTCTTTTCAGCCATGATAGCAGGGTACAGATCCAAAGGGCATAGCTTTTGTCTAGACCAGGCAAACTTTTCCTTGATCAAGTTGTCAGTCACTTCCAAAGAAATTTCCAAATCCCTCATTTGAGCCCTCCTTTTTCTACAATTCCTCTGCTTTCCACCTCTCTTTATGTTTTTCATACCATCTCCTTCCATCTTTCTCCCTCCCAGGCACTTGCTGCACCCAAGGTGAGGATCAAGGTGAAATTTGAATGGATGTATAACATTTTGAGTTTGGTAGGCAGTGAAGGAATCAATATCAAAAAAGGGGTTGGACAAACAAAAAGACCAGTCAAACAAATAAAAAAAAAATGTCAGCAACATTCTCATTATCAAAACGGTGGGATTAAAAAAATAAAAAAGAGATGAAAATCAAAGATTCCTCTGCTTGCCACCTCTCTTTATGTTTTTCATACCATCTCCTTCCATCTTTCTCCCTCCCAGGCACTTGCTGCACCCAAGGTGAGGATCAAGGTGAAATTTGAATGGATGTATAACATTTTGAGTTTGGTAGCCAGTGAAGGAATCGATAGATATCAAAAGAATAGAATTAGCTGGGGAGGAGTGGTAATGATGAGGAGCCGCAGCCGGCATCATACTAGGAAAACCAGACTGTCCCAGGACGTAGCTTGGTTGGCGTAAGACTTGAGAGAATGTGTTCTGGCCGAGCTCAAAAACCTAAAAAAAAAGAAAAAAAACAAAGAAAAAACAACGGGGAAGTCAGTTCCTGTACCCTACAAAAACCCTGCATCGATTGGCCCAATTGATTGCAAATCAATCGCTCAATCAATTGCTAATTGATTGCCAATCAATTGGGCAATTGATTGCCAATCAATTGGGCAATCAATTGCCAATTGATCAGGCAATCGATTGCCGATCAATCAAGCGATTGATTTGCAATTGATTGGCAATCGATTCGCAATTGATCAAGCAATTGATTGCCAATCGATTTCCCAATCGATTCGCAATCAATTGGGAAATCAATTGGCAATCGATTGCTCGATCGAGAAATTGATTTGCAATCAATCAAGCGATCAATTCGAAATCGATCGAGCAATCAATTCGCAATCAATCGAGCAATTGATTTGCAATTGATCGAGCGATTGATTCACAATTGATCGAGCGATTGATTCACAATTGATCAAGCAATTTATTCGCAATTGATTGAGCGATTGATTCGCAATTGATCAAGCAATTGATTTGCAATTGATTGATTGCCAATCAATTGCGAATTGATTGCCAATCAATTGCGAATTGATTGCCGATCAATTGCAAATCAATCGAGCGATCGATTGCTCAATCGATGAGAGGAGGAATTGGAGGAGGGGAGGGGCTCACCTTGATGGATTGACCAATGGATCCAGGGGGGGACTAAAGGTTGAATGATCAAAGGATCAGCAACTGGTGAGGGGAAGGAAGAGGAAGAGGTTGGAGGGGGCTTACCAGGATTAGGAGGAAGGGATTCAGTGAGTGAGGTGAGATGAGGTGGTGGTGGTGAGTAAGGTGGTGGTGATGAGTGAGGTGGTTTGGTGAGGAGGAGGCAGGGTTTGACCGGTGAGTGAGTGGGGTGGATCCAGGGGGGGACTAAAGGTTGAATGATCAAAGGATCAGCAACTGGTGAGGGGAAGGAGAAGGAAGAGGGTGGAGGGGGCTTACCAGGATTAGGAGGAGGGGATTCAGTGAGTGAGGTGAGATGAGGTGGTGGTGGTGAGTAAGGTGGTGGTGATGAGTGAGGTGGTTTGGTGAGGAGGAGGCAGGGTTTGACTGGTGAGTGAGTGGGGTGAGGTTGAAGGGGTTGAGTGGTGAGGGGGAGGGGGGTGGCATTTGGTGAGTGGCAGGGTTTGAGGTGGAGGTGTTTTTGGATTCAAGTCCACTAAAAAAAATAAAAAATAAAAAACTCAGCCTATGAATCTTGGGTGAACAACCAAAACCAAAAAAATACGGTGAAGGGAATTTTTACCAATTTCAAAATCAAAAATTACTCATCAAAGCGAGCAAGGGTGAGAGGAAGAATCCGCTCTCTCATAGAAGAAGATGAGGGACCAGATGAGACAGGGATGACTTGAGGCGGATCAGGAATATCATCTTGGAATATTTCGTCCCATTCATCTTTGATGTTTGCCAAAAGGTTGTGAAGGATTACACAAGTGATAATCCAGTTGATGAGGAACCTCATATCTTTGGAACATTGGAGCTGGTTTTGCATCTCCCGTAATCTGGCCCATCTTCCTTTCAGAATTCCTATGGCATGCTCAATCCAAACTTGTGATTGGGCAAGATCATAGTTAAAATTGGTTTTTCCTTGATCATTGGACAAAACATTCCGGTATGCTGGAACTACATATTTCCCACTAGCATAAGCCAAATCAGCCAGAAGGTATTGATCTTGGTCAAAGTAGATCTCTGGTTGTTGGGCAATCAGCATCCAATTGAAAACATATGAATCATGACAAGAACCTGGAAGGCCAGCATGGAGGGAGATGAACTTCTTGTTGTTATTGCAAACAGGTTGTAGTGCCATGGAGTATCTAAACAAAGAGATGGAACATATTTGGTCAGTGTGTGATCCAAAGTTTTATCATAGCAATTGGAAAAGAAATGAATCAATTTCCTTTTTTTACAATCAAAATAGTGGTTGCCATCTAGGTTGGGTTTTTGACTCAAGGGGATGGTGGTTCCATCAACAAAACCAATGCAACCAGGAAAGCCTTCTGTCTCCATTACTTGAGATATCTCCTTGCATTCTTCTTGGGTTGGCCATGAAAGGACCAAGCAACGGAAAGATAGGATAGCAATCATGACTCTTTTGGTGTATAAGTCAATGCTTCCGTAACTGACTGAGAATAGATTTTCCAATTGATGGATTGCTGCTCCATTTCCATTTGACCCCAATCTACAAAGAGCAACGGCAAGTTGGATTTCTGGATCGCATTGAGGATTTCCAGAATTGTTCTGGAAGATGTGGTGGTCTTCAATCATTGCCAAAAGTTTCATGAAAGAAGGCAACAAATTTCGGAACAGTTGCTGGAAGCTTAAGGCAGGGATGAGATGAAGCTTTTGCCTTTCATACATAGGGTTATGGAGAGTGTGTATTCTTGGAACCATGTATCGCTTTGCCAACAGAGAATTCAAACCTAACCAAGTTGATTCCAAATCGGAGTCTGAATCAGAGTCTGAATGGGAGTCAAACAGTAGCAAAATTTCAGTCAGCTTTTTTGCGTTTTCAACTTGCTGGCAGGATGTTTGATTGAACATGTTGAGAAAGGTGGTGAGTGATGTGGGGTGATGAGATGATGATGGGATTTGTGTGAAGATGGGTATGTGAAGGTATGTGAAAAACAATAGAGATGTGTGTGATGCAATGGACATGGGACCGGTATGGATTTGCTGATGTGGATGGGTGTTTTTGATGTGATGGATGGTGGATGGAAGATGATGAATAAATGGCGGGTTTAATGGCGTGTTTGATGATTGAAATCCGCCATTTTCATGAAACACGCCATTTTGAAATACACCAGTTAGTGGGTATGTGTATTTCAGAAACCCCCCATTAAAAATGGCGGGTTTTGTCAAAAAAATGGCGGGTTTCTAATGGCTGGTTTGCTAACTTTGATACACCCTATTATGTATATTTAGACAGTCTACTATCCAAGGGAACCTTTATTACATATGTAACAAGTTCCCGTGTATGTTGTAGCCTGTTTACGCGGTACCTGGGCCACCTGTCACTATGTCAGCCCGTAGTCCCGCGGCTGCGTACTTGTCAGAGGCTCAGGGCTGCGTACACAACCTTGACGGGTTAAAACGGCTGTATCTCAGCTGCGCGCGGGTGCTTTGGCTGCTGCGGCTGCGTGCGGGAATTGTGACAAAACACATTTCCGCCCGTAACTCCTGAAATATACACAACACCTCAATTCTTACTGAATTTTAGGTGTGAAACTTATACGTGACAATGTGTGTGAAATATTTAATTGGCCAAAAAGCTCAATACTGGAGCCATAGTATTTTGGTTCTTTTTTCCTTAATTATTTAAAAATATAAGGAGTTGGATTTCAAGGGTGGGGTCAGTGAGTGATCCTACCTAATTTTGGGTGGAAAATCCATTTCTGTAATAATATTTTTGGTTTTCTTACTCCTTCTTAGGTTAGTTTTATTATTATTATTTTTATGTTATTTTAGTTACTTTTGCAGCTTGCTCTGCAATAGTAGCAAGCTGACACACTGTGAACCAAAAACATGTGAGAGAATGAAGATACCTCCAACTAGAGATTGTATAGAGCTTCAACCAGAGCTTCCTTGATGGCACTTGCTAGCAAGTGCCACTACTTTTTTTGGGGTGTTAATTCATTTGATGATCAACTGTAGAACTCATATTTTTGATTTGTCAAAAAAACAAAAGCCTTTTGATTTTTCCTGTTGGCTGTCATTCCTAAAAAATGCAATAGAGGGATTTTGTACCTATTTTTTTATGTTTAATTTTAAATTCATGGTCCATTGAGCCATGGAAACAACTCAAAATGAGCCTTGTGGCACACCAAAGGACCAAATTCAAGCCATCTTGCATGCCACATGGCTTGAAGAACTGCGTGGCCCACACACCATGGCATGGGCTTGTGTGGGATGCCGCACAACTACATCCCAGCCGTGTAGAACTCCACAAAGCTTGAATGTAGTTGTGTGGAATCCCACACACCACCAGACGGTGGGGAGCCAAAAAAAAATAAAAGGAATGAAAGGGTACTAACATAACCCATAAACTAAATAAACCTTCCAAAAAATCAAAAAATATTCATTTTTTGGTAAAAAATAAAAATAAATAAATAAATAAATAACAAAAAAAAACTGGTACTATCCAATTGACTTTCCCTATAGTAAAAAGGCCCAAAACAACACAAGTAACTGGACTAGCCCTAAACTAAAAACACCAAAAAAATCACAAGTAACTGGACTAGCCCTAAATTAAAAACACTAAAAAAAAAGATAAGTAACTGTACTAGACCTAAACTAAAAATACCAAAAAAAAAACCAGTTAAGCTTTTTTCAAGCTGATCCCATCATAAGGAGTAAAATACTCCTTATGATGGAATCAGCCCAACAAAAGTTGAACTGACTTGCCATTAAAATCTCATTCAAAACACTCAATATAATGACAAAACAAAAAAAAAAACTGGTACTATCCAATGGACTAGCCCTAAAGTAAAAATCCCCAAAAAAAACACAAGTAACTGGACTACCCCTAAACTTAAAAACACCAAAAAAATGACAAGTAACTTGAAAAGCCCTCAAGTAAAAACACCCAAAAAAAAAACCAGTTCAACTTGTATTAAGCTGATCTCATCATAAGGAGTAAAATACTCCTTATGATGGAATCAGCCCAGCACAAGTTGAACTTACTTACCATTAAACTCTCATTCAAAACACTCAATATAATGATTTTAACTCAAAACACTCAACATAATGATGCTCAAAATGTGATAACCCTTTGTATTAATAGAACTTGTTAGCTGAATTATAATTACAATTTATATGAAAACAAATGATTAAATGAAGTCAAAGTCTATAATCTCTATAATCTAGAATAAATTTGCAGTTGGAATTTGAGATGATCAACCCAACCAGAGGCTTTTTTAGAAATCAAGGGACGTGGTTTTGCTACAATGGGCAGGATTGGAATCATTTCTCCCTCAAGTACCAATAGAACCAAGTGGTTATTGTTTACAAAGGAAATTTAAATAGGTTCTGATTGATCTGTCACACCATTTTTCATTGGAGTTTAAGAACAACATGACTCCAATGAAATGAAACGCTGTATGTGTCTGCTAATATTTGTCCCCTATCTAGTTTAGCCAACCATTTTGAAGAGGGAATCTTTTTATTGATGTCTTCAACATCAAGACTTTTTTTAATCTTTTCTACCTTTTTTGCACCACCAAGCATCTTAATTTAGCATGCTTTATGTTTCTCTAATGTTTCAATCATTGCCTTTCTCACTTTAAACTATTCATTTTCATCATAACCAAGAGATTTAGCAATGACTCTAAATCCACAATTCCCATCTCCAATCAGATCCCAAACCTCACCCAAGAACTTATGTAATTTCTTGGGTATTTGGTTGAGGTATTTCCAATTTAGTTCCTATCATCAAAACTAACTTAGTATTCATTTCTTTAATCAAATCAATGAAATAAATACTCACCAAAGATGGGCTTCTGGTTGAGCTTTGCTGCATGGACTCTTCCTCTGATGAGGATTTAAATTCCAAATTAAGTGATCCCAATTCACTTTTAGTCTCTTCCTCTGAACTATGAAATTCAGATTGTGATCCTGCAAATGTTGACTAACAATTCATCATTAGTTAGTTAGTTCATTAAACCCAAAAAATTAACATTTTCCAAAAGAAAAGACTTACAATCTTTCTTATTTTCTTATTTGGAACCCTTCTAGTCATATTTTCCTGCTTGAGTTGTTTTTGAAAATGCTCAAACCAAGATAGTTATCTCTGCATATCTGTAAATTTTTACCAGCCCCTGCTTGATTATAAGACTTTAGGTTCAAGTCTTGGCTTTAATGTATATTTTGTGATCTTTTGAATGATATAATTCAATAGGCCTCCTTGCTCATGATCTGGAGAATCCAAGATTGTTGCATTCACCTTTCCACATAAATGAGGAATTCTCAGCATTTTGTCCACATTTCACTTCAAAAATTCAAAAGTATTGACCATCAGTGAATTAGGAATAATTGATCAAAAAGCATGAATCACATAGTGATTTGAACAATCCAACTTAAGCCAACTTGAAGAACTAGAACTGCAAGGGTCAGAGTTCAACCTCCACTGAGGATGAGCATCTTTGGGTAATATGGATCCTCTGAATGCTAGATGGTCACCTATTTGGTGGGAAAAGGGAAAACCAATAGTCTTGGAGCATGAATTGGTGCACACTTTTCCATCTGATCATGTTTGAACTTCTTGAATTGTTCCCTAATAAGCTGAATTCCCTCTAAAGACAATTCCTATCCCAATGGTAACAGTTCAGGTGAGAGAACTGTCCCTAACTTAATTTGAGAGTTGTGTAGTAATGCATGAACCAATTTAATTTGATCCAAAACTGTTTGGTCAAGGTTTTTCCACAAATCCAAAATGTTTACCAAAGAGTTTTAAAGGAATTGTTTGAGAGTGGCATGAGCCCCTTCAACCCAAGAAGTTGTTTTGTTTCAAAAATATGTGTTTATACAATTCCACACCCTTAAAAACGTCTCTTTGATAGGAAAAATGTTATTTTCCATATACTTGAGCACATCCTCATAGTCTTTCAAGAAACACTATACAATTCAAAAGTTCAGAACCTGAAACTGGGAAGAATAAGAAGCAGTGATTTGGACCTACTCTGATTTCTTAATCATTGACCTCTGCCTCCTCCTTGGTTTTTGAGGCCCTTTAATTTTCCCATAGAGTCATAAAGCTTTTCCAGCCTTCAATGTCATTAACAAAGCGCCCTTTAAAGTTTTTTTGTATGTTTTTAGAAAAGTGCCAAGTGAAAAATTGTCTTGATGACTCTGGGAAACTACATTCAATTGCACAAATCAGAGCTTTTTCACAGTCCATCACAAAGACTTTTGGAAGTCTCTCAGGATCATAAGCCAACTCCTTTAATGCATTTAAAGACCAACTGTAAGTTTTCTGGTTGGCTGTCATTCCTAAAACATGCAACAGCAGGATTTTGTACTTATTTGTTTTATAAGTACAATTCAACATAGCAATATGATGGAATTGTTTGTAAAGCTTTGATGACTCTTGATGGGCCAAGAATAGGGCCTCAAAGTGACCCTCTCCACTTAATTTTGACCAATGAATCCAACTTGATTCTTCAAGCTTTTTTTAGAGTATGTCCATAACACTTTTCCCCTTCAGTTCTTCAAGCGCTACCTTCTGCTTAGTGTTATACATTGTTTGTGAATCAACATAATTCCTGCCATCAATCTTGACCAGTTTTCTCCTAAGCTGTAATGTATTGAGCCCATCATTCATGCCTTCTATTAGATTTTCTAAGGCTACCCCAGTGATTCTCTTCAGTTGAGGATGCACAGAGTGATTTTTTGATGGTTGATGGTTATGTTGAGTTTCTTTGTAGGAGATTTACCACAAGGGGTCTGCATTTGTGCAACTTTCACAGATTAAAAACTTGCACCCAAACTTCCTTGTGTGTGTTTTCTGAGACCATTTGGTAAGGAGTTGCCCTGAGTAGTAACATTGTTGATTACAGGCCAAACCCACATATTTATCTTTCTTTGATTTGAAAACTGTCAGAGCATAACCATTCTTCATAGCCCATGTTTGACAATAGTTTTGCGCCTCTTCCCTAGTAGGAAAGGCTCTCACAGGAGGTGGGTCAAGTGGATCTATTAAACATTCATTGGTTATTTTCATAGTTTCATAGTTTCATAGTTTCATAATTACTATCCCTCATCTAGTTTCAATCAAATTAAATCAGGCAAAGACCTCAGTAACATGAAATGTTACTCACACCCAGAGGACCCAGCTGTGAAACATTTTTTTCCTCAATTTTCACCCTAGATGAGGATGCAATTGGGGCTTCCAATGTTTCATTAACCAAATCCTTTTTTTTCCAAAGCTTTGTTAACAGCACTGTTGAAATTTAGGATTTGAGCAGGTACAAGGATTAAAAAATGAGAAGAGGAAGTCAGAGTTCTTGTTTTTTCAAGAAAATGGATCAGACCAGGGAAATTTTTATGGGGGATACTTTAGGTGGTTTTGGTTGATGAACTGATGATGATAAATTGACTGTACTAGAACGGTGTTAAATAGTCTAGATACAAGCCATTTGTTGAAGACCAACTTTTGGGTCTGAAAACAACAAGGATAATGAATAATGAATGAGAAACAACCAAAGAACTGTCACATGATCAGGGAAAGAAAGTATGCAACAAGGCAGAGACACCACATGCCATAAGCCAGGACATAAAAGCTATCAAAGGAAGAGTGACAAGTAAACTAAAACTGAGGCATTAATTCAAGCTTATTTGGTGATTCAACAAACATTAAAATTGAGAAAGATAAAGATAAGAAAGTAGGTTCATATAGATAAGAAGTCCATTAAAAGAACTAGTGACTCAGGGTTCTATGACTACAAGAGTTTGATAAGTAATGGAAAATCAGACTAATTGATCTTTAAGCAGTCAATCAGCAAGAGGGACAACTGATTAGAGATATGAGAGATCATTTTTAATCATAACACACTAATTTTATTATGACAATAATACTGAGAGATATCTTAAGTTAAAAATGAATTCAATTTGATTTTTATTTAATAATAAGGAAAGAAGGGCACTTAGTTGCCATAATTCCAACACCCCCCCCCTCAAATAGTGACCAAAAGAACTGATGATAGTGACTTTTGCAATGATGAGTGTTGTGGCGGACAAGTGAGATCAGCAATTTGAAAAGTTGAGAGGAACCAGAAGTGTAACAATGAGGGTGTGATTGGAGTTGCAGAAAGGTATGGAACGGCCATGGTCAAAGTCACAAGATGAAGTGGCAATCAAATTGGAACTTAATGGGTCAACCAATCAGAAGGAGGCAAGAGAGATGGTCTAGAGATAGGAGAGGGCGTGGTGGAGCAGAGCTGAGTTTGAGATGAGGAGAGTGAGACAAGCAAGGTCAATGAAAGCAAAATGATAAGAAAGAGAGGGATCAAATTGGCAAGAAGAGACGGTAGCAAAGCCAAAAGAGAGACAGAAGTGGCCTGAGAGAATCATTGGTAGTGAACTGCCTCAAATTTGACATCATCCAGGGAGTATAGCCTTCCGTTGGGGGTGTAGAAATACTTAAACTCCAGGTCAGATTCATTTTGATCCTCCTTTCTTCTTACTTGCAAGAAGTGCAAGACGTGAAAGGGCTTGCGTTTTGGAGCTTTCTCTGGGAATTTGATCAAGCAGTTGGGGGATTGATGGCCAGTTTTTTGGCAATGGAAGGAGACGGGAATGGTTCTGGATGAGGGACCAGAATTAGAATATGATTTGGCTGAGGAGGTGAACATAGCTTGAGGAGATTGATTATTTTAATGACTGGAGTGATCCATCTTTGTGAGACTGGTGAATGAGTAGGACTCAAATCTTTTGATTATGGAATAAAAAAATTCAGTTGCAAATCACATAGCAACTATATTCCTGAAGGACCTGAATTCTTCCTTGGGCAGTTTCCTGAGAATCAGCAGGGTCTTAATCTTATCATCTAATTAGATTCTGGACAACAAGAGTTTCTGGTTGGCCATCCATGTGGCAGGACAGAAGGAGTCAATATTTTCAAATTCAAGGTCAAGAAATTGATCCAAGGCTGCCAATTGAGCAGCAAGGTTTTTCCCAGCGCATTTGGCTCTGTGTAGTTTCCACAGAGCTTGTCCGTTCAATTGGTCATTTGAGGGGAGAGTGGTACTCACAAGAGCAAGGTTCTTGGCATCAAGGTTTTGGAAAATCAAGGTGTAAGCTTTTCTGTTTGCCTTTGGAAATTTGGCTTTTTCTATTTCAGTTTCCAGCTGATCCTCCTTGATCCTACTGGTTAAAATTGTAAGGGCTTCTATTTCTTCTAGCTTTGCTTTGATAGGAACAACCAATATGGCATAGTTGTCAGAGGTGAGAAGGAATCAGGAGTTGTATTCAGATTTTGATTCCATTGGTACCGCAATTTTGACTTTTAATTGTGTTGAAATTTAGGATTCAAGAAGGGACAAGGATGAAACAATGAGAAGAGGAAGTCAAAGTTCTTGTTTTGTCAAGAAAATAGATCAGACCAGTGAAAGTTGCATGGGGGACACTTTAGGTGGTTTTGGTTGATGAACTGATGATGATAAATTGGCTGGACTAGAAGAGTGTTAAATAGTCTAGATAAAAGCCATTTGTTTAAGACCAACTTTCGGGTCTGAAAATAAAAATTATAATTAATAATGAATGAGAAAGAACCAAAGAAATTTCACATGATCAGTGAAAGGCAGTATGCAACAAGGCAGAGACACAACAGGCCATAAGCCAGTACATAAAAGCTATCAAAGTAAGAGTGACAAGTACAATACAACTGAGGTGTTGATTCAAGCTGATTAGGTGTTTCAAAAAAAATTATAATTAAGAAAGATCAAGATAAGAAAGGAGGTTCATAGAGATAAGAAGTCCATTAAAAGAACTAGTGACTCAGGGCTCTATGATCAAAATATTTTGATCAGTAGGGGAAAATCAGACTACTTGAACTAGCATTCTTTCAGACTTAATCATGAATTAATCTTGAAGCAATCAATCAGCAAGATTTAAAACTGATTAGGTATATGAGAGGTCATTTTTGATCATAACACACTACTTTTATGCGGCCCATAATACTGAGAGATATCTTAAGTTAAAAATGAATGTAATGTGATTTTTATTTAATAATAAGGAAAGGAGGGCACTTAGTTGACAGAATTCCAACAGGCACTATCAATGTAGTCCTTCAACACAGCCATTTCACAAGGAGGGCTTTCCACTGTTCCCATAGTGCAAAAAAATTGCAATGCTACTTCAGTATTCAATCCAACTTTCAAATGAACAACTGCAAAGTTTTCTCACTTTTGAGTTAAGAAATATGTGTCAAATTTCACTTTAATATCTAGCATACTTCAATTTATTTCACTTTGATTTCACTTTTATTTCACTTTAATTTCACTTTGGTATTGCTAGGTGTGGTCCAACTGTCTCACATAGTATACATTGATCCCAAATTTGGGTTGAGGGAACCCAATTCAGGTCCAGGGGGTGGCCAAAATTCTGGCACAACTTCTGGGGGGTAAACAGCTCCTATACAACTCCCCAGGGGTTGCGCGTGTTTGGAATGGCCCTTTTTAGTTTTCTATGAGCCCCCACAGCTCAAATGGGCTGTTTAGGGCTCTAAACAACTACCACACAGTTGGAGTTGTGAATTTATCATCATCATTTTTTTATGAGTACAATACAACAAATCAATATGATGGTATTTTTTTTCAAAGTTTTATAGACTCAGGATGATCCAAAAAAAGGGGCCTCTAAGTGAACCTCTCCACCAAATTTTGACCTGGAAACCCACTGGGATTCCTGGAGCATTTCAAATAGAACATCCATAACACCTTTCCCATCCAGTTCTTCTATCTTTACCTTCCACTTAGTGTTGTAGATTTTTCTACAATCAATTTATTCTCCACAATCAATCTGGCTCAATTTCCTTTTAATTTTCACTGTATTGAGCCCATCTTTCATTCCTGCTTTAAGTTGATCCAAGGCTTGACCAGAGATTTGCCTCAGTTTGGGATGCACTGAGGGGTTTTCAGATGTTTGATGATTCTGTTGGCCATTTCTGATGTAGAGATGACACTTTGGATCTTCTACTGTTTTACTTGCACAGATCATGAATAGAAACTCAAACTTCCTCCTTTGAGTTTGCCTTTGCCATTTAGTCAGGTATGGCCCCTCATATACTCCAAATCTTTCACATGCTATATCTATGTATTTATTTTTCCTTTAATTGAATATTTTCAGTGCATAGCCATGCATGGCTGCCCATTTTTGAAAATAAATCTTGGCTTCTTTCCTACTAGGAAAGGCTCTCACAGGACAAGGGTCAAGGGGTTCTGGCACCTCTTAGTTACATCAGTATTTCTCAAGCCGAATCATTCTCAGTAAAATGGCACATGTAATGTGACCCAACACCTTCAGTCAATTCCAGTTGTGAAGAAATATCTTGTTCCTCAATTTTAACCCTAGATTAGGATGCAATTGGGGCTTCCAATGGTTTCTTTTCCAACTCCCTACCCAAATCCCTATATTCCACCAAAGCTTTTTTAACAACACTTTTAATTAAGTCTGTTGTGGTGATAAATCTAGGACACCTCAGGAGTAATACAGAAATTTTTTTAAAATTGTTTATGATTTTTTATCATTCTTCCTAAAAAGAAAATTCTTTTATTTGAATGGGTTCTTTCAAATCATCCATCCCCCAAGTTTCCCTTCTTCTAGAGGTCTAAGAGGGGCCTTTGGGGTGTCTAAATCCCCAGGTCTTCTTTTCAACTCCCTCCCATTTCCCTTGGTAAAAGATCCTTATTTTTGGCTTGGCGCACACTTTGAAGACTGGCCTCTTGGCTTGGTTCTCTCAATTTATGGAACTGGTAGATCCTAATCCTCCTGTCATCATTGACACCAATTGCGGTCCATCTCAACAGAAAAATCAATTGGCCGCTCCTCTTGCAAGCCAAAAAATCATCAGCTTGTCACCATTGTTGACAACAACAATGGTGAGCACCACCAACAATTGTTGTTGTTGTCAATTACAATGGTCAGTTTTTCTTCTTTTCAAACCAATCACCAACCCGGCTCTGCCTCTCATCTCCTTGGTGCTGCTGTTGGTGCAGCTCTACCATCATCACCATTTTTGCCTCAATTGTCTGGAGACAATTGAATTGGCCCACCCCTCAGATCCATCCAATTGGCCCCATCATCCATTGGTGGTTTTTTCAAAGGCAATCCAACCAGCTTTGACCAACCCTTGCACCAATGATCAGCATTGATCATTGTGGTCAATGTCAACAACAAGGTTTTTTTTCTCTTTTTAATCAATCCTCCTCATCTTCCAGCTGCGCCTCCCTTTGTGGCTTCTTTGAATACAATCCAATCCACCCACCCAAGGAGAATCTACCCACAGATGGGTTGCCTCAATCCTCCAAGCTCATCAAGCAAAGCAACCATCATTGTGATGGTTGCCTTACTCAATCTCCTCCTCTTGCGAAGCAACCATCATCCCAATGGTCACCTTGTGCAGTCTTGCAGACACCGCCCACCTTTCATTGCGCGGCCCGCCAGCCTCAGACCTCTGAAACTTGCGCAGCAATCTGTCATACAAGCAGTTCCCCGTTTGTTCCGCCTGCAGCTGTTTCCTGGGCCACTCATCTGACTTTCCATGCTGCTTAACTGCCATTCATCACCTCCCGCAGCCATCCTTGACCCCAGTGTAGACTCCAAACAGTTCTAGGCCATGACATTTCTGTGGAGGTGAAATGTGCTGTTTAGGCTGCCCTCCTGAGTGTTACAAAAATATTTAAATGTAACCAAGATCAAAGTCCAGAACCTGGTAAATGGGGGTCCAAAGAGCAAAGGATAAAGATGATAGTAGTCGGTAGCTGGGAAACAACACTATCTGAGGCAAGATGATGCCAGGGAAAACTTGAATAGGAGAAGTCAAGGATTGTTCAGAGTTCAACAAGACAAGGCAGTTGTAAGTAACAACACCCACAAGCTAATAGCTCTGGTTGTCAGCAGAAGCTTAGGAAAGATCAACTCAATCCCAAACAACCTCCAGGTTCTCAATGAACCTGCCCAACTCTCTGCAATCAAGCGCTTGAAGGATACCAGATAACTGTGGGTGGCTGCACAAGACAAAGCTAATTGTTTGATGAAGCTCTAGAAGCAAAACAATAACTGATTCAAACAAGAATAGCCCAACACTTCTCAAGGGACTCAAGAGTAGCGTGGCGGAATTCAACTTCAAAAGAAATAAAGGGAGGTTTAACACTCCAGGTTTTAAGCTTAATAAAACCTCTTCAGTCAAATTTGACTGGTTCTGGAAAGATAATCAAAGGATGATCAGGACCAGTATGGTTGGATAAAGGGATCAGGAGTGGTTTAACACACTCAAGAATTCAATCAGTCAAATTCTTCTTCAACCACCAAGGCTATTGGTTGGTGATAAAGATCAAGGATCAGGATTTGAGTATGGAGGCTCAAAGATCAAGTGGCAATCATGGATATACCCAGAATTCAGTCTCAGATAAAGGGGAACGAGACCCCACAGATGATTTAATTCAGGATGATAATGATGATAATTCTCTGGTAAGATGCCATCCAATACCCCCCCCCATGCCAAAAGGCAGGGGAGAGCCCCTCCTTTATGGGCAGGAGACCCTGTTGGACTATGTACAAGTGATTCTACAAATAGAGCGGATTTTTTTTTTTAATGGACATGAGAAAAAACAAAAGAGAAACTGATGAGAAAACAAAATTGAAATAATGGACAGAATCATGGATGAGTGGGGATGGAGAGACACCAGCCCGTGCAAATCATGGGCACGGGCAGGAGAGTTGCAGGTGAGGAGCCGCGCGGACAGGCTCATGGGCACGGGCAACTGCTGGCCTGTGGATGATTGCGCAAGAGCGGAGAAGGTGAGTGATGGGTGGATTCATTGGGACAGGCAGAGGAGATGGTCAAGGTGGCGTGGCAGGGGGGAGATGATTGGAGGAGGGGGAGGATTAAGAGAGAATCATTAGCCTGTGTATGGCGTCAGATTTTATTTTTTTGTGTTGGGGTATGATGCCGGTCCTTTTCAGATAGCGCATGGGAGTACTAGTGCAAATCAGTGGTAGTGGACTTGTTTTTCTGAATGTTGGACTTTCGACATTGGGATAGCTGGCTGGCAGAGATGGATGGGGTATGACAGCCAGCAGAGGCTGACTAGGGCACAATGCTTGATTGATAGTATGGGCTTGAGCGGGCAACATGATAGAAATTGAATTCAGGGATGAGCTGATCAGGAGAGCTGCCGGGTTGGATGTTTAGCAAGAAGTTTGGTGATGTAAGAACAATTGGACACTGGCAGAGCCTAGATACCCCGGGATGGCTAGCCAAGAGAGGCTGAGTTAGGAGCAGTCAAGAAGAAGTGTGTGTAGGGTGGAAGTGGGAGTAGTGATTTGGAAAGTAAAGCTCAATGGGGCTTAAGAAGAGGTTCTTGTGCTTTGAAGCTTTTGGGGCTGCAGAGCTGTCTGGTTGATCTGGGTCACAGCGACGGCGGACTTTTAGAATTTTCTCAGAGATTATTCAGCAGATGGTGGGCAGAGATGACGGGAGGTGGGTTGTTGGTTGACACTGGCCGGGGAGGGAAGATGAGGGTGCAAGATTGATTGTGGGAATAACCAATTGGGTCAGGGGATGAAGGTTGTTCCCGCGACCAATCTCGCAAGGATGACCATATGGATGATGGTGAGATTGGGTGAGGAGGACAAGGTTGATGGCTGTCTCTGGCGCTGGGTGCAAAGCCAAGCCCAAGCTGAACTGGTCATCATTGCCGGCATCTGGCCAAAAAAAAACTTGCCAAAGTTGAGCATAGAGAGGGCTGGGGGTGCGGTGGTGCGGAGGAAGATTGGGCCAAGCAGGTTTTGGCCTGCGCGTTTCGCCAAAAGGAAGGGGGGAATGAAGAGAGAAGGAATCAAACGCAATGCCTAGGTGATGAGACCAAGAGAGGCCTGTCCTAGACCACTGGGACAGAGGAATGCTTGGCAGGATGAGGAAATTGGAGGAGTGATACCAATACAAAAAAAATTCCGATTTTTTTTTTTTCAGATAAATGACACCTAAATAAAAAAAACGTAGAAAAAATTTTGAATTTTCTGCATCTGTTCCAGGGTGTCTAGATTTGGTAACCACACCGGACTGGCGTCTTGTTCCCACCTCTTTCTTTTTTTCTCATATGTGTCATTTCCAATGTCCTCAATTATTTTTCATCAAATTTCTTTCTGATTTCATCATTTGAAGGAAAAATATGATTGCTTTCTTTTCAGTGCTCATCTGTGTTATCACTTGTAAGGAGTCTACAGGAACCCATGGCCCCTGAAAGGAGGGCCTCCCCCATACATTTTCCAAATCATACATGGGAGTGTGTGCGTATGCCCCCTGGTTATCATTAGGATTTGATCCTCATCCTTATCCTGGGTATATCTATGATCGCCCCCTGATCCCATGATCCTTTGACTCTGCCCCTCTGTGGCCCAATGCTTATCACCAACCATACCCTTGCTGGTTGAATAGACTTCTTTCTGTGGAATTCTTGAGTGTGTTACACCACTCTTTGATCCCTTTTTTTGACCATACTGGTCTTGAACATTCTTTGATTATCTTTCTGGAGCCAGTCATGTATGACTGAAGAGGTTTTATTAAGCTTAAAACCTGGAGTGTTATACCTCCTTTTATTTCTTCAAAGTTGCATTTTTCCAGAATATTCTTGAGTTCCTTGAGAAATTTTGAGGTTATCCCTGTTCAAATCAGTTCCTGTTTCATTCTAGAGCTTCTTAAAACATTGTGCTTTGTCTTGTAAAGCCACCCTCAGTCATCTGTTACTCTTCAAGCACTTGATTGCAGAGAGTTGGCCAGGTTCATTAAGAACCTGGAGTTTGTTTGAGTTTGAGTTGATCATCCCAAATCTTTTGCTTTTGACCAGAGTTATTAGCTTGTGGGAATTGTTTACATACAACAGCTTTGTTCTTCTTAACTCTAAACAAACTTTGACTTCTTTTTTTCAAGTCTTTCCCACATAATCTTGCCTCAGATAGTGTTGTTCCTTTTCCACTGATTATTATCAAATTTATCATCTACTCTTTGATTCCTCATTTAAAAGGTTCTGGACCTTGATTCTGGTTACACTTCAATATTTTTCTAACACAGGAGGGCAGCCTAAACAGCACCTTTCCCCTCCACAGAACTTCCTGCGGCCTAGCACCCTTTGGAGCCTTGAATTTGGTCCCCCGGGCCAGGATTGAACAAGAAAACTTGGGATTTACAGTCCCAAACTTGAAGAATCAACTTTGAAATCCAATCCTTTCTCTTTTTTTGTTGTTTTCTTTTTTTTCTGTTTTTCTTTTATCATCCAGATCTGATCCCTGGAGGCAAATTGTTCCAGAAGTAAGTCCTCCCAATTGTGCACCATCCGGGCAAGATCCTTGTCATTTTTGTGAAACCCTATTCTTTCCAAACTTGTGAGACATGTTGGAATTCTGCCCTTTGGATCTCTTAGGAGCTCTGCTATTTGATATGGAATCTTCTGGTACCTCCTCCTCCTCTGTTTGGGCCAAGATGATCAAAATCAAACCTTAGAACCAGAACTTAGGTTTCAATGGAACCAATTCGGAATGGTTCTTGGACTCCTATGAGATTGATGCTGAAGTGGATGGTGCAAGTGAAAATGATATGGCTTATCAGTTTAAAATTTTTATCTCCTCTGATGAAGTTATGGAAGAAATCAAATTGTTTGATGGATTCAAAACTCATAAATGGACACTTTTGAAGGAGGCTATGTTGGCCTATTGGGGTAAAATAAATGTAGCTAGATTTAACTTACAGGATCTGGATGCTCTTTTCTCCCAGTAGATCTCCAATGGTGGTGTCTCTTCAGCTTCTGATTATCAGTCCTTTAGGAATTCTTAGGATCCCATCCATCCTTACCTTATCCAAAACAATCACATTGACATGGTGGAAAAAATTTGAGTTTGATTTTTCCAATCTTTTTCTCCAGGATTGCAGGAAAGGATTTGGGATGAATTAGTCAAATCTGGATCTATGATCACTTCTAGAGATAATTGGTTCAATCTCCCTGTTCTTCTGGCCCTTAGGAGTGCAGTGGATAAAGTCATGAAATTTCAAAAATCTCTTACTTTTGAAAAACCCAGAGTCACTGAACCAGTCCATGCTCCTTCCTTTCAAGAGTCCAACAAAATCATGAAAAAGATGGAGGCAAATTGTAGACCTAAACCAAATCCTCAGGCCACCGGGGAGACTGCCACTATAGATGAGATTACAAAGCTACTCCAGGCTTTGTAAAATAAGATATATCAGAAAATTTCTTCTCTTTTCACTCCTAAACCCTCTAAATCAGTTCCTAAAACTACTTTGGTTTTTTATTACTGTCATAGGGAAGGCCATGGTACTGGGAGATGTCCTGAACTCCAGAAGGAAAAGGACAAGAATTTGGTGGGGCAGAAGGGGAATAACTTCTTTCTTCCTAATAGTTCTCTGATTCATTTCAATTCATCTTTCCCAATCCATCATGTGGTGCAATCTTATCAACCACCAATTCCAAAGAAGGCATACTTGGTCTCTATGGATTTTCAATCTTCCTGTGGTACTCTACAACCTTGGTATCTTCCTGCTATCTCTTCTTCCAGTTTCTCTGGAACCTATCAATCTGATCTAGCTAGGAAAAAACATGAGGAACCCAAACCTCATAAGTCTCCTCCTTTTCTATCTTCAATTCTTCAAAAACCTGTTAAACATTGATCTCCACCTGAGCCTCCTTCCTCTGTTTTGGAATAAATGGAAGTAGAAAAGTAACCACTTATGGAAAGGCTCCAAAACCGCTCTGATCCTCCTCCTACTCAATCTTTCAAATCTCCTCAACCTTCTGATTCTATCTTGGTTCCTGCCTCACCTGATCTTCCTCCCTCCATCCAGCCCAAAGTTTGGTTTGAGAGGGGAATTTCTAAGGACCACCCCAATGCTGTGGAAGGGGTATTTAAGAAAATATCTGATCTGAAAATTCCTGATCTATCTTTGGCTGAACTGCTATAAATCTTTCCATCTGTTGCTGAAGGCATGAAGAAATGGTTTTCTCATCAGCATGTGGAGATTGACCTGTAAAAATTAAAAGTTTATTCTGGTACTTTGATGGGGGATTCTGGTGGAACTAATCCCCCCTCAGATGCCAACCTGTATTCTTGTACTCTTGGTTTCCTCCCCTGTTATCTTGGTGAATCAGCTAAAACTTTTTCTCTTCTGGTGGATATGGGTTCTCAGCTCAACTTAATTTTGGATGCCATGGCCTGCAAGCTCAAACTTAGCCCTAGGGTCAGCTTCAACTCTGCAGTCTATGGTACTGGAAATCAGTCTTGTGAATTAGTTGGTATTTCTGAGGATTTCCCTGTTCAAATTGGGCAAAATATTGCTGGAAATTTTCACTTTTGGATTACTTGTTTGGAAGGGCCTATGATCTTGGGACAACCTTTCTTGATGGATTTTGGTGCAACCCTGATGTTCTCTGATAAAGTTGGGTAGAGAATCCTTCTCCCTGATGCTGATGGCAGGAAAATTGGAGTACCTCTTTTCTCCTTATATTCTGGTTGTTGGGAACAAGATTTTCCTGGTCATCCTCCCAGATCAGTCCTAAAGTGGAAACAGAAGGATAATTCTCATTCCTCTCATTTTTTATTGGAATCGTTGATCCTCCTGATGGTTGTAGTTCTCCTCAGCCTCAAACTTCAACTCAAGGATCAAATTCCATCTCTGAGGCATATGTTTCTTTTTCTTCATCATTTCCTTCTCATTCAGCAAAGATCAAAAATTAAAAACATGAAAAATCAGAAAATATAAAAAATATTTCTTCTCTTTCAGGATTGGTTGTATGTATTCTTTTCCTTGCTATCTTCAGCCTGATCAATCTTCTCTTAGTCCTGGTTTGAATCTCCACAATTAGTCTAAACAAGATCCCAATCTCAAGTCTTTTCTTGGTGGTTTTGGTATGAAGGAGTATGGGCTTTGGTGGAGGCAATTTGGGGTAGAAGTAAGTCCTGCCAATTGTGCACCACCAGTGGATTCTGCTACTGTCATTTTTGAAACTCTACCTTGTGCTACACATGTGAGAAATGTGTTACCCTTTTTATCTTCTTTTATGGAAAAGGAACCTTTTGAGGATTTTGCAGAACATTGGACTTGGAAGATGTTGGAACTTGGTCTCAGTTTTTGTAGTCGTTTTTTGCTGGTCAATTCTTGGAGGAAGCAAGGGTTCCTTTCCTTTTCCACTAAGTATCAACCAGTTGCAAAAGAATTTCAACAAGTCAACCAACCAATGCCTCTTAATCTCAATCCTCCTCTTATGTGTCCTCCTCTATCCCACAATCCTTCCTGTGGCTTATCTTTATCTCTCACTGGTCCCTTTTTTTCCCTGTGGTTGTGTTACTGAAGAACTTCTGAATGTGGTCAACTTTTTTCCGGATGGATGGCTTCTTCCTGATGAGTTAAATTTGATCAAAAATTTCTAAGCCCTGAGGGAAAAATCCATTTCTTTCTGTGGAGAAGAGAGAGGTCTCTTGAAGGAGTCGTATGGCCTTCCTTACATCATCCCAGTAGTAGAACACAATCCCTGGCATAAGAAAAAGATCCCAATCCCTGCTTCTAAAGTTTACAAATTCATCAAATTGGTTTGCAAACAAGTCTATACTGGTTTCTACCAACAGTCAACTTCTAGTTATTCCATTCCTGTTTTCTGCATCCTTAAAATTAATGGTAAACTTAGAATATTTCATGATCTTGGGCCTCTAAATAAAGTTACTATTAAAGACTCTGGAATTCCTCCTGCTACTGAAGGATTTCTCAAATCATTCTCTGGGAGAGCTTGCTATGGTTTAGGGAAAATTATGGGTGGCTATGACAGAAAATCCTTACGTCCAATTTCTTGCCCACTTACTACTTTTGATACTCCTCTTGGTTGCTTCCAACTAACTTGTTTGCCTCAAGGTTCCACCAATTTGGTTGCAGTCTATCAGTCCCAGATGGTTTGGATCCTCCTGCATGAAATCCCTGATCATGCTGGTATCTTTATTTATGATGGTGAAATTAAAGGTCCAGTTTCTGATTATAATAATGAGCTCTTACCCTGGCATTCAGGAATTTGTTGATTTATCTGGAAATATGCAACCAATTTCAAAAGGATCCTGTTTTGAATCAAGGAGTCTGGACTTACGGTCTCTGGATCCAAATTGGCTGCTTTTGTCCCTGCTTTGGAATTTTTTGGTTATGTGGTCTGCAAGGAAGCAAGAAGGATTGATCTATCCAAAGTCAACAAAATTCTCTCTTGGCCCACTCCAATTAATCCAATGGAAGTTAGAGGTTTCTTAGGTTTTGCAATCTATGTTTGGATCTTTATCCCTTCTTTATTTAAAATTTGCATCCCTTTGCGTTTTTTAACCAAAAAAGAAGCTGAATCAATTTGGACACAAGCCTGCAAACAATCATTTCAGATGCTCAAAACAATTGTTTTAAAATACATTTTCTTGAAAAAGATCACTTATGGACCTGGAGCTGGCAAGATCAAGCTAGCTGTTTATTCTAGTTATCAATCTGTTGGGGCTGTCCTTACTCAGGAGGACAAAAATGGTTTGGACCATCCTGCTCTCTATGAATCGTTTCTCTTTTCAGACGTGGAATCCAGGTACTCCCAACCAAAACTGGAACTCTGTGGTGTGGCCAAATGTTGAAAAAGCTCCAAACTGTTCTCTGGGGTCAAAAATTTGAATTACAATTCAATTCCCAATCCATTATCAAAATGATCAATGCTCCCAGCCTTCCAAATTCTCCAGTTACTTGTTGGGTGGCTTTTATCCAGTTATTTTCTTTTGATATTTTCCACAGGCCTGGGAATTCTTTCACCATGCCTGATGGTTTTTCTCAACCTCCTCTTGGAGATGAAGAATCAGATGTTGGAGTGGATTTCAATGATGAAGAACCTTTAATTCTTCCTGTCTTCACCTTTTCCTCCCAATATTATTCTGGCTTCCAACAAGAGTTCTGGCTTAAATTAGATAAGTACCTTTCTGCACTCCAAAGGCCTCCTGAACTCCCTGCTAAATATTTAAAGATTTTCAACATTTCAAAATAAAGTCCTGCAACTTCTTTTTCCAAGGTACTAGACTGATTAAAAGATGCAATCCTTGTGCTCTTATTGTTTTTACTATTCCTTCTAAACAAGATTCAATCCTTGAAATTCTCCATGAGATTCTTGGCCATTGTGGGGAAACCAAAACTTATTGACAAATATCCAAACCATTCTGGTGGCCATCTTTGAAGAAATCCTTCTCTCAATGGTGCAAGGTTGTGAAGTCAGTCAGAAATGTGATCTTTGGCGCCTAGCTGAAATTTGCTATCCAACTGGGGAGTCCACTTTCTTTGGAAGGATTGCTATGGTTGTGTTTCATATTGAGGCTGGTACAACTAAGTACCTCATTGTGGCTAGAGATGATTGTTCTGGATGGTTTGAAGGAAAGTTTCTTAAGAATCTCAGCTCTGAATCAGTGGCAGCTTTTCTCCATGAGACTTGGACAATGCGGTATGGTCTGGCCCAATCTTATTCAACTGATGGTGGCTCTGAGTTTGGTGGCAAACTGGCCAAAATAATCCAATTGCTTCCTGGCCAACATAGGCTAACTAATTCTTATTATCCTGAAGGCAAAGGCATAGTGGAAAGAGGCCATGCTCCTTTTTAAGGCTGCTCTGGTCAAGTTGGCTGGTGAAAGTGGGAAGAATTGTTGCAAATTTCTTCCTCTGGTCCTTTTTTCTGATCAAATCTCAACCAAACAAACCACTTGCTACTCACCTTATGAAATTATCTTTGGTCAAAGGGCTTTCCTTCCTCTTGATCTGGAAATGGAATTTTTCTTAGGTATTTCTTGGGAAAAGGTTTCTTCCACAACTGATCTATTAGTTTCCAGATCCAAAAACTGAAAAAAATTGAAGATGTAAGTGACTTTCAGCTCTCTGATACCAGGAACCTTGCATTCCTTTAGCTACAGAGAGTGATAAAATTGCTGGAGTAATAATACCCCAAAAAATAAAAACTTAAAGAGCTCAAATAATAGATACTTCAGGAGCTGGTGCAAGGTTTAATTGTTTTGGTTAGAAGGGTTTTCAATATGTAATAAAAAGAGGGGCCACAGTATTATACTACTGGGGATATTTATAGACAGGCAACCTCTCTTCAAGGGGCCTCCTTAGGCAGTTTAAGAATCTTGGAATGAAAATGGGTGCCTTATAAGAACTTACCCATTTTTATGGCAGGAAAAAACAGCAAAATGCCCAATGCAGGAAGGGAGACACTTACTCTGAGCATTAATTCCACAGAAAGCCTGCAAAGATTCAGGTAAAGGGTTTCAGAGCAGTTGGTTGATTGCTTGACTATACTTTAATGAATCAGGTTGATTCTTTTGAAAAATAATAATAATAAATACTACAGATTAATTCATAAATCACTTGCTTATCTCCTTATAAGAAATTTATCAACAATTTCACAGTTTCTGATTGACAATAATAATTTGTGGTAAAACTGATGGGGAACAATGGATGCAAAGAGGTCTGTATAAATACCTTTTGGGGTGATAATGAGCTTCTCAGGGCACGTAGAGAGGGTTCTGCTCATTTTCTGAGGCTGGTTGGCCATTCATGAAATTTTCAGCACGTCCACTTTGTGCTGTCAATCAGGTGTCCTCAGATCTTCTGTATTTCTGTACTATTTTCGCCACAGGATCCATTAATCTGTTAATGGAGTAATTCTGATCATTCCTCACTTATCCTTCATTTTTACTATTAATTTTGGTTTGAAGTAGAAAGATGTGTATATTAATTAATTTTCCATTATCTGATGAGCATGCAGGTAGTTTTTAATAATTTTTAAGGCCACTCTTTGTAGTGTTTTGTGGTCTTCAAAGATTGGGATCAGTCTGTTTTGTGGTAACCTTCAATATTTTATTTATAATTCAAAATATTTTTAAATTAATTATATAATGTTTTTATTAAGGTTTTAAGGTTTTTGGATGATTTGCAATGCATATTTCACCTTATTACATATACCAGGTAAACCTTACTAGGTTGTACCTCCTGTGAGCGGTACCTGCTGTCAGATTTGTTACTACAGATCCTGATGCGGGGATCAGTCCATTCAGATGCGCGCAGGGTATGATCTGCTGCGTGCATGGAAAAATTGGCTGCGCGCGGGATTTCTTTACGCAGAAGAGTGATGCATAGGGGTTGTATAGGGACGTGGGACTGCGCGCAGGAATTGTGAAATAACACATTTCCATGTGTAACTCCTAAAATATACACAACACCTCAATTCAGTCATTTTAGGTGTGAAACCTATATGTGACAATACATGTGAAATATTAAATTGGCCAAAAGGTGCCATATTGGTGCCATGACTTTTTGGTCAATTCTTATTTAATTATTTAAAATATGAAGGAGTCATATTTCAAGGGTGGGTTCAGTGAGTGACCCTACCTTATTTTGGGTGGGGAATCCATTTCTGCAATAATATTTATGTATTTTCCACTCCTTAATATTTTTTTTATTTTATTTTTATTTTTATATTCTGTTTTTTTGTTACTTTGACAGGTTGCTCTGTACATAGTAGCAAGCTGAAAGTGACAAAGCATATCAGAAGATGATGGAATCACGGGAAAACTTGGTTCAGTATTGGGA